>JALGQZ010000018.1:13206272-13688772 GCA_023105745.1 Austropuccinia psidii
GTCATTTTGAGGTACAAAAACACAGGTTTTTTGGTACCAAATCCCATGTTTAAATACCAAAATCCTTCCTTTAGCTTCCCATAAAGGCACATTTTTCAAACACACAACTCAGTAAGGGCATGTTAAATTGAATAAAATTTACATACACTCATCATTTATTAAGTCATTTGATTTCAAATTGAATTTACTACCAGCCTTTTCTTCATTTACCATGCCCAAGGCATCGCAAAGGCTACCTTTACTTCAGACCTTGAACTCACTTCAGTTGATCGATGCTCTCAGCTCTGATAGTGATTCTGATATCCAGGAAGATATAATCTTATTAGATATGATAACATAACAAAGATACATCAATCCTCATAGAAGATATCCATCTCATTACATGTATCCAATGAATGATTTACAGACATTATCATCTGAAAAGTTTTGACAGCTATGTAGGACCACACATGAATCATTTGAAAAATTGGTTGAACAAATTCAAGCTGATAAAACCTTTCAAAACTCATCACAAAACAAACAACGCAATCCTGCCATCCAATTGGCTGTGGCATTATCAAGGCTAGGATCAAATGGAAATGGGGCCGCTTTGGGAAAGATTGGAATGTTGTTTGGAATTAGCCATGGGGCTATTGTGCTGTATACTCAAAGAGTCATACAGATATTAATGAAGTTTAAGCGCAAAGTGATTGTGTGGCCAAAAATAGAACAACAAAGAGAGATGTCTCAATTAATGCAAGCAGAAGGCTTCCCTGTGTGCATTGGGTTTATTGATGGGAGTCTCATACCATTATCACAACATCCTCCTAAGGATGGTGAAGCCTATTTTGATTGCAAAAAGAGGTAAGTAGTTGAATCTTTACTTTTTATTTCAATCTTACTGATGGTTTACATATAAGGTATTCTATGTCAATACAACTGGTTTGCAATATTAACAAACAGTTCACTGCTCTACATGATGGTTGTACTGGGTCACTTCATGATTTGAATGTCTATCAACATATGAGAATAGCACAAACAACTCAAGAGTTTTATGAAAAGGATCAGTACTTCCTTTCAGATTCGGCATATGCAAGCTCTCCTTGGGTTGTTCCAGCATATAAGGGAGTTGTAGCACAGAATGAAGACAACCATTCTTTCAATTACTGTCTAGCAAAATCAAGGGTCAGAATTGAGCATGCAATTGGAATTTTGAAGGGGAGGTGGTTTTCTCTAAGGGAAATGCAAAATAAAATGAGGAATAATCATGAAATTGAATATTTTGTGAGTTGGGTTGTGTCTTACGCAATTTTAAATAATATGTTAGCACAAATTGGTGATGAATGGTTTGATTTATATGAAGATGATGATCCACCACATGCAGAAAATTGGGCCAACAATGACATTGGGGAAGATGTGGTAAATATATGTGAGAAAATCCAACCAATCACTTTGGCATGGAAAAATAGTCAATTGTAAATTTCATAAGGATCATTGATTTATGTACTTAATTTAATGGCATAAAACATAGTGCAGATGTTATTCATAATATAAAACTATTTACAATTAATATTTTTTAGTTCTTTTTTGATCCTGCATATTTCTTTCAAAGTGCCCATTTACTCTTGAATTACTTTTGGTGGGTGTCATTTTCAAGAATTTTTCACCTACATTAAATAATTTATGGTTTATTTGAAAAGAACATCCAAAATGAGTTATTTTGTCATGATTGATCATTTCTGGAGGTGGTTTTGTTGTATGATGAACCATTGCTAATGTCTTCCAAAGAATTTCCATGATGCCAGGTTTTTTTGAAAAATCAATCTCCGTTCTCAATTTGGGGAAGTGCAAGCCATGTCCAGAGGGAGTGAAGACAGTTGGAAGTGGATGGAAATCTTTGCTTGATACAAAAGAAAATATACCATAAGTCCAGGAATTGAGATCATTTAAATCTTGGTGTGGCTTATTGAAAAATCCATCTTGGGTGACAATGACATTAGTAAATGATTTGAATTCTTCCTTGGGATTGGCAGAAGTCCATTTAAGCTGACTGAAACTGGGTAATTTGGATTCTTCCATTAATTATTGATTTTCATTTGCTGCTAATTTTGAAAAATGGGAGATTCCTGAATAAACAAATTTGTCATATTGATGAAGCTTGGTCCATTGATTATTATCTGTTTCAATTTGATAAGGAGTTAAACCTGGTTTTCTGGAGTAAAAACCTAATGATTTTGTAATTAGTTAGTAATTATTATGATAATAAGCCAAAAATATCACACACCTGCAGATTTTCCAGAATCTGAACCAGAACAAAACTTAATACCTTTCATAATGCCACCTTGGAGTTGCTTATTGGTTTCAATTTCTTGTTGATTTTTAGATAAGGACATTAAGGTCATGATGAGGTTTTGCAGCATTTTAAAGTTTCCAGAAGAATTATCAAAAGGGGTTATTTCATATATGATTACAGGAAAAAAGGGCTTTGTTGTTTTATCAATGAGTCTATAAGGATGGGGGAGAGTGTTCAGTGATGGGAGTTTTAACCATGAGGCATTGGCAGATTTCTTGTCAATCGAAATGGTTGAAAAGTTTTTAAATTCTTTGTTTTAATGGACAAGGTGAGACATAATGTGTTTTGAATCATGGATGTGTTGTTTTTGGCTTTGGGTGAGCTTTATTTTATTATTTGATTTGGTATTATTATCCTCATGATGTTCTACATTTGGTTTAGTCCTGACCATGACATCAATAAAAGCAACAATAGCTTCATCATCTTTCAAATCATTCTAATGATGTGCCGAGTCTGGTTTAGTCCTAACCATGACATCATAAAAATGATTTGAAGAATGAGAGAGAGGAGGGGCATTTTTTTGAATTTTAAGGATGATGGGAGGGGGGGGGGAAATCAAATGAAATTGCAAAAGAAACCCTTATAATTAATCCTCCCCTATATGAACAAATAAATGAAAAGTGTAAACAAAAATTAAAACAAAAAAAAATCATAGGTTAGTAATGATCATAATCCAACCACAAAAATAATCATCAGTTGAAAAAGATAATTATTTGAGAGAAACAAAGTCAAAAAGAAATCATCATGAGTGATGTATGATGATGATTATAAAAGAAAAAAAAAGAAAAAACAAATCATAAATCAGTTTATGATTTTTCAAAAAAAAAATGAAAAAAAAACAAATCATCAATCAGTGTATGATTTTAAAAAAACAAAGTAAAAAAAAAAAGTCAGTAAAAAGAAAAAAAAATCATAAATCAGTTGATGATTTAAAAAAATTAATAAATCATAAATCAGTTGATTATTTTTAAAAAAAAATAATAAACAAAAGTCAGTAATCTATTATTCAAAAGCAAAAAAAACAAAAAAAAAATGAAAACACTTGCTAATGGCCTCTGGGGCCATTAACATCAAAAAAACACAAAAACACTCAGAATCAATTTGGAACAATTAGGGCTTCCTTAGAACAGGAACCTCCCTGGTGCATTTTTGGGAGGTTCCAGGTCTAATGGGGAGGAGTGATGAGATGGATTGGGGGTTTTGGGAGGTGGATGGTGATGGGTGGGGGAGTTTTGGAGGAGGTAAAATTTAAAAAATTTACCTATAGAAAAAAACAGAATCAGCTTGGAAAAAAATGAGAGTGGTGAAGTAAAAAAATATCACTTACCTGATATTAAAAAAAAGGGGATTTTTTTGGAAGTGAGAGGGGTGAAAAGTAAAAAAAATAAATAATAAATTAAGTATTAAGAATTGAAATTAGAAAAAAAAATTGAAATTAAAAAAAAAATCACAATTCAAAATCAAAAATCAAAAATACAAGGAAAATTTCAAAATTAAAAGTGGAAAAAATTCAAAATAAAAAATAAAAATGAACCATAAAATTCAAAAATACAAGAAAAATTCCATAATTAAAAGTGGAAACAATTCCAAATAAAAGTAAAATTGAATCATAAAATTTAAAAAAAACCATATAGAAAAAGATGAAAAAATTAAACAATAAAATGACATTAGTTACCAATTCATTAAAGACGAAGAAACACGTCATCAACTTTTATTTTTGTATGGACTTCACATAAAATCTTGAGGCAACACTTGCCCAAATTTTCAATTTTGTCCTGAATTGAAAATAAATGTTGTACAAAATTGAAATTGCAAGTTAGTGCCCCAATTACGCATAAAAATTGAACTTTCAATTTGGTAATAAAGTGAAGTTAGATTTCATGAAATAAGATCAATAATCAAACATAAAGATCACTTTGATTTAACAAATAACCAAATATAAACTGATCACATGATGTATACCTAATATTTTATTTTTTATTGATTAATGCCAGAATGTGTTCCAGCTCCCCAATTGGCCTGCTGGATGACAATGCTGCTATAGTTAGATTCATCTGGAATTGGTTTTCCTTCAATTCCAATCCACAATTCCACTTTTATTTTTCAAATTCATATTTCTTCATATGTTGCTTCTCCTCAAACCCCATTTGCTTTTGCAACTTGACTTATTCAAACTGTTGCTTGTTTTCTCTTCATTCCACCTCTCCCTGTCCCACTCCAAACGAGCATGTTCAATGGTTTCACGGGCTACAAATCATGCATTTTGTCAGTAGGATTGATCTAAGTAACCATAAACCCAAAACATACCCTTTTGCTGTGATTCAAGCAGATTTGCATATGTTGGTGCAAACATATCCATCAGCCTTTTCCTAGAGCCACTCTTGTCATTCAAGTTGGGCATCAATGATTGATGACTCTTTTGTATTGAATGTGTTATAAACTTACTTTGCTGGTCAAAGGAGAAATAATCAACAATGGATTTCATAAGAATCAGTCTTAAATGTACTTACCAATTCATCTTGAATGTTTTCCTCTGGAACCAAGTGATCATCATTATTCATCAAAGGATCCAGATTTTGAGGTGAATCCAAGAAATTATTCTCCTTTAAAAAGCAAATGAGGTTTAATTATTGCAGGTAAAAAGGAAGAGACAATAGATTACCTTATCAAGTGAAACATCAACATCATCATTACCATTTAAGCTGTCCTTTTCTTGTGAATCATAGCTTGCAATGGGAGTGACATCGGGTGTGAGCCTTAGAGGTAATTTAATATACCCAAAAGACCACAAATATAAAAAATAACATATTAATATAAATAAAATAAATTTATTTATATTATTAAAATAAAAATCAAAATATAAATATAAAATTATATTAAAAATAAAAAATTAATTACAATTTAAAAATAAAAATACATTAAATTTTATAAGTATAAAATTACATTTATACTTGAAAAAATTAGGTAAAAATGAAATTTTAACAAAACTGTGAAAAAATAAATAAATTTGGAAAAAAAATTAAATAAAAATTATTATAACTTTTTATCCAATAAATAAATACATCAAAATTATTTCACCATTGGATTCCTCATAAAAAATCAGGTGGGGTCACCTCTGAGTGAAATTCTTGTAACTCAACTCTAAATAAGCTTAAATTAAGTTTTTAGTATTTTCAATACAAAAGTTGAAAATCCTCAAAACCTTAATTTAATTCACACCACATGTGGTGTTAACCATCAATTTTTGTGTTAAAATTGAGGTGTTGTGTTTAGTTTAGAAGTTATGAGGAATTGAAGTATTTTCAATTGAATTCAATTGAAATGTCAAAATGTGCGCATGTATTACATAAGTGAACTTTGATTTACATATGAGGTGTCAATTATTACTGTATTGTACTGTACAATTGAATTGAATTACATATTTAAATTATAAGTATAATACATGATGAGGAATTAAAGGAAAAATAAATTGGAAAGATTAAATTTGGGGGGGAAAAGGAACTCCAGCTCTAAGGGGGAGCTAGACCCCCAAAATCCTTGCTGACTGGCGTGGGATGTCAAAATTCACGCAAAAGTTCATCACTTTTTGCCTGGAATTGAGTTACAGGGTCTGTGGACTCAATTGATGATGAGGTTTTGATACCAACTGGGGTAGTTTTAGCTGTTGTGAAGAGGGTAAAACTACCCTTAAGATAAAACAACCATAGTAAAAACAGTTTTAACTGGTTTCTACGCCTCTTACACACATTCTGACGTGTTCTGAAGGCTCTAGGCCTGGTATTGCTATAGTAATGGCTGATTTAAGGGTCTAAAATGGCTAAAAATGGCTAAAAATGGCTTAAACCAGCCCTTTTTGGTCTAAGCCAGGGTTCAATGATGCCATAATTGGCTTTTCTGTTGTCAGACTGTTTTTCACGACTGACAAGAGTAAAATTTACTTTTGGAGTAAGAGAATTGATGGCTATAAAAGAATGTCTTCTTTGCCCCACTTTTCTCTTCATGTTAGAATCTTTTCCTTTTATTAATTAGTTTAAACACTGTTAAACCAATCAATCAAAGATTCCAACCACCATTTTTAAATCATTTTAATCCTTTTAACCACGTGAAAAAATCATTATAATCATTGTTTGTAACTCTTATAATCATTTTTACCCCTGAACCACCCCAAAAGTGAATTAAAGCATCTTTCATCACTGTAAACTTTGTCACTTTGTTTCCAAATTCACTCTGGTCACTTTTGGGTGTGTTTTCTCTTTAATATTCTTTTTAAAGACTTTGTTCTTCAATTAATTGCTTGCAGTTCTTTGCTCAATTAATTCCAATTGAAATTGCTCTTGAAGAAATTTCTTTTGTAGCCTTAAAATATCTCTTGTAGAGTATTTTTTGGATAAATTTTTATTGTTGGTAAAACAATAAATTTTTATAATATTATTGTTTTATACTAATAAAGTTATAAACAATAAATTTGGCGTGTTTTCTCTTAAAAATAATATTTCATACTATTTTTAACTGAATTTTACCTTATACAAATTTTGAGGACAGGAAAAGTACTTGATTTTTAATCAAAGTTTCATATCCACACCTTACATCGGGCTTGTGGCCAAAGAGCACATCCATTTCAGCATAGCAAGGACACATAATTTCAAGCTTTTTACTCATTGATCTTATTCCTTTACTTTCATCTTCTTCTGTTATTCCAGCCCCTGTTAAATTTTCGAATTTTTTTGCTGCCATATGTTTCTTTTTATATGTTTGCCATTGATCTCGGATGCTGCTTGAACTAAGGTTTAGGTGATTTTGTAATTTTTTGTTGACCTCAATGGCCATAAGCTGAAATCCATACTGCTTTTAAGAAGGAGGCCTTCCAATAGATGTTGAACCACTAGTACCAAAACATGACTTGAAATTGGATTTGACTGAAAGCCAATTAATTATGGTTAAATAATCTGTATGTATTAAGTGACCTGATGGATGAGGCAGGCCAGAGGTGATCTTTATATCTGTCTTAATTTGTCTTTCTTTGGATTGAGGCATTAACATATTGATGAAGAAGTATAAATAGACTGTAAGCTGTTTGGTCATATTGTCCAAAATGGAGTGTAGAAGAATATGTTGTACAGGTATGAATTGTGAGTTCTCATTGGGGTTAGGTTTCAAGCTGAAATCCCAGATAAATAGGATTTGGTCAAAATACCAGGGGACTCAGCTAAAATGCCATGGGATTTACACATGAAAAACCTGGGATTGTTTGTTGGGATTTGGGTTCCAAATCCTGCATTATTTTAAGGTGGGATTTGGTGACTTTGACACTCCTTATTAATTAAATTCAAAAATAATAATAATAATACTAATTTCATCATCATCATAATAATAATATTATTAAGTTTTCATAAAATAAAATTAAAATTTATTTTATTTTATTTTTTAATTATAAAAAAAAAAAAAAATTAATAAAAAATTTCAAAAAAAAAAATTTTTTTTTTTTTGCTTTTTTACAAAGAATTAAGAAAGTTATAATTAATTTTTTAAAAAAAAGAAATTATTATTATTATTATTTTTTTTTTTTTTTTTTTTGTTTTTTTTTTTTTTTTTTTTTTTTAATATTTAATTCAATTTAATTTAATTTTTTTAATTAATTTAATTTTTTTTTTGAAAATTTAAAAAAAAAAAAAATTCGAAAAATTTTAAAAATTATTTATTTAACTATATTTTTAATGAATTGAAATTACTAAAAAAAAAAATAAAAATAAAAAAAAAAAAAAAAATATTGTTATTTTTTCATATATAATTTTTTTTTATTTTTTTAAACAGGTTTGATTTTTATATTAATAATATATTCATAAATCTTAAATTTTTTTTTTTTAAAAAAAAACCCATGTATTTTTTTCTTTTCTTTTTTTTTTTTTGAAAAAATCCATTTTTTTTATATTATTCAATCAATTGTTTTTTCTTTTTTTTGATATCATAATGAAATACATATTCTATATATATATATATATATATTTGAAAGAAAAAGGAAATAACCAAAAAAAGAATATAAATAATTATTTTTTTTTTTTTAAAAAAAAAGACCAAAAAAAAGGTATTTATTAATCATATTATTGAATCATTAGATTTTGATTTTTAATATTTTAAAAATATCAAAAATAGTTTAATAATTGAAAGTATTAGTTATGGAATAGAGTACCAAAATTTTCCTTAATTGATAGTGAATTACCCCTTATATTCAAAGAAAAAAGAAAAATAAAATAAGTCTTGAAATCAATAGATTGACTAAATTCTTGAAATCCTATTTAAAAATTTCTGAATAAATTTAAAATTTAAATATTATTTTTCTCAAAAAGAATATTAATTTTTAAAAGGTTAAAAAAAAAAAAATTATTAATTTTTTTGAGGTTTATTTTGATTTAATTCAATTTGATTTTCAAAAAATAATAATAATTAACTTTATTAAATTAAATCAAATTAAAATATATATTAAAATTATATTTTTAAGAATTTGAAATCATTAATTTTTCAAAAAAAATCATGTTAATTTTTTTTATTTTTTAACTAAATTGAAAAATTAAAAAATAGGAAAATTAAAAAAAAAAACTCTTTTCCTCTAAATTAAAAGAAATAAATCCTGTTTAGGTTTTTTTTTTTTTTTTTTTTTTTTTTTTTTTTAAACTTGAAGCTGTAAAATCTTTATATTATTCAAAAAAAAAAAAATCACTTTCTTTTTTTTTCCTTTTTTTTTCTTTTTTTTTTTCATTTTTTTTTCTTTTTTTTTCATTTTTTTTTCATTTTTTTTTCCATTTTTTTTTAAAAAAAGGTTCTTAGTTAAATTATCTTTTTTTTTTTTTAAATTTTTTTATTATTTTTTTTTATCTTAAAGAAAAATTCCTTCATTTTTCCTTTTTTTTTTTTTCAAAAAGAGAAAAAATTTATCTTATTTATTTATTTATTTAAAAAAGCAACAAAAAAAATACAAACCCCCTTTTTTTTTTTTTTTTTCTTTTTTTTTTTTTAAAAAAAAACTTATAGTTTTTGTTCCAAAGAATTTTTTTTTTTTTTTTTTTTAAAAGAAATATTTCTCTTAATATTTTTTCAAAAAAAAACAATTTCAACAAATTTAAATAAACCCACTCAAGGAAATTTCCAAATAAGATGAATTCTTTCTTGAATATTTAAATGAGGTTTATAGGGCTTAAGGCTATGAAATTCAAAAAATAAGGGAAAATTATAAGTAAAATATTATTTAAATCAGATGTGATAGATATAACTATATTAGTCAAAGTCATAATGATAAAAGCCAATATACAACCAAAAAAGATTGATTTTTTAGTCTGTATATTCTGAAATATATTCTAATGTGGAGCTTTGGATTTTATAGGTAATCAATCAGGAGCATAATCATTTCCCATTATCAAATACTTTGGCTCATTAAACAAAAAAGGAAGCTAAATAAAGAGGAGGAATCTAAAATGGCTCTTTCAAACAATTCACATATGAATCCCCACCAAATTCAAGCCAAGATATTAAGAAAAATTCAAGATTAAAGACTAGACATTATTAAATAAGCATTTAATTAAAAAGGCAACGAAATACGAGGAATTTATTTAATAAAGAAATCCTATCAAGGCCCTTTTTTATAATAATTCAATATTTGATCTTTTTGAAAAAAAATCTTTTAACAGGATATCCTAATTAAAGATTAATTTGATAATGAATCAAAATATAATCAAAATGGTGGAAAAACCTATTTATATTTAAAATTATGCTATAATGATAAATTCCCATTGATAGAGTTCAATATATATATATATACTTTGAATAAATAAATTAATATTTTCTCATAAATATTTATAAAGAAACCTAAAGCAAAGTTTTTTTTTTTTTTGGATAAAAACCAAAAAAAAAATATTTATTTCAATTATTTGAAAAAAAAAATTTAAAAAAATATTAAATCAAAAGTTTTTCCTTTTTTTCTTTTCATTTAATTAATTTTAATTTTGAATTTATATATATATATATATATATTGACTTTAATAATTATTTTTAATCTTTTAAAAATAAATAAATAATCAATTTGTAATTAAAGGAGGATTTTTTATTTATTTATTTATTAAAAATAACCCTTTAATAAATAAATTAATATCATATAAATTTGATTAAAGTTTTTTATTTTTTTTATTTTTTTTTAATTAAATAAATTTCCTTCTTTTTTTTTTTTTTCAATTTTTTCAATTTTTTAATTTTTTTTTTTTCAAAAAAAAATTAAATAAAACAAAGGAATAAATATTAATTCAAATTTCATAGTTTTTTTATTGAAAAAAAAATAAAAAATAAAAAATAAAAGACGGAAAATTTATCTAATCCCAATAAAATCAAATACAAAAAAAAAAGACAAAAAATTTTATAATCCCAATAAAATCAAATACAAAAAAAAAAAAAAAGATTTTCAAAGTTTTTGTTTTTTTTTGTTTTTTTTTATGAAAAAAGAGAAGTTAATTATTATTATTTTTTTAATTACTTAATTAGAAATTGATTTTTTTTTAAAAAAATAAAAAAACTTATAAAAATATTTCATATTTTTTTTTCCATTATTATGATTGAAATTCATTTAATTGATTAAATTTAATTTATTGTAAGTTTTTTTTTTATAAGAAATAAAATTGGCTAATCAATTCTTTTTTTTTATTTTGATAACTTATTTTCTTTTTTTTTTTGCAAAAATAATAATAATTCAAAAAGAAAAAAAGGTTTTCTATTTTTCAAATTGAATTATTATTATTATTATTGTTATTTTTATTTTATTTAAATTTTAGCAAAATATAAAATTATTTTAAATGAGATCATTAATATAAAATTGAAAAAAAAATTCCTTGAAGAAAAATAACTTTTAATTCTATTCCAATTTTTTAAGAAAAAGGGAAATGCTAAGTATATGTACTATATGTAATATATATATGGGTTATTTTTATGGTAACACCTATATTATCAAAGCTCCGGAATTATAAGGATTACTGGTTCTATACTTAACTGTCTAAAAATAAAAAAGAGAAAAGTCAAGAAAAAGTCATATCATAATTCTCAGAATGTGACTCAGGACTAGAGCACAAGAATGAAATCCAAAAATACTACAACTAAATAAGTTATAAAAGCTGAAAACTATTTCTTAGCATAAGCCTTAATTTTTACTTCTCATGATAAATTCTTAATTTGGATCACAGAATAATTATATCAGGTCTTTGTTTTGTATCTCTCAAAGGGGGATATTAAATAGTAACAATTTGAATACTGTATCCTCACCAGAACAAAAGATACTATACCAATTCCCTTTGAAAAAATAGAGAAGATTATGCTACTTTTTCACCTCTAATCTAAACTCCAAAGATTTAATGAGGGAAATATAAAAGATCAAATTTTATGAAACAGCTACCTTAGAGATACACAGTGATATAGATTATAGAACTGTATCTCATACATATAAAAAGGTATTAACACTTTTTTTTAAACAAGAAAGGTACTATTATGAAAAAAAGTGAAAAAATAATTTCAGGCTGTAAAGAATTTCCATAAAGAAGTAAATCTAGTCAAAAAACAAGGAAAAATACTTTATATTTTACTTCTAGATAGAATATGAGTCACTTTTGAGCCCTGTATCTTGAAAAATAACAAAATTTCTAAGTATTTTAGGTTAAAATCTCACACCAAGTGGTAGTTGAGGATATTTTCCCAGATAATTGAATCATGATTTGACAAAAACTTCAAAAAGGCCTTTTATAAAATTATTAATAATAATCCTGGAGATAAAATCCCACAACTTCTAAAATTTGCTAATTTGGAATACAATCCCATATACTTGAATTAGAAGGTGTTAAAGAAATTTAAATGCTTTTTGTACTTTGACTACTCATGACTTGACCAATCAGAGACTACCATATTTTCCCTTTATATAATTAATAATTCAATGGCTTGTAGAAAGTTTCCAAGACCTCTATTGGTGAAAAAGGGTAATATTTGGCTTAGAAACCACATCTGAACACTAATACTGGTGGTATTGGCGGTGTTTAGCCAAAATAAAACAACAGTAGTAAATATTTTCACTCCATCAGTATGAGAAGAGGCTATCCAACTGTTTACATTCTTATCTGAGATAAATTGATTATTTCCACCCTGGGAAAACCCCCCATCATCTTATTAGCTTATTTTAATATGGTTGAACTGTATCAAGCAGACGAAAACCTCAGAATCATGAGATATAATCATTGTTCAGTTACTATTATACTCCAATGAGTAGTTAAGCCTAAAAGGGATTCAGTTAGAGTGAGAAAATCCATTATACAATAGTAAATCCCTTTCAATCTATGTTTAAGATATATCAGTGTGTCACAACAATAGTTTTAATGTGTATATACAGCGTAATAGCTACTTTATAGAGGCTATCTGACAATAATAATGGAATAATAATGAAATTAAAATACTTCTTGAAATTTATTTTTTGTTTTCTTATATATTATTTGGTTAATTAAAATTATATTATTTTATTAATTATAAAATTTATATAGGGTATTGGTAAAAACACGTAAGAAAATTGGTAAAAACACGTAAGAGCTTACGTGTTTTTACTAAAAACTTACGTGTTTTTACCATCAATTGGTAAAAACACGTAATTTTATGGTAAAAACACGTAAGGGATGGTTTTTAAATGAAATATGGCTATTTATGGCATGTATGATTCCATTAATGCCATTTGTGCCATTAAAAATTCTATTTATGGCATTAACAGTGCCATTAATGGAATTATAAATGAAATATTTCTGATGCCATTAATGCCATAAATGGCATTAACAGTTCCATAAATGGCATTAACATTGCCATTAATGGCATTAACAATGCCATAAATGGCATTGAAAATGCCATAACAAATGGCATTAACAGAGCCATAAATGGCATTAACAGTGCCATTAATGGCATTAACAATGCCATAAATGGCATTAAAAATGCCATAACAAATGGCATTAACAGTGCCATAAATGGCATTAACAGTGCCATAAATGGCATTAACACTGCCATAAATGGCATCAACACTGCCATAAATGGAATTAACACTGCCATAAATGGCATTAACACTGCCATAAATGGCATTAACACTGCCATAAATGGCATTAACACTGCCATAAATGGCATTAACAGTGCCATTAATGGTATTAACAGTGCCATTAATGGCATTATCAATGAAATATTATTGATGCCATTAATTTCATTTATGGAATCAACAATGCCATTTGTGGCATCAAAAATGCAACATTTCTGATGCCATTAATTCCATAAATGGCATTAATAATGCCACATTAACAATGCCATTAATGGCATTACTAATACCATGAATGGCATTATCAATGCAATAAATGGCATGATGCCATTTATGTAACACCATAAATGGCATTTTTAATTCCATTTATGTAATGCCACAAATGGAATTTTTGATTCCATAAATGGCATTTTTGATGCCATTTATGTTATAGTTAAGGCCATTAATTCCATTTTTAAGGCCAATGTTAAGGCCATTAATGCCATTTTTAAGGCCATTTATGGCATTTTTAAATGCATAAATGGCATTGTCAAGGCCATTAAATTCAATTTATGGCATTGCTGTAATGCTATTTATGCCAATTTTCTGGCCATAAATGGCATCTGTATGTCATTCTTGATGCCATTTATGGCACTTTTGATGTGATAAATGGCACTGTTAATGCCAAAAATCAAATTTTAACTTACACTTATCATAAATTAAATTTTGAATTCAATTTATGTCATAAATGGCATTTTCAATTCAACTACAAACATGAACAAAAAACATAAAAAAACATGGACTTTTTGGGCCTACATATGTTCTTGAAAAAAAAATACCAAAATGTTGGGCTTCTGGTTTATTATTCTCAACGTTCTCACCTTCATTTTAAAAAAAAAATTATTGAAATTCATAAGTGGGAACATTTTTAATGAATTTTTTCAAAAAAATGGGCCATTTTACCAAATTGCCCAAAATAGAAAAATTGGGCAAAAAAAAAAAATTGAAAAAATTTGGGGACCTTCACATCACATGTCGGAAAAAATATGGCAAAAAAAAATGTTAAAAATTCTCAAAAATGAGCCTGAGGAATTTTTATAAAAAAATTAGGTTACTTACGTGTTTTGGCCATAATTTGGTAAAAACACGTAAGGGCTTACCTGTTTTTACTAAAAGCTTACATGTGTTTACCAACACCCTTTATATATCCTAAAATAAAGAAAATAAAGAAAGAAATATGTAAAACGAATATAAATCTTAATAAATTAATTGAGAAAAATGAATCAAGATATTTCTAACACTATTGAAAATTAGAAAGATATGATTTATATTTAAAATACTGTATGAAGACACCATGAATCAAGTGAAAGAAACATAAAGGAAAGGTAAACTTATAAAATTGTGAGAAAAAATGGTGAAAGTGATATAATTTAAGAACTTAATTCATAGATATTCTCAAATTTTAGATTTATTGAAACTTTGTATTTAACAGTAGACTTACCTCTTGATATAGATAATTTAAAAAATTATTGGAGGAAATTATGACTAGTTAATCACCACATGGGATTGCTGAGTTTATACAAGTAATAGTTAAAAATTTACCATTATATACCAAAAATATTTTTGACAGATTGGATGGATACTTCAGATACTACAAGTAATAAGAATAAATTCACATTAAACAAGAAATTCAATTCTAAGATATGGGAAAAAGTTGATACCCTAACTGTTACAATAATGAGAAATTTACTCATTCAACAAAATGAAGTTAGATTTAGGACCTTTGACACTAAGATTATTAATCAATAAGAATTATGGAAGAAAAACATACCAAAAATATCAAAAAAGAAACCTTTCAAATAAGACGACTATTCTTATCCAATTCAATTACAAGCTAGGAATGAATTTTCAATTATTAATTTTTTCCTTAAAATATTTTATTTGTTTATTCAGATAAATTATATTTAAATAATTTGATTAATTAAATAATTCTTCTTTATCAATTGAAAATATAAGACTTGATGGGTTGATACAAAAGGGGGA
Organism: Austropuccinia psidii; assembly: GCA_023105745.1. Lineage (NCBI taxonomy): Eukaryota > Fungi > Basidiomycota > Pucciniomycetes > Pucciniales > Sphaerophragmiaceae > Austropuccinia > Austropuccinia psidii. Next base: position 13,221,707 of record JALGQZ010000018.1, read on the forward strand.
CCAAAAAAAGTAATATATTAATGGATTATGTAAAATTTAAGGAAAGAAATCACTCAATCCTAACTTTATTCCTAAATTTTCAATAATTGAAAGACTATCTCATAATTATTTCCCTATTTGTTGAAACTGATTTTTTTATTTGCTCACCAATCTGGATTTTGAATAGGACATAAAAGCTACATTCAAATATCAAAGTAAATAAATAAGAATGAGTTTATTATACAGCTTTAAATAAAAAAAATTAATAAATACATATAATAGATAGCTAATAGTCTCTCAGTTGAGTTTTATAAAATATTGAGTAATATCATATATTAAGCCTTAGAATATATTCTTTTGGAAATGTGAAATCCTCATTTATGTACTGATTTCAAAGTTTTTAAATCCCACACATTGAATTTTTCCAAAAAGCTTAATAATTCCTATTAAGATGATAAGGTCAAAGTCAATGTAAAAGGGAATGTAATCCCTCAAACTCTTTCTAAAAGTTACTTTAACTGAATTCTATTAATTAATTGAATTTATAATCACAAATTTACACCATTTCACATAAAATTGAAGTTGTTAAGAGATTTCCAGAATTCGAAAAGGAAATTCAAATTGAAAATTAGGAGTATTTTGTAAATATTTTTTATTTTGAGTAATCTTCAAAGGAGATTTAGCCTTTTCTTGAAAATAAAGATTTTAAGTGGAAGAAAATGGTTTCCTTGAACCATAATTAGAATTATATTTCTGATAGGGGGATGAGAAAAAAATATAAATTCATAAATTTCTTCAATAATTTTAATACTCTATGTAATTTATGGGTATTAATATCTTACTAATTTTTCCTTTCTATAAAGTGAAATTTCCTTTAAGCTATGAAAGCTCAATAGTATTTGTGAAAGTCAATTTAGATATAAATTTAATATGAGCATCATTAGTAGGTAATTTTTTGATAGATACTCATGTGAAATTTAGAAATAGAATAATAATGAGAATTCTGATACAATAGAAACAGAAGGTAAAGTTCCAGGTTATCAAGAATTAAAGGAAAATGGGCAAATTTTAGGCTTTAAAAAAGATTAAGGAAGCTGAACTTCCAATTTCAATAAAAAATTCTTTTCAAAAACATGTAATGAAGAATCTAATTGACCATTCACCATACATAAAGATCTACGTAATTATCTCAACCATGATGAAGGACACAGTTTGGCTTACTAATTTTTTGTTGATTGCGGTCACTCAAAATTACTTTTTAAAAAGAAGAAGGAATTTAATAGTTTTTTGTACTTAATATCAATAAATAGCTCAAAATAGTCTTTGTTTGAATAAATAAGGCCAAATTTTTACTCAAAGAAAGGATTAGCCCTTAAAGAATTCTTCTTGACATGGAACTTAACTGATGAAAAGTAATTGAATGAGGCTATTACGAAGCCTTGAAATAATTAATTGGAGAGGGTTTTTAATTATTAGATGAGTAATATACTAATAAAAGGTGCAATAGATGAAGTAAAAAATGACTAAAATATTGAAATTTGTTAGTTACACAATAAAGTTCTATCATTGGTACAGCTCTGATAGTATCCATTCAAAATAATGGCTTCAATTTCACTGGAAAAATATCAATATATATATATATATTACTTATATAAAGTATCTTGTATGTGCCTATGAGAAAACAAATTATCAAATTTCTCAAATGAATTCTGTGTACGAATTTTCATGTTAAAATATTTTTGAGAAAATATTAAATGAATATCCCTAATTTTTTCTCACAAGAAAAAACTTGAGAGAGTTTAAAGAAAATAATTATTTTTATGGTTGTAAGAAATATGCAAGAAAATAATATCTTGACCTCTCCAAATGTTAGCCTGGGGCCTCTAGCGTGGATCACAGTCTAATTACTAGGAATTATAGTAAACCAAAAGGTCAGTGGAATAATATTAAGCTTAATTAATAGATACTCCACTATGAAAAAGGTATTTAATTGGTGGAAGGAGCTTCAAAAATATGAAAAATAATGAAATTAAATTTTATTACTCATCTTTGAAAGATCTAATAACAGAAAATTCCTATGAACTTATTTGTAAAAAGATATTTGTAAGATTTCTTAGGAAGAATTCTTAAGCCGAATGTTCCTCTTTAAATGTTTTAAGTAAAAGATCAAGATAAAACCAAAAGAAAAAGTAAAATTTATATCTAAAAAGGTATTATCATAGTAACAAGATATATAGAAAAAAAACTATAGTGTTGTTATAGAACGAAATTTAATACCTCAACAAAGTAAAATCGTGTTCATAGAAACAACATTTCTATGACTAAAAATCTTAAACGAGTGAATAGGTAAAAAGATTACTATAAGAACTAATCCAAAATGAGTAACTTGGAAACAAAAATAGATGAAAACAAAATTAATGTTGAATTTCCACAAAGAAATTGAAATAATTCAAAGAAAATTCAGAGAAACCTATTGGAGATTGCGTATCAGTTAAGTATTTGCATGCTTGCAGGCTCACAAAAAATCTCTGCGTAAGTCTTTCCCATTCACAAAAGGGATCTTTGATCCTTTTTCATAGTAATAGTTATTGAAAGAGCTCTTCTTGAGAATCAATATTAATTTCGGAATACAATTAATATCAAGTTTTCAGTCAAACTTTGGGGGAATGTTGATTTGGTTTGATAATTAAAATTACCCATAGTTAAGAGAGAAAAATTTCAGATTTTATATAAAAACGTTATTCAGGAGTAAGTAATTGATTATTGTATATTGGACTTATAACTAGTTCCAACACCCATTGATTCTAGTTTGAAATTAATTCATGAATCTGATGTGAAATTTTCAGAAGTATAGCAACTTGGGGATAATTATTTATTATCTGTGGGAATTTTAGCCTATTTTAAAGTTACTACCCAAGGTCACATCTACTTCTAAGTATAACACATTTCTAATTTTACTTAGTAGCCTTGTATGTATCAATAGTTTTAATCCAAACTGATTTTGGAATAGCTAAGGGAAGAAAGTAAATTGTCTCTTCTACTAGATGGAAAATATATCGTAATTAATTATTGAATTCCTTGTATCTGTTACAATCTTCCCCGGTGTTGATAATCATACACTTACCAAAAAGCCTTTGTGGGGAAAATATAAACAACATAGAGGACTGAAAGGCACATTTTTTTGAAAAGTAAACTTTCTAGTCTGCGGAAACCTTTACATTACCAAGATTAGAAGGATTTAGAGTGGTAATTTTCTCTATTTGAGAGTCTCATTATTGGCTTAACTGGTATTTCCAGTTCATTTGGTGCCTCCCAGGGGTAAATTTAACCCTTCGAAAAAACCAAGCTTACAATGAAGCATGTAATACATATATTAATATATATTACTTATTCACCCACATTGTCCTTTATAGCAAACAGACTCACCAAGGAGCTTCTCATACTGTGAACAAATGATTTTGATGTATAGTAGGCATCATCACAAATTGAAATGAGGGGAGTTTTAGAGCTACAAATTTTCATGTTTTTACTTTACAACATTAGTAAATGAAAATGAATTAATTAGCCAGGATATGCAGTGATAATATAAGCTTAGGATACACTTTAATATTTATAAAATACTTTAATTTAAAGGAATAAAATTGGAGAAAATATTCATGTAATAATATTCATTAACCAATAATCAAATCAAATTTACGAAAAATATTTATTTATTCCTTGTTATTATTATATTTCATTTATTAAAAATATATAGTTTACCTATTATTTAATTAAAGTATCCCCAAATAAATCCTATAAGCCTTTTTGAAGGATCCAAGACCTGAGAGGAACTAAGAATCTCAAAAATTTGACTTTTAATCATTTTTTGGGGGCCAAAGGGGTTCTATAATCTGTTATTAATCCTCAGGAATAGTGAGATAGACCCAGAGGAATAATATGAAACTGATTTATTGGGAGAAAAACATTTTGTGGAGAGTTATGTGGCCTGTGATAAAGGAATAATCCCAGATGAAGGTGAAAACTTATATCTTTCCAAGAACAAGAAATTTTGGAGAATTATGGAAGAAAAAAATGTCAAAGATATATTTGAGCTTTGTGATAAAAGAATATAACACAATTCTACCATGAAGTTAAGCACCAAAATGCCTCAAAAAAGTCAATTTTTTTCCCAGGAAAACTAGAAATTAGAATTTTCTCTCATTTTTTGAATTTCATAATTTAATTGAAACAGTCTAGTATGTTTTGTTTCCCTGAGAAAAACTTACCAATTTGAACAGTTTGGATGATTTTGTAAAAATAGTGTGGAACTCCTTTTAGTGTGGGATTGGATAAGGAAGTCCTTAAGGAGGAAATCACAGGTAAACAGTTTTGAATTTCTGAAATAATCCTGTAACCAAGGGTGCTAATGGTTTTTTATCTGCCCCTCTGAATATAAAAAACAATATTGCTACAGATCTCACAAATAAATATTCAAGATTGTGGCTTTACAACTAGAGAAGACTTTTTGGCAGTCTTTATCAGACTCATTCAATAATGACATAAGTAACTTCAAATTTAAAAAGTATAAAATAATAATAGAAAACAATTCAAGGGTAAGAACTTAATAGTATAAGAGTTTGATTTAATATAATAGTACTAATATGTAGTATAAGGGTAAGTGGAATTTGATGCTATATCTTTTGTAATAATTAATATCTTTAGAGGGTAATTGCTAATATAATATAACAATAAGAGCTTTAACAATATTTTGGTAGGATATTGTTCAATACAGAATGGATATTTGTTAAATATATGAGTGATATAATAGAATTTAGCTGTAAGTCTCTTTATATAATAACATATATTTGTAATTTTTTTAATATGATGATATAATAAGGATATTTTCCCTTTCTAATATAAAGGTTATGGGAATAAACTGAATAGTATTAGTATTATTGATAGTATTATAATTATAAGAATAATAATTTAAATATAGGTAGGATTAATAATATAATGTAGACCTTGTGTTAAATACCATTAATTAGAAAGAACTATGAATTAAACTTATAAGTCTATAATACTTTAATAAAATAACTATATTATCCTACTAGTAAGGAATGGATGAATTATTCTCCTTCTTGGTATATAGTTCCCATTCAATAATAGTACTAGATTGACCTACTAGTGGGGGATGAATAATTATTCTCATTCTTGGTATATAATTAATTGCATTTGGAAAAGAGGAAAAAAATGAGGGAGAGAGGACCTCTATTTATATTCTTTGGGCTCTCCATAGAGGCACTCAGAAACAAGGGACTTAAAATTTTTTCACTTCTTTTGGCTGGGATAATTTTTTTATAGTGGTGAGATATAATTTGATTGGTTGATTGCACCATTTTTCTGCATGATTATGTAATATGAGATGTTTTTACTGGTGAGGAATTTTGAGATGGTGTCATTTCTTGGAGGTATTGCACCATATCTTCAGTTTATTGCAACATTTTCATGCATGATTATGTAATATGGCTGAGCTTTCTTTAATGAGGAATTTTTGATGGTCTCATTTATTGAAGGTATTGCACCATTTATTTGGTTTGTTGAACCATTTTTTGGTGGGATGAAATGATTTTGTACAGTTATTGCACCATAAGTGTGTGCACTATTTTAACTGTAGGTGGAGAATTCTGTGTATTGTGGGGAATCTATTTCTCCTGTATGATTTTTAATTTTGCTTCATTTAAATTGAATTCTGTTTTTAATTTATATCTACTGCCTTATCAGGTGGCTGTGCTTATATTTCCACAGATATGCTGTGTAATTTAAGGTTTTGATGGATTTTCCTTGCATAGATCAATTCATTTCTTTTTTTCTGTCTTGTGACTTTTGAGTAATTCAGTTTTGATTTATTCCTTAATGAAGTGGCATCAGTTTAATAGCTGAATTGCTGAGTATTCCAAAGGTTGAGCAGAGATAGGGTAACTTGAGTGTTACACTACCTCTTTTATTGGTAACCTTAAAATTTTTGCTATCTTTTCCTTCTTTAATTGTTATTCTTGTAATCAAATAGACCATTCTTCTATGATTTTTCTTATGGGATTATACATACTGATGGATTTCAATCCATTCTATTTCTGAATTACCCTATTATAATTGATTAATTATTAATTTTTCTTTGTTTTTTCTTCAATTGATAGCCTTATAAATGGAATTTAACTTGAAACTAGGCCATTAAGGTATGGAATACCACATCCCCCTCTTCATTTAATGCTGTCCCCAGCATTCCAGTTTCAAGAGGAATATTCTGGGTTTATTCATTTAATATTTCTTTATTTAAATCTATATTCTAATAAATTCACTTGATAGTTCCTGTTTTTAGGTTTTTATATTGATTTTGAATCTCCATAGTTTCTTATTTTGTGTTTTCTTCTTTGTTTTGTTTTGAAATATGACTATTTTGATCATTTTAATATTGAGATACTTGATTTTTTTATTGGTTGATTTTCATTTTTAATTTTATTTATTTATTTATCTATTTGTTAAAGAGGATTATTGAACATAAAAATAACTTGCTTTTTTTTGATGAACAATAATGAAGTTTTAAGTAATACTAAGGACCACAGCTTGAGTTATTTGAGGTAATAATTAATAAAAAAAACTATTAAAACAGTTCAAGGTCTTATCAAGGACCTATTCTTGAGGTAATTTTTTTGATAAAATATAAAAATAACAGATTTGGACAGCTTAAGGTCTTATATAGGACCTCTCTTCTTTTTTATTTATTTTCCTGATTGGGTTCAATTTTATTCTTGTTCTTTTTTTCTTTTGCTGAAATTATCCTTAAATGGTGGGGTCATCCCCTCCATTTAATAATTTTACCACAATTTCTAATTTTTTTAATAATAAATTCAATTTAATATGAATATATAATTATTGTTTTATAATAATAATCTAATAATAGTCAAAAAATAATAAATAATAATTATAATATAATTAAGTAATAAAAAACTAATAATAAAAATGATGTCAAGTAATATAGATGATAAATTAAATGATAATAAGGTAGATTATTCAAATACTTCTGAGAATAAAACTAATTTAAGGTTACGGAAGACCTCTTAAGTAATCTTTTATGTATTAATTTTATATTTAATTGATTACTATTATATCTCTGAGTTTTGTCAGCTTTTTGATGTCTTTGATCATTTATTTTGTCGCTACTGTTGAAAATTTCATAACTATGTCCAAAATAATTCAGACAATGCAGGTTATTATGGATCCTTATCTGGTCTTCAATATTCTTTATGAGAATTAGTGGAGGTATTAAAAAAATTGGCAGAGTGAGTTCTTTTTTTTCTTTTATTTACTTTTCATTCATTAATTTATATATATTCTTTTGTCATATATCAGCTCCTTTGACAATGAAGATGATGATGAGGAGTAAATAAATATCAACACAAAAATCATACTGTTTGGTAAGATTACTTCTTATTCTCCTCTTATTTTCAATCCATTCTAACACTGTTTTGTTGTTTCTTTATATTTCTTCTTTTTTTAAGATAGATATATGTAATTCTATTTTTTGATGTTTTCTTTTTTTAATCAAAATGAATTATTATTATATATATTTTTTTTTAAAAAAATAAAAAAATAAAGAAAATTACAACATAAAATCAAAATAAAAGAAAAGAGTGAATAAGGACAAAAAGAAAAATTAAAATATTATAAATTGACTTTTTAAGATGGAAAATGAAATTTTGTAAAGGGTTGAGATAAATAAAATTATCTAAAACATTTTTTGTTTATTTATATTTTAATTAAACAATAATGTTTAGCTATTTGAATATGAAAATCATAAAATTATTGAGACTTTTGTTTCTTGTAATTTAATTTAATACTATTAGCTTTAGTAGTGATGTGAAAAGCTAAAGATAAGATTAATCATTACTAAGAAGTTTTGAATTAAAATTCTTTTAATATATTCACCATGAGCAAAGTGGCTAAGCCTGACAGCAGGTGTTGCATTTGGAAATCAGCTTGGACCCATCCTAGAGTGAGCTTGGAGCCTTTCTGTGAATTGGGTTAGACCCAGTATTTCAATGTTTGTTATTATTCCAAGTTATTCTAAGCCACTGAAATATTACAGAATTACCAAAATTTTCTTCCTTTTGCTAATTGAATATAGTAAATATATAGTATCTTATATGAAAGTACTTTCCATTTATATTTTAATCTTAAAAACAATTTTCTTCATGATAAAAAAAATGGGATTTACAAATTTATTTCAAACTTAGACAATTCTATCCTTTTGAAGGCCAAAAAAATAAATACAATATTAAAAATGAATAAAGCCTTATATTGTTCTTGAATTTTTACTTCTTATTACTTTATAGAAATATTATTTCCTATTTTGTCTCTAGAATTGTAGTCCAAATATGAGATTCAACTGTTTACCACTGAATCCTTCTCTGAAGAAACTGGATTAGGGATATTCATTTTAACTGGTTGAACACCTGTAACCTCAGAAGGAACAAATAAGTTTTTTCAAATTAATTTCAACAATTTTTTTCCAGAAGGTTAAACCTTTTTCTTATTTATTTATTGAAGCTTCTGGAGCTCATTAGTTATTTTTATTTTTTCCATTTTCTGACCACATTGGCTCATCAATAAATTTTATCAATTTTTATTCTTAAGGCTGAAATTTCTCTTAGTTCTCAAAATTAAAGTCCTTACTCTTTCTTGTTTTAGAGTATTATTAATTAGTGAGGAAGCGAAGTACCGGCATGTATATAGTACATCCCTTTCCACTGGAGAGAACTTGCAATTTACATGGGAAATTACAGTACAGGCCCTCTGATGGCCGCTACTGTAAATTTGTCGATGATTGTTGACAAATTTACAGTAGTGGATATTACAGGTCCTGTACTGTAACACATTTTACATGTGTGAATAAATTGACAGTTATGGGCATTAAAAGGCCTCTCACTGTGATTTAATTAAAAAAAACATAAAACTCAGTTGGAGTCAATTAATAACATAAAAAAGAAACTTAGGAAAAATTAAATAAAAACACAAAAAACAAAAATTAATAGAGTACTCAAACTAACACATAATCATAAAGGAGACGAACAGAACCAAAAGAATGAAACAAAAGAATTGTAGAAAAAGGTTTTTGAGTAGCAGAAAGAATGATTTTGCTACTTATTTTCTTTAAAAAATACAAAAAAACTCTTCATTTTGATAATTAAAAGAAGTGCAGCACATTTCCAATTATTTCTTCTATCCCTTATTTTCTTGAATGAGCTCAATAATTTCATTCAAAAGCTTTGTTCAAAAAATATTTTTGAGATATTTTTTGCTGTTTTTTTGTTTTTATTTGCATATTCAACATTAAAATTAAAGGATATATATGCTACAAAAAAATGTAGGAAAAACCAATACGAGTATACTATCTCACTATAATTCTTAGAAAAAAAATTAAATATTAAAGTATTTTGTCTTATTTAAAGCAAGCAGTATTAGCTAACTGAAGCTTCAAGTACTATCTGGCTATACAGAAGGAAATTTTGTCAAAAAAGTCTCAAAAAGCTTTGTTTCCTTGTAATATTGCCCAAATATTCTCAATATTATAATTAAGAATATTTTTCTTATTTTGAAAAATACAAGAAAAGTTTTTTTAATTATAAAAAAAAGTAATTTTGAAAAACTTTATAATATTTCCATGGATCAAAGCACATTATTAATGATTTACTTGAATAATTGATGCATTCATTTTCAAAATAAATGTCTCTCTGGTCTTAAAAATCGCTTAAAATACACTCCCAAAAAATATCCATAAAAAGTATTATAAAATAATTAAATCCCTTGGGAACCCTTTGATAATATAAAGTAAATAATTAAAAAATGATTGAGAAAATCTTTTGATTTTAATTGGAAATGTCTCTGGAGTCATATTTGTGCCAGTTAGAGCTTACTTCCCAAAATTTTCCAGCTTACCTCTGTGGTCCTCTTCACAATTTTACTTTAATAAATGCTTTAAACCTTCAATCAAAAAACAATACCAAAGAAAAAAAAGAAATATTCTCCCATTATATGGCAAAAGAAATTGAAAGAACTTCATATATAGCATTTTAAACTAAACTTTAGCAACCACTGATCATTAAAGATTTATTGTTATTTTGGGCTGCATAGATATATCAAGCTGATTTAAACTTCTCAAAACTTTTAAAAGCTTTATATATACGTTATGAGAAGGAAATTTGTTGGAAGAACCTATTTATACAAGTTATTTTTCCTTGTTATCATCTTCCTATTATCTCAAAACAGCTCAATTAATTATTCAATTTACTCATAGATATGCAGTTTTTAATTCTTGTCAATGGATATTGAGTTTTCAATTGAGCTCACATTAAAGGCTTAATAAGAGTTTGTAAAAGGGTCCTCTATAGATATGAGGAAAATTCAATGTAGAGAAACTGGAAAATTATATTCCAAATGGTTTCCAAAATCTGATTTTCTTATGTTGTATCAATGATATAGTCAGAAAGATATTTTGAGATAATTAATTCTATCAACCCATCAAGTTCAGATAAAATCTTTGATTTTTTAGTGCATGCAAAGCTCTCAATATATCCAAATAATTAAGAATTAGATTGAAGAGTAAGAAGTCTAAAGCTAAATTGTAAAACTCCCATAAAATAAAGCAAAAATAATCAAATAAATGAATTCTATAAAAAGAGATCTTAATAGAATGTTTTAAAATAATTGGATAATTGTTGAAAAAAAAGCTAGCCACATTGATAGATGAAAATTTCCTTTCCAGAAATTTCAGACAAAGGTTTGCATTATTTCAGATTTGTTTTATATATTGATACAGCTCCTATTGTTATTTACTTGAAATAAGAACTTGAATGATCTTGCTTCAAATATTCAAGTAATACACTAGATCAAGATGGTTAAATAAGAGTTAGTAATTTCACCACAATAATATGAAAATGGGAGCTAAATTCATATCAAGAAAGAGAAAAATTGAATTCCCCAAAAAATTGAATAATCTTATGTTTTTATAATAAAAAGGTCCTCTATTGCAATTATAAAGCTAATATCTCAATTCCAATATTTATATTATCTTATTATAAGTGTAAGAGCCTCCTTAAAATCAGTTTATGTGCTGAAATAGGGGTGATATTGTTTCAATAAGTAATGAATTTGTGTGGCCTTTCCTTAAAATGACACTGTCCCATAAATATTTACAGATTTTCTCAATTTCAATCATAACCCAACTAAAGAAATGGAGGAAAAATAAGGCATATAATTTCTCACAAAATACAGACTTCATAAGACCAAGAATTTTAATGGTAGGGTATAGCTATGTATCTTTTTAGAAATTTTCTAAGCCATTTTATCATTAATGAAAAATTTCATTCAAAATCAAAGGGTTAAGATTGAAATCTTACTCTTCTATGGGTTCCCATAAGTGATCTTGATAGTCAGTTAGTATTGAAGCTGTATAATATATGTAAAATTACATGAGAAATACCCCAAAGGTTAAACTTTTTGTAAATAAAATCATAAAGAATAAAAATATGTAAAATTACATGAGAAATACCCCAAAGGTTAAACTTTTTGTAAATAAAATCATAAAGAATAAAAAATAAGATTAGAAAAAAGGGAAAATCAATATAAGTATGTTCATAATCTATTTTTTAATTCTGAGCTTTGACAACCTGGACAAAACACTGATATGGATCAAATTGAATTCAGAATTTGTGGCTTAAATTCTGTGAGCCTGTGAGGTATATATAATATACCCATAAGGCCACAAAGGAATTTATACACAGTTAAATTTGTCTTCAACAGACTTTTTAATTGAATTTAAAATAAAAATAAGTATAACTTTTTTTGGATAAACAAAGTTATAAATATTATGTCATTTTTGGATTCTACACCAAAAATAACCTAGGGTACACCCAAAAATACTTATTTCTTATGTTATTGGAAGATTTAAGAAACTCAAAGTACTAATGTAACTTTTTTTAACATTTTTTCAAAATTTTTAAAATTGAGCTTAAATAAGCTTAAATTCAAAGTTGCATAAGGTTTATGCAAACTTACCATAATTTTAATTAAAATTGAGGTGTTGTGTATATTTACTGAATTGGCTAAGGATTTGCCATAAAGGATGTAAATCCTGCATGGGATCACTTTAAAAGGGTTTAAGGCCATAGTATGGCTTTGAATAAATAAAAGGGCAAAATCCACACAAAAAGGTGGGACAAAGGAAAAAGACCAAATAGAGCTGGGTACCCAACTTTTTTGATCTGCAAGGATTAAATTAAGGTTGTCCACCTGTATTGGAGGATTTTCAACCTTATTTAAACTTTAAGATTAGAATTTGATCCAACCTTAAAGTTTAAACTGGTTTTATCCCAAATTGGACAGGAATTTCAAGTTGCCACAGGGTAAATCCCAATTTGCAGGCTTGAAATTAAGGTTTTAAGAACTTTCAAAACTTAATTAAGCTTAAAAAGCTTAAATAAGCTTAAAAAGCTTAAATAAGCTTAAAAAGCTTAAATAAGCTTAAAAAGCTTAAATAAGCTTAAAAAGCTTAAATAAGCTTAAAAATTCAAGGTTACAAGCATTAAAACCTTATCAAAAGTTAAGGTTTAGTGTGTATTGCTACTTTATGTGGAAAAATAGCAATAACTTCAAAAATTAATTGAGAATCCAATTATTAATGGATTTGCTTGAAAATTTCACACAGCTTACAATTCAATATTCTCTATGTATAAATAAAATTTTAAGTATATTTTATAAATAAGTCTTCTGGGTAATCACCCTGGAAACTTACTCTTTTAATTAAGCTTGAAGAAAATTATAATTTCTTTAAAAATTAATTAAAAATTGATTTTAAGAGATTTCTGCTTGAAACTCTATTTTCAAGTTGTTCATGTGATGAACTTTAATATAAGTATTTTTTTTTTAAAACTTAAAATAATTAGTTTAAATGAGGATTAAAGCTACTTGGAGTTAAGAATAACACTGGTAGCTTTAAATTGGAATTAAAAGTCAGTTACCTTAAGTTAAGAACATTATTTTTAAGCATGGTTTTTCAGTTTTGACCTGAGCACGCCCTCTATATTCATTATGAATCATGAGGGTTGGTCTGTAGACATAAAAAGAGTCTTTTCATCACTGTTTTTGCCCATCATCATTAATCAATCCAATCATACTAGAAATTTAAACAGGTAAAGTTTTATTATTTATGAAATCTTATTATTAAAAGTAATTCTTAAGCATTTTATTCTTTATTAATTGTAAATTAAAGAACTGAGATCATAGAATTCAGATTATTGTTGTAATCATCAATAATATATTTTATACTATAAAATTATCATCTCAAATCTCTTTTAAATCCACAAATTCCTTCTAAAAACTCTTTAATCATAATTTTAATCATAAGAAGCTGTTTTATCATTTAAATTATTGATTTTTGATGTGTTTTTAACTTATAATACTCTTTTAATATAATAACTGTTATATTAATTTCTATTATAAGTAAGTTTTTCTCTAAAATTCTATATGTTTTTTTATCTATGATTAGTTTTTTATATAGAATCTTTCTATAAGAATTATTTCTGCACAGTGTGTGTTTTAATTCTTTTATAAATAATATTTATATTTTCCATGTGTAATTGTCTCATTAAGAGCTTTACACTTCTTATTGTTATAATTGTCAGTGACTATAACAATAATAGAATAATTAAAATCATTATAATTATTATATTTTCATTATTATTATATTTTACAATGATAATTAAATTCATTTTTTCATATTATCATTTATGATAATTTTATTTAAATTTGTGGTTATAATATTTTATTATATTATATTTTTCTACTGAGGACAGTCATAGTACTCTTGATATTGTTACCATTATCAAGAGTTTCATAGACAAACCTTACATTTGGGAGCCTGGAAATGATTTTAACCAATTTTTGGGACATAAATCATATTCTAGACCTCATTTTACTGTTTTTTGACATAAAATTGCCATATCTACTTTTATATTGGCTTTTTTGGGACTTATCCCTTATAAATAATCTTTATAATCTTAATAAAGTTATTTTTTTCTTAACAATATTGTTTGAAAAAATATACTATTGAATGACTTGGAATAAATTTCTTTTGTCTAACTAGTGGCTTTTTCACATCACAGACTTGAAATTTATTCTTTGAGTTATTCTAGTATAAAGTGAATAATAATATAATTTTGATTAATAACTTATTAATTCAATAATTATTATTTCTTTAAAGAAAATATTAAATAAAATAAAAAATTAAAAAATTAAAAATCTTTACTAAAAACATTTTTTCTTTAATCTTAGACATTTTTCTTTATTTTTGACATAATTTACCATAAATTAAATTAAAACAACTTTATTCAATAAGCTGAGTTTATAAGCTATTTTTATTGTTTGATAAAATAACTGATATTTTTCTTTTTCTCTAGTGTCATCCATCAGAGAAAGTTCTTCAGACTCTGAAGCCTCAGAATCTAGTATTGAAATTCAAACTAGCCCAGCACCAAGGGGTTTAATAACCAAAGAACCCTTCAAAGGTACAGCAGGGGAATTTAATTCACTCTTAGTCTGTTTTATTCTTAAAATTTACTTGAAATGACTCCTACTAGAAGTGGAAGCAATTACTCCATCCAATCTAATGGATCTGGACCAGTACATTCCAGTCACAAATCCAAAAGACAACAATGTCAGCCCAGAGGAGAGGCACAAATGGAGGATGCCAGAACTTCCACCAGTTCCCAAAGGTTAGCCAGCAACTTTGACACTCTTATTGATGGTCCAGAAGCTGACATAACTGCTATTGGTGTTAGACCTGAATCACTTCCAACAGGAAGCAGTAGAGATATACCAGTGTCAGTACAAAACCTGGTTTATGGCAGCAAAACAGCACGAGTGGGAACTTCTCCCAAGTCTTTGGATAGGAACCATGAACTCATATCTTCAAGTGAAGAAGAGCATGGGGCCAGAAAAGACAGAGAAACTTTTGAAGGGTTGGAGACCCATGTCTTGCAAAGGACAAGTCCAACAGATAAAAGCTTGGTTGAAAAACCAAAGATTGCTATCAGAGGATCAGAAGAAGAAGTTGGCCCAAGGCAAGGACAACACCACAGTGGAAGCTCCCCAAGCATCCATCAGCAAAACTCCGCCTCAACCAGTGCCAAACAAGCCCAAGAAAGCCCCAAAGACCAATCATAAGGGCAAGTAAAAGGCAAGGGGAAAGGCAAAGCCCAAGTGGAACAAGCCTTACCCTCAGAATTACAGAATTCCCAAGAAAGAGAAGACAGCCATAGACAATGTGTTCAATATGGAAAGAGTTCTGATGGAACTCAAGAACAAGGAAGAGGAAAGATTGAACCAATCTTTCCCAAAGAAATAGATCTTGTAAAGCTTGTCACTCAATTTGAATCTTGTAATAAAGAAATTATGACAAAGCTTAAAACATTTGAGTATATCCAACAGAAGCTGGGTAATGAGATATTACAAGTGAAAGAAACAAAAAAAGACCATTGTTGGCCTTGAAAATGTTAATAATGACAATATTCTGCCCTTGACGCAAATTTGTGAAAGAGTTGAGTCTAAAGTTACCTTACTCAATCAGCCAGATGACAATTCAATTTCTTTTATAACTAGACAGTTGAAGGAATTAAGAATACAAGTTCAAAACTTGGAAAGCTCAACTGGGCACAATGCAGCTATCTTCCAAGAACAATTGGAAAAAAAGTGATAAAGCAAGACTTGAATTGAAAGAAGATATTCAATCAAGTATTAATAATATATCACTAAAAAATGAATTGCCAAGGAAATGCACACCAATTCTTGACAAAAATTTGCTTAACCTGAATAATGATTTACATCATACAATTTCAAGTAATGCAGATGTGGAGACTGCTTATAATTTTAAAGACATTCAAATATTTGAGGAATGGCCAGCCTTCAGTGGTGAAGGAGAATATAATCATATGGAATTTATGAAAACAACTGATATGTTCAAAGAAGACTTTAACATACCAGATGAATAAACAAGTACCAGAATACACTCATTACTTACCAAATCAGCAAAGAAATGGTATTATAAAATGAGAAAAGACCTTGGTAAACATTCTTGGCCTTGGTGGAAAGAACAAGTTATTTCCAAATGGGAAAATGATTCATGGAGATTTGAAATGGAAAATTCTTTTGAAGAAGCCATTTTTAATATTGAGAGGGACAGGCCCATGTCTTGGCTTCTTAAACAGAAGGACAGATTGACTGCCCTCCATCCTTATATGTCTGAAACAATTGTACATAAAAGGATATTAAAAAAGTGTGGAGGTGACCTTGAGAATGCTATAAGAAGCAGATGTAGTGAGAATTTCTCTACAGAAGATTATATCAATGCTATGGAGGACATCACTACTAGAACAAAGATTGGAAGAAATTGGTATAAATCCCCAATAGACAACAAGACTAGTGGGAAACCAATTTCAAAACCAAATAAACAAAAAGACAGAATTCCTTTTAAATGTCATAAGTGTGGAATTAAATATCATTTGGCTAATACTTTTCCCAAAAAGACAAGAATCAATGAGATAGAAATTGAAAAAGATGACACAAAGGAAACAAATGATGTCCATGTACATGAAAGTGATTCTGAGCATTTTGAAGAGGAGGAACTGCCAGATGAACTTAGTATAGAAAATATTAATGTTTCCTTTGAAGTCACAGAAGTGCATACTCACTTACCACAGTACAGTGATGAATGTTTGGATCTCATACACATACAAGATGCAAAAATGCAAAAACCCAAGCCTTCCAGAGGTAAAGGTTATACAGCTGGATCATCTTGTATCACTAATATTGTGATAAACAACACAGAATCCAAGATACATCTTGACTCAGGTGCTTTTTTGCACTTGTGTTGGAAACGATTATCTTGACAAGATTTATACCAATTGGCAAGACAAGATAATGCCAATTGAAGGTATAAAATTCAGCAGTGCTAGCCAAAATATGCAAAACTTGGGTATATTTGAAGCAGCAATAATATTTCCTCATCCTGCAGGAAGTATCAGATTAAAAGGTGAATTTGTTGTTATAAATAATTGTACTTCACAACACTTTATACTTGGAAATGATTACCTCAATATTTATGGTATTGATATTAATAATCACAAAGACAGGTATTCCACTAAAGGAGAAAATAAAAGACAAAAACTTGCTTTTCCTCTAGAAAAAAGAGAAATCACTGTCATTAAACAAGTGAAAAATGTTAATAAGGAAAAATTTGTGTGAAATCAATTGATTGAAGCACAAATTAGTCCTGAATTAACACTAGAAATGAAGGAAGAACTTATTGAAATTTTATCCAAATACAGGGAAGCCTTTGCTTCAGATGATGAACTACTTGGAGCTATAAAAGGCCATGAAGTGGACATTGTACTTAATGCGGAAAGGCTTTATCCTCCACTATAAAGAAGACCAGCTTACCCAGCTAGCCCTAGGGCTCGAGAAGCATTGGAAAGTCATATTAATGACCTAATGAAACTGGGAGCTCATAGAAAGGTTGGACACAATGAGGAAGTAGAAGTCACAGCTGCAGTAATCATTACTTGGAACAATGATAAGTCAAGGATGGTTGGTGATTTTAGAGCAATGAATACCTATACTATTCCAGACAGGTATCCAATCCCTAGAATACATGAGACTTTGACTCAATTATCCAAAGCAAGGTTCATTACTTCCATGGATGCTCTTAAAGGATTCCATAAGAATGTTTTGACACCTCATGCTAGGAAATTATTGATAATAATTGCTCATTGTGGTATTTATGAATATTTGAGGATTCCTTTTGGTATTAAAAATGCACCCTCTCATTATCAGAGAATGATGAATACCATCTTCCCACATGAATTATCAGAGGGATGGTTAATAATTTATATTGATGACATTATCATTTGTTCAGAAACCTGGAAATTACATTTAGAGAGACTTTCATTAGTACTAAAGATATTTCTTCAAGTAAAAATGAAAATATTTCTTAAGAAATGTAATTTTGGGTTTCATGAGTTGAAGGCTCTAGGACATTTAGTCTCAGGACTGAGCCTTGGTATTGATAAGAACAAAGTGGCTGCAGTTTTACTGAAACAAATGCCCCAGAACCACAAAGAAATGATGTCTTCTTGGGGTTTGCCAGTTATTACAGGCAACACCAACAAACTGTTTTTGAAATGAAACAGGAGAGGATTCAAGCATATGATCAAATCAAGTATGCCTTGACCAATGCACCATTACTATTGATGCCAGACTGAAAACTTCCTTTCAAGATGTATATTGATGCATGTGGTGAGGGTTTAGGAGCTGCTATTCATCAAGTTAAAATTGTCAATGACAAACCCTATGAAGGTCCAATTGGTTTTATTTCAAGACAAATTAAACCTACTGAGGCCAGATATGGAGTTAGCCAAATGGAGTGCCTTTACCTTGTTTGGGCTCTGGAAAAACTTCATTACTATCTTGATGGTAGTGTGTTTGAAGTAATTACTGATTGTACTGCAGTAAAATCACTTCTTAACATGAAAACCCCAAACAGACACATGTTGAGATGGCAGATTGCTATACAGGAGTATAGAGGAAATATGACCATAGTACATAAAGCTGGAAATATTCATAATAATGCTGATGGCTTGAGTAGATGGGCTTTACCCAATACACCTGACAATCCTGCCTATGTTCCTACAAGTGCAGAACCTCAAATTCCAATTGAAGGAATTAACATCACAGATGTTGGAACAGAATTCTTTGAAGAAGTTAGAGAAAGCTATAGGAAAGATAAGAATTGTCATATCCTTACTGCTCTACTTGAAAAAGATTGCAAATATTCAGCATTAGCTAGTTCTCTAGACAATATTTGGAAAGAATATTATGACAATGGAAGATTCCATTTATTTGATGGTATATTATATCATAGATATAAACACACATGTGTCATGGTCCTATGTAGTGGAATGTTAATCAACACAATACTACTAGAATGTCATGATAGAATTTATTCTGGACATCTGTCCAAAGACAGAACTATGGAAAGAATTAAGACATGTGCCTGGTGGCCATCTTGGAGAAAAGATGTAATTGAGTATTGCCATAGTTGTGATATATTCCAGAAAGCCAATAAAGCTACTGGTAAAAGATTTGGCTTAATGATCCATATCCAAGAACCAAATACCCCATGGGAAGTGGTTCACATGGATTGAGTAACTGCCTTACCACCTGGGGGTGATAAAAGTTACAATGCATGTCTTGTTATTGTAGACAGATATAGCAAAACACCAATCTTTTTACCATGTCATAAAGATGACACAGCTATGGATACAGCTCTTTTGAACTGGAATAGAGTCATATCCCATACTGGTCTCTTTAAGAATATCATTAGTGATAGAGACCCAAACTTCACATCAGCCTTATGGACTAATTTACATATGCTTTTGGGTACAAAACTATCATTCTCAACAGCATACCATCCACAAACAGATGGGTTAGCAGAAAGAATGATTAAAACCCTTGAGGACATGATCAGAAGATTTTGTGCTTATGGCCTGGAGTTTAAAGATTCTGATGGATTTACCCATGATTTGTGTACTCTTATACCTGAATTGGAGTTAGCCTACAAGACCTCCATCCATTCTTCAACAGGAAAAACTCCTGCAATGTTGAAGGAAGGATGGAACCCCAAACTTCCAGTTGATACTTTGAAAAAAGATCTGGTTGATATTCACCCAGCTGCTTCAATCTTTAAGTTATTGCTTGATAAAGTAAGACATCATGCAAATCAAAGCATGCATGATGCCTTTGAATATGCTAAACAGAAATGGGATAAAAGTCATGAAACCCCAGAATTCAAAGTAGGGGACTTAATACTAGTTTCAAACTTGAACTTTAATAATATTAAAGGCCCAAAGGAATTAAAAGATTGCTTTGCAGGACCACTTATTATTAAATCCCTTCATGGGACAAATGCAGTACAAGTAGAACTGTCAGGAGAATTGGAAAACAAACATCCAAATCTCCCTGTCAGTCTGGTAAAGCATTACACTTCAAGTGATAAGGAATTATTTCCTTTAAGAAATGAAACACCCTTAGAAGTACCCCCACTGGATCAAAGTGAGGATAAAAAGGTACTAAAAGTCTTAAAAGAAAGAAGAATTAGGGGAAAAAATGAAAGAGAATACTTAGTCAGGTACAGAAATCCACAACATGAAGATGAATGGATTGAAGAGACTAAAATACCTGATTCCCAAAAGTTTCTCAGAAGATTCAGACATGAGAGAAGACCAATTGCTCAGTAAAAATTTTGAATTTTGTGCTTTACATACTTAATAAGTATAAGTAGAGAGGTTGGACAGTGGATTATACCCCCCAAATAACTTGGGGGTATACTGCAAAAGAAAATTGTAGTAAAATTGTTTTTTGGTGGTAGGGAATGTGAGCCTGTGAGGTATATATAATATACCCATATGGCCACAAAGGACTTTAAACACAGTTAAATTTGTCTTCAAAAGACCTTTTAATTGAATTTAAAATGAAAATAAGTATAACTTTTTTTGGATAAACAAAGTTATAAATATTATTTCATTTTTGGATTCTACACCAAAAAAAGCCTAGGGTACACCCTTAGGGTGTTACACCCAAAAATACTTATTCCTTGTGTTATTGGAAGATTTAAGAAACTCACAGTACTAATGTAAAGTTTTTTGACATTTTTTCAAAATTGTTAAAATTGAGCTTAAATAAGCTTAAATTCAAAGTTGCAAAAGGTTTATGCAAACTTACCATAATTTTAGTCAAAATTGAGGTGTTGTGTATATTTACTGAATTGGCTAAGGATTTGCCATAAAGGATGTAAATCCTGCATGGGCTCACTTTAAAAGGGTTTAAGGCCATAGTATGGCTTTGAATAAATAAAAGGGCAAAATCCACACAAAAAGGTGGGACAAAGGAAAAAGACTAAATAGAGCTGGGGTACCCACCTTTTGTGATCTGCAAGGTTTCAATTAAGGTTGTCCACCTGTATTGGAGAATTTTCAACCTTATTTAAACTTTAATGTTAGACTTTGATCCAACCTTAAAGTTTAAACTGGTTTTATCCCAAATTGGACAGGAATTTCAAGTTTCCACAGGGTAAGTCCCAATTTGTAGGCTTGAAATTATGGTTTTAAGAGCTTTCAAAACTTAATTAAGCTTAAAAAGCTTAAATAAACTTAAACCTTCAATGTTACAAGAATTAAAAACTTATCAAAAGTTAAGGTTTAGTGTGTATTGCTATTTTATGTGGAAAAATAGCAATAACTTCAAAAATTCATTAAAAATCCAATTCTTCATGGATTTGCTTGAAAATTTCACACAGCTTACAATTGAATATTATCTATGTATAAAAGGAATTTGAAGTATATTTTATCAATAAATTTCCTGGGTAATTAGCCTGGAAATTTAATCTTTTAATTCAGCTCAAAGAAAATTATAATTCCTTTAAAAATTAATTAAAAATTGAGTTAAAGAGATTTCTGCTTGAAACTCTATTTTTAAATTGTTCATGTGATGAACCTTAATATAAATAGATTTATTTTATATTAAAACTCGAAATAATTAGTCTAAATGAGGATCAAAGTTACTTGGAGTTAAGAATAGCACTGGTAACTTTAAATTGGAATTAAAAATAAGTTACCTTAGGTTAAGAACTTTACTTTTAAGCATGGTTTTTCAGTTTTGACCTGAGCACGCCCTCTATATTCATTATGAATCATGAGAGTTGCTCTGTAGACATAAAAAGAGTCTTTTCATCACTGTTTTTCCCATAATCATTAATCAATCCAATCATACTAGAAATTTAAACAGGTAAAGTTTTATCATTTATAAAATCTTATTATTAAAAGTAATACTTAAGAATTTTATTCTTTATTATTTTTAAATTAAAGAATTGAAATCATAGAATTCAGATTATTGTTGTAATCATCAATAATATATTTTATGCTATAAAATTACCATCTTAAATCTCTTTCAAATCCACATATT
The DNA here is from genome assembly GCA_023105745.1 of Austropuccinia psidii. Taxonomy (NCBI): domain Eukaryota; kingdom Fungi; phylum Basidiomycota; class Pucciniomycetes; order Pucciniales; family Sphaerophragmiaceae; genus Austropuccinia; species Austropuccinia psidii. Next base: position 13,243,790 of record JALGQZ010000018.1, read on the forward strand.
CCTCTTAAAAACCCTTTAATCATAATTTTAATCATAAGAAGTTATTTTATCATTTGAATTATTGATTTTTGAAGTGTATTTAGCTTATAATACTCTTTTAATATAATAACTGTTGTTGTTTGACTTGTTTTATTAATTGATATTATAAGTAAGTTTTTCTCTAAAATTCTATAAGTTTTTTATCTATTATTAGTTTTTTTATATAGAATTTTTCTATAAGAATTATTTCTGCACAGTGTGTGGTTTAATTCTTTTATAAATAATATTTATATTATTTATAAGTGGCTAAATATTTATATTTTCCATGTGTAATTGTCTCATTAAGAGCTTTACACTTCTTATTGTTATAATTGTCAGTGACTATAACAATAATAGAATAATTATAATTCATTATAATTATTATATTTTTTATTATTATTATATTTTATGATAATAATTAATTTTTTTTTTTAAATAATTATTTTTGATAATTTTATTTAAATTTGTGGTTATAATATTTCTTATATTATATTTTTCTACTGAGGAAAGTCATAGTACTCTTGATATTGTTACTATTATAAAGAGTTTCATAGACAAACCTTAGGAATTCCTTCCAAAAACTCCCATTTCTAAATTGAACTTTTGTTCTATGTTCAACCTGCCTCCAGTCCATCTCCAATTTCAAATTCCAAATGAAGTTTTCCTTGGTAATTATTTTTTTGGTTCTTGAATTTTATGCTCATTTCTGAGAATCTTTGTCCTTTTTCTTAATCTATAATTATTGAGAAATGGATTATTGGCTGATGGTATGGTTTGTGGCTTCCAGTTTCCTCAATTTTTAATTTTAGCTATAGCAGTTGAAATAACATATTTCTGTAGCTGTATTCTGTCCATTTAATTTTGTTTGGGTAATGATTCTTTAAATTAATTTTCTTTATTTTTCTTGGTAAGCTCTTGTTCTTTTTGAAATTCTTCAGCTAGCTTCTTTGGAGATATTTTTTCATCTGTTGGTACTATTTCCCAATTGGGAAATAAAAATCCACCTCATTGTCTTTTGACCCATTTTTTATTCTGATCTTCAAAGGGATGGTTGCACCTGGTAGTTGAATTCCATTCCTACAAAAAGTAATAAATTTTCACATAGGGTTTTGGTATTTTTGTTCTGGTGAATAGGAAAAATGCCTTTGTGAGAATGGAGGTAAATAATTTCTTGGTTTGAATTGCTGATGTCAGCCTGTGACTCAAAACCAGAGCACAATCATGACTGCCAGAATACCATAAAGAAATGGTAGATCAAAATACAACCAGAACATGGAGCTGAGCCAAACAGACTCAAAAGGTATCAAAAGAAGAAGGAAAATCACCTCTTTCCACATATGGAAGTTTCATAATCATAGGACAAAGAATAAAAAAGTTTTTCAATCTCAAAGAAGTTGTTGAGCATAAGCCTTAATTTTCACCTCTCATATAAAATCCAGAAAAAGAGGCTGAACCCCAGCAATTGGGTATTAATATTGAAGCTCTCAATCAGGGCTATCCAATGGTACTAGCCAAATTGAGCTATCACAAAAAATATAGAATTTATGACCAAAATAAGGTCAAATAAGGGTGAATAAAATATTCACCTCTCATCCAACTTCTAGAGGTTTAGTGTGAGATACTAAAAAGTGGGGTCTCTTTGGAAAGAGCACAATCAGGGTTATCTGATGGTTCCATCCATTTCCCAATATCTCATCTAGAACAGAGGCTATGGGGCAAACAAGTTCAATACAGATTTTGAGATAATCATATATCTGGATAACTGAAATTTAACATGGCATAGCTTTGCCATATTTGATGTTAGCAATACCAAATGAGGTACCCTTGCGTAGATCTAATCTAGGGTTACACAATGAACCACCTTTGAGCTCAATAGATTAAAAAATGACAAAGGTATAGCAGCTTCAAGGTCAAAATCCCTCATTTAGACCAATAAGGCTTTATTGTGGGATAATATCCCATACGTATGATTAGGAGGTGTCAAATAGACAAATAAGCTTTTTCATACTTCAATACCTCATAGTTAAGTCAAATACAGCGGTCCATATAGGTTCTGTAAAGCTTCTGACTCATCAGAAGCACCAGAACACACCTGTAAACTCCATTGGTGAAAATCCTACCCTGTATAGGGTAAAAATGACAACTTGTGGCTCTAAAACTACATTTCCACCCAATAACAGGCTGTATTGAGTGTGTAGAACCACAAACCAGCCCAAATTAGTGAAAAATTTCACTCTGTGGTCGTGTGAAGAGGTAAAAAACCTCCCACTACCCCAGAACAAGATAAAAGGAGGCCTTTCTTCACCAGAAGGCCAATCCATCATCCTGTTCTCAATATTCTTACATGCTATGACTTCTTAAAAGTGGTACCCTTAGAATTAAACAGGTATAATTATGAATTCAATTATTGTAGGGTTTATTATTGTAAATAAACAGATAAAAACTGCACCCAGGGATATCAATAGCACTCACCATCACTAAATTCTTTTAGTATAGCCCTTTTAACCATTTACTCACACAATTATCAACATTATTTTTGTGTCACACTCATAGCTATAGCTTATTATTTTCATTTTACTGCTATATCATAGAGTCACCCTGAAACTTTAGGGGCCTGCCTTAGTTTTTTACCTATTTTAGACACCATTTTAGCTTGTTTTAACTATTTTGAGCTTATTTATATGCCTTTTGGAGTTTTATACTTGTTTTTGTTCTTATTTTGACCTTTATTAAGCCATGAGAAGCCCTGAAGGGGATTAATTTCATGGGTTTTCTCTATTCTGATTTTTTTTACTTAAAAATATAAATAAAAAAACATAATAAAATAATAAAAATAAAAAAAGCTGCATAAATATTATTTCTCAAAAAAAGATTTTTTTTAATCATTTTGAAGAGTTATAAATATATAATTTATATTTATAAAATAATCTGTTTTCAAAAAAAATATATATAGTAATATTCTTTTCATCTTTTCCATAATAATATATACAAAGTATATATTGTTTGAATTTTTCTTAAAGAAAAGCTCTTATAATGCATTTTTTCACCCAAATTGGCATGAAAAATTGATTATCATCATTATTATTGATAATTTCAATAATAATACTTCATAATAAAATATAATCATATTTTATTATTGATCTTTTGTTTCATAATGTATAAAAATTATATATTGTTTGAGTTTTTTCTTAAATAAAAACTCTTATAATTCATTTGTCACCCAAATTGGCGTGACAAATTGATTATTATCATTATTATTGATAATTTCAATAATGATGCTTCATAATAAGATATCATCATATTTTATTATTGTTTTTATTTTGAGAATATATACAAAGTATATATCATTTGAATTTTCTTAAAGAGAAACTTTTATAATTCATTTTTCTGCACAAATTGGCATGAAAAATTGATTATCATCATTATTATTGATGTTTCAATAATAATTAATTATAAAATATAATCATATTTCATTATTAATATTTTTTTCATAATATATACAAAGTATATATTGTTTGAATTTGTATTAAAAAAGAACTCTTATAGTTCATTTTTCCACCCAAATTGACATGAAAAATTGATTATTATCATTATTATTGATAATTTAAATAATAATACTAAGAAAAATTTATAATAATATTTTTTACTTTCAATGATTTTTTCATAAGAATATATACAAAGTATATATTGATAGAGCTGTTTCTTGGAGAAATACCATTATAATTCATTTTTTACCCACATTGGTGCAAAGAAATTGTTTGGTATCATTATTATTGCTAATTCTATCAATACTAAAGATTTAAAAAGGAATAAAACCATATTTATTTTTCTAAACTTAATTCAATAATATATACAAAGTGTATATTATTTGGATTTTTCTCCAAGAAAAAAACTTTTAAAATCATTTTCTTCTTTCACCCACCTTAGTGTGGAAAAATTGATCATAGTCATTATTGTTGATAATTCGAATAATAATACTTATTCAAAAAGAAATATAATCATATTGATTTTACTCAATTTTTTAATATATAAAAAGTATATATTTTTTGTATTTATCTTCAAGTGAAGCGCTGATAATTGAGCTTTTGCATCCAAATTGGTATGGAAAGTTGATTTAACAATTATTATTGATAGTTTCAATAATAATTTGTCCAAACTGACTTATATATTCCTAACAAAAAAAGGGATTAAATCAACTAGATAAAACTCTCACTTTGCAAATCAGAACTGATACCACCTCATTTCAGAGACTTTGGATTTCTAAGGGATTATTCCTTACAAAGTGAATCAACCATCAGCAGGAATAGAGGCCTGAAAAGGAGAGAAGCTGAAGTTGTTCAAAGTCATAAGAAATGGAAAAATGAACCTTCCTACACCTTCCAAGATGGTTTCCAACAGCAAAACTCCAGGAATGGGTTGCATAGAACAGTTTGTTCTAACCCATCAAATATTCAAAGAACTTCTCCAATGGAGAATGGAAGACAGGGAATTCAACCTAGAGTTCCACTAGAATGAACTTGTAGAAAGTATCCATAAGATTTTGCTCAAAGAGATATTCTTCAAAGAACTTATCATAGAAGAGAAATTGAACCAGAGATAACATACTCAGACTCTTTCAGGCTCATGAGGAGCTGTAACCCAACCAAACTACCTAGTGGCTTCACACCACTCAGGCACCAGGAGATCAGTGACCAAGATTCACCATACTTTCCAATCCCAGGTCAAATCCAGGGGTGGAAGAGAATCATAGGACAAGAACAAGACTTTTTTAAACCAGAGGCAGAAAGAGTCAGATCCTATTATCCATAACTTATTGGACCTGCCAAAAGAAGTACAAAAAACAACAAAAAGTTGTAAATAATTCTAATGAAGCTAGCATCCCTAAAAAAAGGAATGATATCTCCGCTCAGATTAAACACAATGTTGTTATCCCTGAGAGGACCATAAGTAGTAATACTCTATGGTTACAATTTTTCCAATTTTTAGAACAAACTCAAAAAGAGCTTGAAAGACTTCATGAAGATATGTCAAGGCTACAAGAGGTTTATACCTTACAAGCCAAAACTATTAATAGCCTTCAAGAGGACTATACTAAATTAAGTAAAGCCTCAGAAGAGAGCAAAAGAAGACTAAATAAAGTCTTGGAGGAGAAAAATAACTGCAAAACGGATAGGGAATACCTGGATCAAGATATTGACAAATTGTTCAATGTCTTCCAAAACATAAAACCCAAAAAACAAGGCAATGTTTTGGATAATCCATACCACCAGGAAGACATTAAATCAGATGCCTTGTTGGAGAATAAGCCAAGATCCCCATCACAATACCAAGATGGATATAACATGAATTATTCAGAGAAAGAAGCACTGAAACAGCTTCCAGAGGCCTCAAGCTGGCCAAATTTCTCTGGATTAGGAGAATATGATCACATGGAGCTCATTTATTATATTGATGGACTCTCAATTGATGTCTCAAGAATACCAGAATACTGGATAACAGCTAGACTGAACACAGAACTTAAAGGAAACGCTAGTAGATGGTATACTGAAATTAAAGATATTCATGGTAGAAGAAACTAGCCATGGTGGAGGAGCCAAATAATCCACAAGTAAAGAAATGATACCTGGATATGGTAGAAAGCCCTTTCATTTGTAAATGATAGATACACAGTGGACAAAGATCCATATGATTGGTGTATGAGACAGTCAAAAAGGCTAATATCCATTGACCCTCACATAACAACAGAAATGAGAAATAACAAACTGTTGACAAACCTACCAGGAGACTTAGAATATGCAGTAAAATCAAGATTCTCCAAAGAATCCACCTTGGATAAAATATCAACTACCTTGCAAGAAGTAAGGATTAAAGCATTTATTGGTAGATACAATACCCATAGTATTGGTGATAACAGGGAGAATCCAACCCTGGAAGACAAAGAAACTCATGATTCAGAATCTGAAATCACAACAGGATCTCACAACTGTGAATCACCCAATCACTATGCAGACAATTTTCCCAAAGACAGGGAAGAGATATTTTAAAGAGAAAAAGAAACAACAAAGGACCAAGAAGGTCATGAATATGACTCTGATAGTGTGGGGAATGGCTGTAAGCCTAACACCAATGAGGAATATTTGGTGGAATTTAAGAAACATAGAACAAAGGAAATTGGTTCAGTCCACTTCAAAAGAAGGAAACCAATGACCAAACATCTGGATGGTTTGAAACACAAACCACCAGACAGGAAGAGTATGACAAAAAAAGGTGTTGGCTCAAGGTCACATGAGCCACATCAGTACCTCATAGAATACAGGAAAGTCTCATCAATGATGAGCCTTTTTTTAGAGGGAGGGTATGTCAGCTTGTGACTCAAAACCAGAGCACAAGCATGACTTCCAGAATACCATAAAAAATGGTAGAGCAAAATACCACCAAAACATGGAGCTGAGCCAAACAGGCCAAAAAGGTATCAAAAGAAGAAGGAAAATAACCTCTTTCCACATATGCAAGTCCCATAACCATAGGACAAAGAATAACAAAGTTATTCAAGCTCAAAGCAGTTTCTGAGAATAAACCTTAATTTTCACCTCTCATATAAAATCCAGATAAAGAGGCTGAACCCCAGAAAATGGGTATTCATATTAAATCTATCAATAAGGGATATCCAATGGTACTAGCCAAATTGAGCTAGCACCAAAACTATAGAAGTTAGGGCCAAAATAATGACAAATAAGTTTGAATAAAATATTCACCTCTCATCCAGCTTTTAGAGCTTTAGTGTGAGATACTCAAAGTGGGGTTTCTTTAGAAAGAGCACAATAAGGACTATCTGATGGTTCCATCCATTTCCCCATATTTCATCTAGAACAAAGGTTATGGGGCAAACAAGTTCAATACAGATTTCAAGATAATCATATATCTGGATAACTAAAATTGAAAATGGCATAGCTTTGCAATATTTGATGTTAGCAATACCAAATGAGGTACCCTTGTGTAGATCTAATCTAGGGTTACACAATGAACCACCTTTGAGCTCAATAGCTTAAAAAATGACAAAGGTATAGCAGCTTCAAGGTCAAAATCCCTCATTTAGACCAATAAGGCTTTATTGTGGGATAATATCCCATACGTATGATTAGGAGGTGTCAAATAGACAAATAAGCTTTTTCATACTTCAATACCTCATAGTTCAGTCAAATACAGCGGTCCATATAGGTTCTGTAAAGCTTCTGACTCATCAGAAGCACCAGAACACACTTGTAAACTCCATTGGTGAAAACTCTCACCCTGTATAGGGTAAAAATGACAACTTGTGGCTCTAAAACTACATTTCCACCCAATAACAGTCTATATTGAGTGTTTATAACCATAAACCAGCCCAAATTAGTGAAAAATTCCACTCTGTGGTCGTGTGCAGAGGTAAACAACCTCCCACTACCCCAGAACAAGATAAAAGGAGGCCTTTTCTCACCAGAAGGCCAATCCATCATCCTGTTCTCAATATTCTTACATGGTATATCTTCTTAGAAGTGGTACCCTTAGAATTAAACCGGTATAATTATAAATTTAATTATTGTAAATCAACAGATAAACACTTCACCCAGGGCTATCAATAGCACTCACCATCACTAAATTCTTTTAGTATAGCCCTTTTAATCATTTACTCACTCAATTATCATCATTATTTTCATGTCACACTCATAGTTATAGCTTTTCATTGTAATTTTACTGCTATGTCATAGAGTCACCCTGACAGTTGATTATTGAGTCTCTGATTGGTAACCTCACCCATTTGAAGCTTAGATGTACTTTTAAATTCTTCCAGTTGAGTCATGAATTTCTTGAAATACTCATTTTCCCCTTGTGACTTATTTCTAGTTTCCAATTTGTTTTCTTTGAGGGATTCAGTTATCTCTTTCATTTTCTTAACAGATTCATTAATTCCTTGGAAGGCCACTTCTTTAAAGTGAACTTTATTGTCTTTGGTTTCAGTAAAATTTATTCCTGTATCTCCTATTGATGAGAATATTTTGGTTACTAACATTCTAGCTTCCAATTCTTTTTCAATATACTTCTTTAGGATCTTCATTGGCAGTATAAGGTATCCTCCATCTTCAGCTCTGACCACAAAATTGTTATTGATCATTTTCTTGCTTATGGTCCCTTTAAAATAAGCTGAAAGAAAATAAAACTTGTCTTTATGGAACATGTTTTCTTGAGTAATATACCTGTATCTTAATAAGTAAGTCACAATAGTTTGATACTCTCCCATAAATTTATTATACTGTGAGAGACTACAAATTACTTCATCTTCTTGAGTGTCATAAAAAAGCTTCATAAGTGAGTCTTTTCTATATCTTCTTTCCAGTGAAACTCTTCCCCAGTTTTTTCAAAGATCCCCTTTGAGATTTGTCCATTTTCCTTATTCATAAACTGGCATAGCTTCAATTGCATCACTCAGATTTGAGTCTGCTGTTGAAATTGCCATATGCATTGCTAGGTTTTCATCTGTTTCTATTTAAATTAGAGCTATTATTTCCACTTTATTGATAAATTTCTCTACTTCTTCTCTATAAAAATTTAGGCTGTAATATTTTTCTTTGATTTTAAAAACAGGTATTTCCTTCCTTGGAACCTTCTGCTGTAATAGAATTGGGCTATTAGGTATAGTGACAAAAACCCTTGGAATATTTTCAGGTTTTGGCTCTGTTTCTGGGTTAGAGATCACTCTAGGTCCAGGTGTAGGTGATACTGGTGAGTATTCAGGTCTACAATGCCTTGGTAATATGGGCTAACTTTCACTGGCTTTAGGTGTATAAGATGTTTTTTCCCTCCTTTTTACTTCCTTTTTACTTTGTGTTAATAAAGTTTTTTGCATTTTCTTCATAGGAATTTGGATATGTACTGTTTTATCCTCTTATTTTCTCTCTTCTGCATACTGTCCTTCTACAGTATCTTCAGGTAATGGTGATAATTCAGATTTTGGTTTTTGAGTTGTTTCTACTTGGTAAACTGATCCTTCAAATTCCCTTTCTCTTTGATTCTTGGATTAGCTTGAAGAAAAACTCATTAGTTCTTCCTTCCATTTCTGTTCTTTTCCTGGTGTTGCAATGAGGAAATTAATATATTGAGGTATTTGATTTTCTGGTGTTTTTTCTTTCACTGTATAATAAAAATGGAAAGATTGATTTTAGGATTTTGATGGTGATGATGATGATGATTTGGAATGAGATTTTTTAACAGATGCCAGAATTTATAAGTGGGTTTATGATTAATTGATTGTAATTATTGGATTTTCTGTGAGGTAAGCTGAATTAATTATCTTCTTTATTAATTATTTCCTGATTATTAAATGTTAAGGTTGAGAAATGCAACTGTTGGGACACCCAATGTGGAACTCCTTTTAGTGTGGGATTGGATAAGGTGGTCTTTGAGGAGGGAAATCACAGGTAAAAAGTTTTTAATTGCTGAAATAATACTGTAAAAAAGGGTGCTAGTGGTGTTTTAGCTTCCCCTATGAGTATACTCAGAAATATACCTACAGAGATCACAAATAAATATTTAAGATTGTGGCTTTACAACTAGAGAGGAATTTTCAGAAGTCTCTATCAGACCTAATCAATAATAAGCCTATTGATAAAACAATACCAATTGAAATAAAACAATCTCAACTAATACATTTGTAGCTGATTTGAAGATAATGAAATAATAATTGGGTAGAGAAATAGTGGATATGATAGACTTAGTGGTGATATAAGTTGTTTCTTTTGTTAAAAGAAATTTTTTAATGGATAATAGCTTAATATTAAAATATCTAGTAATAGTGATTCTATATGATAGTTTTTTCAATGGGTAAATATCTGTACTTAATAATTAATATTAATAATATTTTAGCTATACTTTTGATAATATGAAGAGTGATAGCTAACAAGTAATAGTAATTTTATATGATCACACCACTATAACTTTAACATAAATACTGGTGAAGGATGATAAATATGTTACTACTTATAATAGTAATTATGGATGATAATTGGGATAATAACAAATAATAAGATATATTGACAGTAACAGCTATAAAACTAATAGTGTGTATTTTTCCTTTGATTGTATAATAATAATATTAATATAGATTTTTGTCCAGTGAGAAGGGTATAATATCAATATTTATAACTTGTTGGAGATGAGTATTGGACTAATTGAGGAATCTATAATAGAGGCAGACATACTTTCAACTAAATCTACTCATGATTCACTTTTAGTATAACATAATATAAATAATAATAGCTTATAGATTAACCTACTAGTAAGGGATAAATAATTATTTTCCTTCTTGGTATGTAATTGATTCCATGGGAGAAAGGGGAGAAAATGAGATAGCAATGTCCTTTTATGCTTGAGAAGAACCAATGGGCTCTCCATGTAAAGATTTTGTTTATTGCCATTGAGATAGTTTTTCTGGTGTAGATTTTTATACAAAAAAATTAATATTAATTATCTTTTAAACTGCATCAGTAAGCTTTCACAGCCTTGATGGGGTTATTCTGGCGACTACTACCATGAATTAGTAAGCTTGCACAGTCTTGAGGAATCAATTCTGGTCAGTGAAAGATGAAGATGGTGTCATTTGAATAAGACCTTGCATAATTTGTTTGTAAGATTATGTAATTAAAGGTGCTAATGATGTGTAATGTGGAATATCTTCTTGATTACTGTGATTTCTGTGTAATATTTAGAGTTTTGGTGTAATTTCCTTGAATGCAGCCAGTTGAAATTAATTGAGCTTAAATGAACTATTCTGTAGCTGTGTCATGTACAGATCTTATGCATGTGGATTTCATAAATCTTATTTGGGTGTCTGTCTTATTATGTAATTTGAGGTATTTATTGGATTTTCTATGTATTTAGTTGAATTTGATACTTTCAGATTATCCTTGTGTTTCATAAAATTTCCTTTCATGATTGTAATTCCTAGTAATATAATCTTCCTGATTAATTTGGGTGGAAAGAATTCTACACTATTACTTTTTACATGTAATTTTGTGTTTTCTGTATGTACTAAACTTTTATTGTTGATTCAAAGCTTATATATAAGCTTTCTTGTATAAATACATAAGATTTGGTTCCTTTATTATCCATTTAATTATGGAAGTATGTTGGTTATTTCAATTCTAAATTCTAAAAATCTTACTTTCCTCCATACTATTGATTTTATTCCTGGGTTTGTGTCATTTTGATAACGATTTTTGAGTGGTGAGCTCCTAAATTAGTCTTTTAAATCTTGATTTTTCCAGCTTTGAATTTTCAAAAGTGTCTTCAAGCTATGCCAAAAGGTATGGAATACCACAGAATAGACCAGAATTTTCCATAGGGGAAGAACCTTTGAGAAAAAGAAAAATTTATTAAATAAAACTATTTATGGAGGTGGAATGACCTTACCCACCATTCTGAGAAGGATTTTATAGCAAGCTATCCTGGAAAATTGGAAAGAAATTGAGAACAAAATAACTGAACTACTAGGAATGCATGCAATCAGAAAGATAGGACATAATGAAATTGTGGAAGTCTCCACACAAGTCCTGATCACATGAAATGAAGTAAAGTCTATATTTTATAGATATTTCAGAGAACTAAATAACTAAAGTAAAGCAGACAGATATCCTATACCCAGGATAACACATGCTTTTGACAAATTGGCAAAATCCAAATACATTGTGGTATTCTATACCCTTTGTCCCAGTTTCAAGAAAACTTTACAAATTAAAAGCTGGAAATGCTATAGTTTAAGTGACTAATTTAGGAATTTACCACTCAAAATACATTATTACAAGAACACAAACCCAGGAACAACATCAATATTATTGAGGAAAGGAATATTTTGGAATTAAGAATAGAAACAACCAACATATTTCCATAATGAACTGAATAATAAAGGAATCAAGTCTGATGGAGTTATACAAGAAAACATACACATAAGCTTTACAGCATCAATGCTATGGTTTCATAAATACAGAAGAGACAAAATTACATGTAAAAATAACAGTGTAGCATTATATAAACCCTAAATCAATAAGGAATATCTTATTAATAGAAGTACAATAATCAAAAATAAATTTTATGAAACACAAGGATCATCTGACAGTATCAGATTCAACTCCATACGTGAAAAATCCACTAAACCCTTAAATCACATAACAATACAGGCACCCAAAGAAGACTTATTAAATCCACATGCATGAGATATGTACATGAAACAGCCACAAAATAATTAATTCAAACTAAATTAGATTCAAATTAGCTGCATGTAAGGAAAACACAGAAATTACAATAATAAATGATTAAAACTCAAGAGCTATCCCCACATTACATGGAATTATCACCTTCAAGTACATAATCCTACAAACAAATTATAAAAGGGCTGATTTAAACGATACCATTTTAATCTTTTTACTAACCAGAATTAATTCCTCAATGCTGGGCACACTGACTAAAGAACTTTAAAAGAGAATTCATCTGATAATCTCATCAAAATACACCTCATAAAAAGAATCTAAGCCTTTATTTTGGCCAAACAAATGATGAAAATATCTCAGTCATATGTCACCATTACCAATTATGCCTACCAGCATTAATCTCTCAATGATTTTCAAGCGTACCAATTCAGTGTAACAGATAGTTCATATGACTTTTAGTAAAAAAATATACACCAGAAAAATTATCTCAAGTGAGAAAAATAAAGCTTCACATGGAATGCCCATGGGCACTTCTCACAATATAAAAGGAGTCATCTCTCCCTCATTTTCTCCTCTTTCTTCATGAAATTGACTACATATCAAGAAGGAGGAAGATAATTCATCCCTTACTCGTAGGTTAATCCAGAAATTATTATTATTTATCTTATGTTATACTAAAAGTGATTTGTAATTAGCTGTAGTTAACAGTAGGTAAGCCTATATTATAAACTCATGTATTGTCAAATACTCCTCTCCAACGAGTTAAAAAAATATTTATTTTATACCGTTCTCACTAAAATAAAAGCTATATTATTATTCTTACTATCAACTCAAAAAATAAATAAATACTAGTAACTCATAACTGTTAGTATTAGTAGCCCCTATTATCATCCATTATTACTATTATAAGTAGTAACATACTTATCAAACTTCACCAATATTTCTTTAGATTATAGTGGTGCTATCATCTATAGTACTATTATTAGTTTTTAATCTCTAATTATCTCCTATCTATCACTATTATTATCATCAATAGTAGAGCTATCATATTTTATATATTATTATCAATTACAACTAGTTATCCATTAGAAAATTTATCATATATCATTAAAATTATTATATATTCTAAAATTCAACTACCATCCAGTAAGCAATTAATTCAAATAAAAGAAAAAAGCTTAGCTCACTGCTCAGATTTGCTATATCCATTATTTATTTATTCAATATTAATTTTCTTATCTTGAAAGAAATAGAACTATAGTAGTATTTGGGGTATCCAAATTAAAGGGATCCACCCACAAATTTTTGTTTCCAATTGTTTTATTTGTATTATTATTACTTGTTACTATCATTAGGATGACTATTTATTAGTTCTGATAGAGACTTCTAAAAAGGCTTTTCTAGTTGTAAAGCCAAAGTCTTAAAAGAATTTATTTTGTTTACAGGATTATTTCAGAAATTTAGAACTGTTTACCTGTGATTTTCTCCAAAAGTAATACCTTATTAAATTCTAAAAAATTAAAAAATGGATTGCATGAGAGTATTCCACAAGAATTAAGTTGAAACCAACTCCATGAAGCTACTCAGAATTTTATGCCATAATGTTATATATGAGTATACCAGAGTGCCATTTCAAATCAAAAATTTACCAGAGAAATTTCAAAGAATGATGGACCCAAAAATTCAAGAATAAATAGCTTAATTATTGATGGTAGTATACATATATGATGTTATCAGATATTAAAGAAAATGGGAGGAGCTTGTGCAATACATAGATAGAGTCTTACGTAAATGAACCCCTATAAACCTGAGAGCATAAGTGAATACTTTTAATTTTGGCCAGCTATAATTCCTTTCACTTGGACATGAAGTTTCAGGCCTAAGCTTGGAAATAAACCAAAAAATTTAAAGGCAGTAATTCAGAAACCAGTATCAAAGAATATTAAACAAATTTGGTTTTTCCTAGGATTTTAAAGCTACTAGAGAACAAACATCAAGAGATTTGTATACATAGCTATTAAGATTTACAAATTATGTTCAAAGGATGTAGTTTTTGAAATTTCCAAAGAAAGAAGTAATTAATATGAGGGGATCAAAAATGAACTCATAAATACACCTGTCCTGATAATACTAGACTTTGAACTAAAATTTAATTTTTACATATATTCAGCCTGAATTCAGAACCTGAGAGGAGCCCTTCATTAAAGACAGATGGTAGATGATGAACCCAGAAAAGGGGTAATGTGCTACATAGATAGGAAGATGAAAGACTCATAAGCAATATATGAAATAACCTGGAAAGAATACCTATTTCTGTTGTGGTAACTCGAGAAACTCCATTACTACCTAGAGGGACCAGACTTTAAAGTCTACACAGACTGCACAGCCCTTCAATCCCTACTCAAAATGAAAACAACCAACAGCCACATTTTGAGATGTAAAATCTCCATACAATAGCTTAGAGGCAACATGAAAATAATATAAAAAGAAGGAAAAAGACACATTGATGTAGATGTATTCAGTAGGTGTCCACTTGACAATGTCATAATCAACCCATCACATTACCCATAAGTGGCAGCCAAGATACCTCCTATCCACTTCATGGAAGTATACAGGAGGAGGAACTTAAAACTTTCAGAGTTGGGACCAGAAGGGAAAAAAGCAGAAGATAACCAAAGTACCCCAAGAGAGAAGGAGATGCCTATATTATGCATGAGCTCCTTAGAATAAAACACTGAATTCTTCAGTTAATCTCACAAGTTTTATGATAATCACAAGGAGTGAAGAATATTTATTTCAATCCTAAAACAGAAATATAGGATCCCAAAACTGAAATTTCAGCTAAAGAAAACTTGTTTAGGGAGCTAAAAGTGAAAGAAGTCATTCATTATTGATTGTCTTCTGTTCCACAGAGAGAAGCACACTAATTCCCCCATAGCTATTGACAGAGACCATATAATATTGGTTCTTCAAGAATTTCATGACTTCCCCTACATGTGACACATGAGTGATGATAGTACTAAAGAGAGAATACCAAGAACATATTGGTGTCCCAAATTGGAACAGGATTTCAGTGAATATATCAAAACCTGTGACATATTCCAAACCTAAAACAGGAAAAATGGGAAAAAGTATGGACTACTCCAGAATATAGAGAAACACAAATTTTAATGGGAGATAATAATTATTGACTGTGTAAAAGGACTTTTCCCAGGAGGAAAAGAAAACTAAAATGGTTTTCCAGTAATATGAGATAGCTTAATCAAAAGTATTATATACCTACCATGCAATAAAAAGGATACCGCAATGGACACAGATATTCTCTTCTGTAACAACATAAAAGAATCTTGTGGAGCTCCCAATATATTAAGAAGATACAAAGACCCCAAAGTCACATCATAATTATGGAAAAATACCTATTATATTCTTGGAACCAAGATCTAAATTCATACAGCTTACCATCCACAGAAAAATAGCCTAGCAGAAAGGATGATCCAATCAATGGAGGGGATCATAAGGAGGTTCGGTGCATATGGAATTAAATACAAATACCATTGAGATTACATCCAAGAATGGGTAAAAACTCTACAAGCTGTAAAATTGGATTGAAATACTAGCCAGAAATAAACCACAGAAAAATAACGATCTCTGATAGAAAAATGTTAGGACCCCTTTCTACCAGTGGATTATCTTAATAACCTGCTTAAAATAAACCAAAAATCCAAAGACTTCCTTTAAATGTGGAAGAAGGCTTGTAACACAGAATCAAAATCATATAACAGGAAGAGATATGAGAAAAAATATCAAGAAACTGACTTATAAAAGGTGGAAAAATTACTGGTCTCAACCTCAAACTTTCAAAGAGAATGAGGGACCTATATCTGGGACCTTTTTTCAATATCATAATGATGGGAAAGAATGTAGTATAGGCTATGATAATAGAATAACTCTATAGGAAACATCAAGTACTTCCAGTGAGCCTAGTGAAAGCCTACCAACAGACTGGAGAGTATATGTTCCATACCAGAAAAAATACTCAGATTCCACAGGATATAGTTGAATCTGAGGACCCCCCTGGACAAGTGGGGGATTAAAGAGTCAAGGAAGATCAGAATTAATGTCAAAACCCAAAGAAAGCTCCTTGTCAGGCTAAAGAACCAGAAATCTGATAAAGACAAATGGTTAGCAGAGGATTCAATACTAGATGGAAACTTTCACCTGTAAATATCCAGAGTCTCTAGGAGAGTTAAAAATTCTCATTAATAATGAGCTATTTTTAGAGGGAGGGTATGTAAGCCTGTGCCTCAAAACCAGAGCCCAAGAATGACACCAAAATACCATGAACCAATTGTAAAGCAATATTCCCACAAAAAAGTTACCTGAACTAAAATGACTCATAAAAGAATTAAAAAAAATAAAGGTCACCAAATCCTGAATATAAAACTCCCACAAACTTAGAAAAGAGAATAACAAAGTTATTCCAGTTCAAAGCCAGAGGTGAGAATAAACCTTAACTTTAACCTCTAATCTAAAACTTATAAACAGAGGAAGAACCCCATCCTGTGGAGGCTTAAGTCAAATCTTTCAATGAGGGCTATCGAATGGTAGAAGCCAACTTTGGCTAGAGCCAAAATTACAGAACTTAGGGCCAACCATGGGCCAAATAATGTTGAATGAAATATTAAACTCTAATCTAACTTCTAAAGATTCAGTTTGGGATAGCTGAAGTATGGTCTTTTCAGAAATAAAATAACCTTAGAACTCTGGTGGATCCCTCCTTGACCCTGTATCTCATCTACAAAAAAAAGTTATAGATGTTCTTAACTCAATACAAGATTCTGTATATTCCTTTAATGGAACTTGAATCCTGTGAATCCTTGCCATACCAAATTTAAGGCATTTTGGATGAGTAGCTATTGTGTATAACCTATCAAGGGATTCAAAATGAGCCACTTTTGATCCCTCTATCCTCAAAGCTCACAAATATATGTAGGTTTTAAAGTGAAATTCACACACTTGTAGAACCATGATAGTGTGGGATATCATCCCATAATAGTGAATTGGTTTTTTTAAAACCACTAAATAGCTTTCTTTTACTTCAATAACTCATAATATGACTAATAAGAGGACCCCAGAGGTGCACTGTACAACATTATAAATTGACCCAAAACATGTCTTTGGACATCATCTGCATGGATGCAAAGCCTGCAATTCTTTTTCTTTCTTAAAACTTTTCATCTTGTGCTAACATTCTACCCCCTACCTTGATTTTTCAAATCGTTTTCTTCTCATCTTCCGCTTGGACGTATTTTCTTCTTGCTTCATTTTGATTTTCTTTGATT
Organism: Austropuccinia psidii; assembly: GCA_023105745.1. Taxonomy (NCBI): domain Eukaryota; kingdom Fungi; phylum Basidiomycota; class Pucciniomycetes; order Pucciniales; family Sphaerophragmiaceae; genus Austropuccinia; species Austropuccinia psidii. Next base: position 13,261,386 of record JALGQZ010000018.1, read on the forward strand.
TAATCAGTCAATTTTTGTCATTTTAAAGTTTTTTTTCTTTCTTTTTCTTGAATTGATTAATTTAATTCAGATTACAGATAATAATTCCTGAAACTCATGGAGTGGAGCAACACAGCCAGATAATAGGAATGCGTAATGCCAGTTTATCAATCCAAGCCATTGCGTTGCAAATGGTGGTCCTAAAATCAACCACGCATGACACAATCAAATTATTTTCAGAGGACAGATCCTGTGAAAATCATACAAAAACTGGGCAGCCAAGGCTTGCGAGAAACGCAGATAGAAATTATCTGGACACTTTTATTACTCAAAATTGACGAGAAAATTTAGACAAGATTTTGCATGCAATTGCAAACAATGTCAGTAGTTGGACCATCAGCAAGGCAATATATGATCTTGGTAAGCAATAATGTATTTCCCCCAAGAAGCCCTATCTTTTCCAATTAGATTTCAAACAAAGACTCAGATTTTCCCGGCAGTTTGGTCATTGGACTATTCAAGAATGGGCTCGCATCATTTGGCCAATGAATCCTTGTTCAAATTAGGCAAGAAATCTCATCAGGTTTGAGTTTTGCAACTACCTCAAGAAAATTACATTTTAGAAAACCTTCAAGTGAATCATTGGTTGTTCTGAAAATCACCCATGGTATGGGGTGCCTTCATTGGCAGAAAAAAAGGCCCACTTTCATTTCTAGATGGTACCCAAATAGCTGCAAATTTTATTCAGAAAGTATACAAACCAGACTTACAACCTTTTTACAACCATATGGTTAATGCACCTTATATTTAGACATGAGATCAAATTGCTATGATGGAAGATGTATCATCCATTCACACAGCCCAAATTCCAAACAAATGGCATACAACCAATCAGATTAACAAGCTTCCCTGTACAGCCCACTCGACAGACCTCAATCCAATTTGAAATTTCTGGAAAGTCTTGAAAATTTGTGTAACCAAGAATCACTAGCCTCAATCAATGTAAAACATTAAGCGCAGGAATTCAGAGTGCTTGCAATGATCTCTCACCCACCTTTTTTGGGAAGTTACTTATTCGTATGCATAAGAAAATGGAGGCAGTGATTGAAGCCAATGGTGGACCCACAAGATGGTAGGATGTCACTTTTTGAAACCTGTTGGATGGCCACTATTATTGAAAAGAATTCACAAGGCTGATTCTTTATTTTTTATGAATATTGCTTATATTTATTGTTGTTATCTCTCATTTATTACTTTTCTTTTTTTTATTTATTTTCTTCAAATTTTTCATTAAATATAAGAATTTGTACAAAATCCTTAAACATGTAAATACACATCAAAGCTGCAATAAAAATTTCCTGTTTTTGTCATCACAATATATGGAGCAAATCCATAAAAATAACATTTTAATTTTCCCATTTTTGTCATCATAAATCTTAGGAGTAGATCCACATAGCTGTTTTATGCACTGAAATGTTTTTTTTAAAAAAACTCTTGTGAGAATTCTGGTTTTTTTCTTGAAAAAAAAGTGTCCAGAGACATGTTTTGGGTCACTGTAGATGTCTGTGAGGTCCTCTGATGTAAATTTTCATCCTGTATTTGGGGAAAGTGACTACATGTGGTTTCAAAACCACCTCTGAGCCCCAATAAATGATAGGAAGACATTTTTAAATCACAAGCCTTCCCTCTTGAACTCAAACTTTGACCCCTTAAAAATGCAAGGGTGCAGATTCCCCCTCCACAGCTTCTTCAGGACAAAAAGGGATCTTCTCTGTACCAAAAGAGAAATCCCCATCCTGATCTTAAATTCCTACATGGTCTAATTTCTTAAGAAAATTGTACCCTTTTGATGCCCCAATAATTGGATCAATATTGTCTCAGTATTAATGATAATAATTTAATTGATAAATACTAGACCCAGGGATTTCAGAAGAATTCACCACCACTATTGCCAATTAGTAAATCTCTGTATATTTTTTCATAAATTAGCTCCAAGTTTTAAAACTTTCCTCTTTGACAGGAATTATCTATCATTTTTATTATATATATTAAAATCAAATTTCCAATTTTTCCCAATCAATTTTTGGACTGGAATCCCCCTCAAAGAGTCAAAAAATTAAAATTTTACAAAAGCACTAACACCCCAAAATGAAATTCAGGAGAGGTCCATTTAAATGGCTATCTGTAATATTTCTGGAAAAAACACAATATTGATAAGATATTGGTACAAAAGAGAAGCCAGTGCCATCTTTAGCTCCTATTAGGGTCCAAAAATGGCTTCTTTATTCTTAAATAAAACTTGAAATACATTTGATGAGTAATTTTAAGTATAATGATGAATGACATGAAATTTTTCACGATTTGAAGCTAAAACCACTTGAGCTTTTCTCCTGAGAATCTATTTTATTTTTTGCCAATATTATTATGTTTCATTTTGTCTCATAGAATTTAATTGTTTAATTAAAAAATATTTTAAGGCTTTTATGAATTTGTAGCTTGATTTTTTAACCCAAAAAATAAATAATTTGATTTTGAAAAATTGAGACTCAGAAAGAGTAAGCTGTTGAAAATTCCAGTTATTTGTTTCTTTTAAAACCAATTTTAAAATAAAATCTGTTTAAAAATTATTATCTTAGATAAGTTATTGTCTCCTCATATTTCCTCTGTAAACTTATTCATATTCCAATGGACTTTTATTATTGAATGAGACCAAATCATTTTCTCATTGGAAGATTCAGGTACAGTTAATGTATTGAAACTATATTTTCTCTGTCCGGTAAAATTCCTATGAAAGGTTCTGACCCTAAAACAGAGGGGAAAATAGTAATAATAAAAAGAAAACTATAAGTGATTTTTTAACAACGTAAACTGTGTTTCTTTGGGGGGAAACTAATTTGGAAAATAATTATTTGAGGTATTATTATCAGATAAAGGGGCCTAAACCATAATTTGAAAAATCCTTGAAAGTGTTTATTTCCAGATTAGCTGTTTTACTTTTTACAAAGGGATATAATATAGAAAAAAGTATTAGGTGGTATTTTTCCTCACAGGAAAGGAAAAGAGACCTTTAGGGAAATCCTGAAATGTATTCAGAGAGCCACTTGAGTTATTTTGAATTTATCAAAGAAATAAGTTGGTTTTATTTTGATTTTATTTACAGATTTTTGAATGAAATAAAATAAATGAGCTTTTTTTTAACTTTTTCCAAACAATTAACTGAATCATTGGATAATTTTTTTTCAAATAATTTTCTTTTATTTCAATAAAAAAAGAATTTTTTTATCTTGTTTTAAGCTTATGATCTGATATTTTTCTAAGAATAAATAAATATATTCATACAATAAAAATAAATTTGATACCTTTGTTTCAAATTTAAAATCTCAAAATATCTTAAAAAGAAGATCATTCATTCAGGGTCCCCTTTATTGATCATCATTCTGTTTACTTTTCCCATTTTAGAAATATATATACTATATATATATTACAATATAAACAAAGAGTTTCTAGATGCACACAGATGTTTTTCTAGGTACACAACAGGTCCCCACATTTTCCTAGCAATACCCTATTAGTAATCAATTGTTTAGGGCTTTGGTGAAACCACATGAATGGTTCCCTAGACCCATTTTTAATTAAAATGAAGCCAAAAAGACTTGTGTTGGGTAAAACCCTGCCAAAACACCCCAGAATATGGCATTCTGATTCAATATATGTAATTTTTGATCACATATATGGCACTGTTAATGCCATTTATGAAATTTTTGATTCCATAAATTGCACTTTTAATTCCAAAAGGGCATTGTTAATCACATAAATTACATTTTTAATTCAATTTATATCATGAATGGAATTTTAAATTTACTTACATACATGAAAAAACCCATAAAAAACACACTTCTTGGGCTTGCAATTGTCCCACCCAGAAAAATTCCCAAAAGTATGGGCTTCTAGTTTTTGATTCTCAATATCCTCCTCTTTATTTCAAAAAACTATGGATAGCTATAAGGGGGAATATTTTTTAATGAATTTTTCAGAAAAAGGACAATTTTCAGAAATTTGACAAAAAAAATAATAAATTGGTAAAAACATGTAGTTTTGTGGTAAAAAAACGTCAGGACTTACATGCTTTTACCAGCACCCTTTTGATGGAGCATTTTGTTTCAATAATTATTCATCAATTAGTTAATTAAAAGAACTATAAATTTAGAAAACAAGGAAAAATAAAGCAGTTTTCTTTGGCTTGGAATTAATCTATCATAACCTCTCTATATATAGTGGTTCTTATTCTATCTAATAAGAACCAATACCTTTTATTGTACTTTTCAAATTTAATTCAATTTAATAATAATAGCTTTGTTTTAAGATATATTGAATTATTTGATTATATTTTTATTTTTAAATTTATATAATATCCTTAAACTTTAAATAAATTAAGATAATTATTTCAATAAAAGGTGTTTTTCCTTATAAACTAATGATTGAAAAAAAGAGGTTAATAATTAATAAATTATATTCATTTTTTTCCCAAAAGCTCCTGGGGTAATTGATACAGTGTGTATTTAGCAATTCCTAGCATGTGTTTAGTGAATTTATTTGCTAAAAACATGATGGAAATTACTACATAGCAGAATTGGCTATTTCGTGAGTGTGGTTGGCCCATACCTACAAAAAATACCGACGAAGACCCCTACCCCCGGTAGGCTCCCAACCTTTTTTAAATTTGGAAGTCTAATAATCTACTGAAAAAATCTACCCATCTGGAACCAAATAAGACAAAACCTATTTGGTTCTTCCACCCAACCTTTTTCCCTGATACAATATTTAATATAATACCATTGAATTAATCTAACTCGGTATCTCCATTCTGCCTTAGCCCATTTTTTCAATTTTTAACTTAGAAATATTCAACATTTTCACCTTTTGTTCTCTTGTCTGACGTCGTGTTTGCCTTATCTTCTCATCTCTCATTGTCCAGTTTTTGTTGATGCAGTTGAAGGATTTTTTTAATGCAAGATGTGGTGACGTGATAGTCCACCAAAAGAATTTCTTCTAATGAGTATTTCACCATGAAAATCAACACTCAAAATAATCATCCATTTCTCACCATTCTGACTGAGTCTACTTGCAACAGTCCCGAGTAGTCTATGGATAGTGGACCACCCCATTTGAATGCGGGTTAATAACCAGCTTTTGATATTCAATTGGAATCTGAATAACGTTTCCTTGAAGATTTGAATGATGATGAAGAGGGTGAAGTTATTCCTGATAGTGATGATTGCAATGAACATGTCAACCCACTACATGAAACCCAACCTGGACATAAATGCTGACAAAATGGAAGCTGAGGCACAAGACAAACTTCAAAAGGACCTTGTGAAGGCTTCGGTGTATCTTAAAGTGTCCTCGTCCATTTCTGAATGAAAAAAGATTTGTGAGGTAATCAAAATCTTGGAACCATCTTTTCAATGGCCTTGCCCACGCGAAATAGCTAAAATTTCAACCAAGCTTTATTTTGATGGAAAACAGACAATTATTGAACAATTGAAGAAACTTACACCTTCAACTTCTATCAGTGAATCAATTGATGCATGAACCTCCAAGGATCAGAGAAAGATCTATCTTGCTATCGTGATACAATTTATTAATCTTCTTACATGTATATTTCACACAAGATTAGTTGTGTTTGAGGTGAGGATATTTTTCAGTGTTTGAACTTAGTAAAAGAGCTTATGAAATTATTTCAATTGTTCAGACTATGAGTGGCTCTCACACTGGTGCTTCAATTGCATGGAGTGTATGGGAATCATTAGGGATGATAAATCAACTTTATAGCATTACTGGTGACAATTCCTTAAATAACCTATCAATGGCAACACTTCTCCGAAACCATTTCGCAGGTATCGGTGAAGTGTAGCCTAGAAATCAACTCTTCCATTTCTGTGCTTGCCATGTTATTAACCTAGTCACCAAAGAATTCCTGGCGTACATGGGTGAACTCACAGATGAAGATTACAGTTTCTTTGATGACTATCTCACTCTCCAACAAGCACCTTTGGAGGACAGTGATGAAAATAATGTACCTTTGACACATGATGTACAAGGTATGCCTTATTTCCACAATCTTTACACCCTTTCCCTTTTGTGATAGCTAACTATCATTTTTCCAAGCCACCCTATGCAAAGTCACTAATGTACCAACCAGAAGCCAAAACACCCCCAAAACAGGTCCTTGAATCACCCAAGCTTAGAAACACAGGAAAAATCAGGTGACCTTGCCATTTGAACTTATGAGAACTTTGAAGTGAATCATCCAGATGACTTCCTGGAAAATAAAATAAAAACTTCCCATTGGGTAAGCAAAAAACCATCCCTTTTTAGTAGATCCTTGATCATGTATACTTTCTCATATCTAGGTGAGTGATCAATTGTGAAACAGCTTTGAGATATTTGCTCTTGAATTTGTGGGTCAAAAAAAAAATTCAATCTCTTAATTAAATTTTGTAACAAAACTCTTGATCCTAAAATAATTCCAAAAAATATCCTAATTACTGAATAGAACCATTTTCTCAAACAAATCTAAAGTGCACATTTATTAAGGTTATTTCTGCAGGTATATACCACTTCCAACAAGAACAAGAAATATCATCTAAGTGAAGAGGTTTGGAGTGGGATGGAGTTTATGGAACCAATTCTGTAGATGTGTGAGAGCTCATTAAATGTGTTCCAATCCAAATCAACCACAAAAAATCTGGTCCTTCCCTAGTATCAGGTAGTCCTCAGTTGTCTCACTAATTATGCAGGAGTCAGTCCTCATACCTAGGGAGATTCTTGTGAAGCAGAAAATCAAAAAGATCACAAAATATTACAAATTTGAAATCACAATAAATCACTCCTTGATTTCTGCATTATCAAACCCAAAATATAGAGAGGTAATTTTCAAAAAACTTGCTATTCTATATCAACAATGCAAAACCATGATTCACATCCTCTCACATGAATGTGCAGCCATAATTACTAATAGCTATAGTGACAAGATAACTGATGCACAAGGTTATCACCCAAAAATCTGAATGATTCTGAATATTACGGCCTACTTAAACACCTGAACCAACCAGCCATAGAGTCAGCTTATTATGTGGCCAGCCCAAAAGACAATGAGGTTCTTTCATACGTTAAAAATTTACATCCAATGGCAAAGGGTGAAGCCATAATTGACTTTTGGAAAGTATTCTCTTCTTTGAGTCATTGCAAGATAAAGTCACTTCACTGACATCTTATATCAGAGGCATATTATTATTGGTAGCTTTACCAATTTGGGTTTCATAGCTTTGCAATATCTATGTATCTCTGCTTCTTCAGCATGTGTGGAGTGTGTGTGTTTTTCTCATAGTTGGCTATTTAGGACACCAACCTTGTCTGCCCTGGGGTCCCATACCATTGTTCATCTGACATGTCTCAAAGAGTGCCTCAACAATGAGACGCCACCATATTAGCTTCATTATTTTCTTCATCTGCTTTTTTCTTGTGGTGTTTTCTTTTGTAAAATTTATGATTATTTTAAGAAATGACTAGTTAAAATGAAAGACATGATCATTTATCGTCTGATGAGAAAATGTATTACATAATTAATGTGTTGAATTTAATAGATGTACAGTACCTTAATGAGGTACAACCATTAAGAAAAATGCTCCTAGACTGAAATTAATGACCCATTATTAGGAGCTTCATTCCTTGAATGATTTTAAAATTCAAAATGTGTCTTATTTGCCATTTTTTGAGCTGTGGCTTGCAGAAAATTGAGCCATCAAATTGGATCTCAGCTTTTGTTGGTCTTGACTGTTTGAACAATTGGTTCCCAGCTTTGTGCCACAGAAGTACACTGCGTAGGCACACCTGATTAAAAATATCTTCTCTAGAATTGTTTTTGCAATTCATTCAAATATTCTCACATTTCTTTACCCAAAAGGGTGAGAAAAATCATATTTCTTCTCCTTGTTGCAGCCAGCTCCAAAACTGGAAATCAGACATCAAATCTATCTTCAATTTTCATGACTGATTTCAATCAAAAAAAGAAAATTAGTAAAGGAATGAAGCCCCTTATTATATTACCAGACTGATTAAGCTGGTAACACTTAAGGGTCAATTGAGTTGGGACTGAACCATTCAGGATTTTCATAAGTTGTACCTTGTACTGATAACAAGCTTCTTTTCCAACACAGCTACAGTGTGAGCCTGTGAGGTATGTATGACATACCCATAAGGCAACAAATAACTATATACAAAACTGATTTATTCTTGAAATGACTTGGAAATTGGATTGAAAATATAAAATAACAACAAATAAGTCTAACCCTTTTTTGGATAAACAAAGTTATAATCATTATGTCATTTTTTAAATCTACACCAAAAACAACCTAGGGTAGACCCATAGGGTGTTATACCCAAAAATGGTTATTTCTTATTTTATTAGAGTATTTAAGAATCTCACAGTACAATTGCAAATTTTTTTAACATTTTCTAAAAACTGTTAAATTTAAGCTTATTTAAGCTTAAATTTAAAGTTGCATATGGTTTATGCAAACTTACCAAAACTTTAGTTAAAATTGAGGTGTTGTGTATATTTACTGAATTTGCTGAGTATTTTCCATAAAGAATGTAAATCCTGCATGGGCTCAATTTAAAAGGGTTTAAGGCCATACTATGGCTTTAAATAAATAAAAGGGCAAAATCCACACAAAAATGTGGGACAAAGGAAAAGACCAAACAAAGCTGGGGTACCCAGATTTTTGGATCTGCAAGGATTCAATTAAGGTTTACCACCTGTATTGGAGGATTTTCCACCTTCTTTAAGCTTTAAGATTAGACTTTTATCCAACCTCAAAGTCTAAACTGGTTTTATCCCACTTTAGACAGGAATTTCAAGCTGTCAAAGGGTAAATCCCAATATGCAAGCTTGTAATAAAGGTGTTAAGAACTGTCAAAGCTTAAATAAGCTTAAAGTTTTAAATTTACAAGCATTGAAACCTTATCAAAAGTTAATTTTTGGTGTGTATTACTATTTTGGGTGGAAAAGTAGCAATAACTTCAAAAAGTCATTTAAAATTCAATTCTTGATAGATTTGCTTGAAAATTTCACAAAGTTTACAAATTGATGTCATCTGTGTATGAATGAAATTTTATAAACAGGTTTTATGGGTAATTAGCCTGGAAATTTACTCTTTTAATTATAAGTAAAGAAAATTAAGATTTCTTTAAAAATTAATTATAAATTGAGTTTGGATTTTTTCTGCTTGAAACTCTATTTTGAAGTTGCTCAAGTGATGAACGTCAATTTAAATAAACTTAATTTATATGGAAGCTTGAAATATCTAATCCAAAAGAGAATTAAAGTGACTTTGAGTTAAGAATAACACTGGTAACTTTAAATTGGAAATAAAAACAGGTTACCTTAATTTAAGAACCTTATTTTTAAGTATAGTTTTTCAGCTTTGACCTGAGAATACCCTCTATATCCATTATGAATCATTAGAGCTTCTTTGTAGGCATTAAAAGAGCCTACAAATCACTGTTTCTTGTCAATAATCATTAATAACTCCAATCATATTAGACATTTAAACAGGTAAAGTTTTGTTAAACATAAACTCTTATTATTAAATTAATTCTTAAGTTATTTTATTATTTATTAATTTTAGGATTAAAGAATTGAAATCATGACATTCAGATTATTGTTGTAATCACCAATAATAAATTTTATTATATAAAATTATTGTCTCAAATATCTTTTGAAATCTATAAATTCCTCTAATAAACTCTTTAATCAGATTTTTTATCATAAAAGATGGTTTTATCTTATAAAATATTGATCTTTAGTGTGGCTTCAGCTTAGAATAATTATTTAATATAATAGCTGTTGTTGTTTGAATTGTTGTATTAAGTAAATATTATAAGTGAATTTTCTCTAAAGCTCTATATTTTCTTATATAATTTCTTATAACAATGATCTCTTCATAGTATGTGTGCTAATTTATTTCATAAATAATATTTATAATATCTATAAGTGGATAAATATTATTGTTTTCCACTTGTAATTGTCTCATTAAGAGCTTTGAAATTCTTATTTTTACAATTGTCAGTGACTATAACAATGATAGAATAATTATAATTCCCTATAATTATTAAGATTCTTTTTATTATAACATTATTTAATAATAATTTAATTTTTTCTTTTTATTAGAATTATTTGTAATAATTATATAGATCTGTGTTTATAATATTTAATTATATTATATTTTCTAATGAGGACAGTCATAGTACTCTTGACATTTGCTACTATTATCAGCAGCTTCATAGACAAACCTTACATTTGGGGGCCTGGCCATGGTTTTGACCATTGTTTGGGACATAAGTCATGTATTAGAATTTATTTTAGTGTCTTTTGACGTAAAATTTCCATATTTACTTTACTATTGACTTTTTTGGGACTTATCCCTCACAAATAACCTTTATAATATTAACAAAGATCTTTTTCTTAGGAATATTATTTGAAACAATATACTATTGAGTTATTTGGAATAAATTTCTATTGTCTACCTAGTGGCTTTTTCACATCACAGACTTAAAATTCATTATTTGAGTTATTCTATTATAAAGTGAATAATAATACATTTTTGATTAATAAATTATTAATTGCATAATTATTATCTCCTTAAAGAAAATAAAAAATTAAAACAAAAATTTTAAAAGTTAAAAATCTTTACTTGAGATCCTTTTTTACTCTTAAGACATTTTCCTTTATTTTTTACATAATTTGCCATAAATTACATTAAAACAACTTTATCCAATTAGTTGATTCAATAAGTTATTTTGTATTATTTCATAAAATAGCTTGTTTTTTCTGTTTTCTCTAATTTCATCCATCACAGAAAGCTCATCTGACTCTAGTATCTCAGTTTCAAGTATTTAAATTCAAACCAAGTCAGAACCAAGGGGTTTGATTATTGGAGAACCCTTCAAAGGTCCAGCAGGTGAATTCAATCCATTTTTTAGTCTAATCTTCCTCAAATGAACATTATATTACTCCTACTAGAAGTGGAAGTAATTACTCCATCCAATCAAATGGATATGGACCAGGAAATTCAGGTCATAAATCAAAAAGACAAGAATGTCAGCCCAGAGGAGAGGCTAAAATGGAAGAATCCAGAACTTCCACAAGTTCGCAAAGGTCAGCCAGCACCTTTGACACTCTTATTGAGAGTCCAGAAGCTGACATAACTGCTATCACTGTTGTCAGACCTGAACCATTTCCAACAGGCAGCCATAGAGATATACCAGTCTCAGTACAAGAACTGGTTTATGGCAGCAAAGCAACAGCAGTGAGAGCTTTTACCAAGTCTTTGGATAGGCACAATGAACTCTTATCTTAAATTTAAAAGGTTTATGGGCCCAGAAAATACAGAGGATCTTCTGAGGGGTTGGACACCCAGGTCTTGCAAATGACAAGTCCAACAGATAAAAGCTTGGTTGAAAAACCAAGGTATTTTGTTGGAGGACCCAAAGAATAAATTGGCCCAAGGGAAGGAAAACAGCTCAGTGGAAGCTCCTCAATCCTGCGCAAACAATAATGTGCCTCAACAAGTGCCAAAAAAGGACAAGAAAGCCCCAAAGCGCAATCAGAGGGGCAAGGGAAAGGCAAAGTCCAAGTGGAACAAGCCTTTCCCACAAAACCACAGAATTTCAAAGAGAGAAAAGACAGCCATTGACAATGTGTGCAACATGGTGAGAACTCTGCTAAAATTGTAAATAAACAATGAGGAAAGAATGAACCAATCTTTTACAAAGAAATAGACCTTTCAGAGCTCTTAGCTCACTTTGAAACTTGCAATAAAGAAGTTTTGGCCAAGCTTAACAATTTTGAGTATATCCAACAAAAGTTGGGTAGAGAAATTTTACAAGTAAAAGAGGCACAAAAGACCATCATTGGTCTAGAAAATGTAAATAAAGGAAATATTTTGTCTTTGACACATATTTTTGAGATAATTGAGTCCAAAGTCACTTTTCTCAAGCTACCAGATGATAACTCTATATATTTTATTACAAAGAAATGGAAATATTTAAGAATACAAGTACAAAACTTGGAAAATTCAACTGATCACAATGCAGCTTTTTTTAAAGAAAAATTGGAAAAAAGTGATAAAGCAAGACTTGAATTGAGAGAAAATATTCAATCAAGTATCAACAATTTATCACTAAAAAAAGGGTTACCAAGACAGTCCACACCAATTCCTGACAGAAATGTGTTAAACTTGAATAATGACTTACACAATACAATTTCAAGAAATGAAGAAGTGGATTCCACCTGTAATTTTAAAGACATTCCCAGATTAGAGGAATTGCTAACCTTCAGTGGTGAAAGAGAATATAATCATATGGACTTTATGAAAACAACTGATATTCTCAAAGAATACTTTAACATAGCAGATGAATACATAAGTGCCAGATTACACTCATTATTTACCAAATCAGCAAAGAAATGGTATTATAAAATGAGGAAAAACCATGGTAAAAATTCTTGGCCTTGATGGAAAGAGCAAATTATTTCCAAATGGCCAAATTATTCCTGGAGATTTATAATGGAGAATTCATTTTGAATATTGAGAGGGACAGGCCCATGTCCTGGTTTCTTAAACAGAAAGACAGATTAATTTCCCTTCATCCTTATATGTCTTAAACAATGGTACATGAAAAGATATTAAGAAATTGTGGTGGTGACCTTGAGCATGCTATAATAAGAAGGTGTATTGAGCCTTTCTCTACAGAAGATTATATCAATCCCATGGAAGACATTACTACCAGAACAAAAATTGGTAGAAATTGGTATAAACCCCCAATATACAATAAGACTTTTGGGAAACCAATTTCAAGACCAAATAAACCACAAGACAGAGCTCCTTTGAAATCTTATAAATGTGGAAGTACATCTCATTTGGACAATACTTGTCCAAAAAGGACAAGAATCAAGGAGATAGAGATTGAAAAAGCTTAAGACACAAAAGAAACAAATGATGTATCCTTACATGAACGTGATTCTGAACCTTCTGAAGAAGAAGAACTTCCAGATAAACTTATAATACAAAACATTAATGTATCTTTTAAAGTCACAGAAGTGCATACTAGCTTTCCACAGTACATTGGTGAACGTATGGATCTAATACATGTGCAGGATGCTAAAATTCAGAAAACCAAGCCTACCAGAGAAAAAGGGTATACAGCTGGATCATCTTGTATCACTAATATTATGATAAACAAAAAAGAAGCCAAGATAAATCTTGAGTCAGGTGCTTTCTGCACTTGTGTTGGAAAAGATTATCTTGACAAAATTTATACCAATTGGCAAGAACAATTAATGCCAATTGGAGGTATAAAATCCAGAAGTTCTAGCCAAGATATGCACCCTTTGGGCATTCTTGAAGCAGAAATGATATTTCCTCACCTTTCAGGAAGTGTCAGACTAGAAGCTGAATTTTTTGATGAATAACTGCACTTCACAACATTTTATAATTGGAGATGATTATCTCAATATTTATGGTATTGATATTAATAATTATAAAGACAAATATTTTACTATAGGGAAAAATAAAAGAAAAAAATTTGTTTTTCCTCTAGAGAAGAAAGAAATAACTGTCATCAGACAAGTAAATAATTTTATTAAGGAAAAATTTGTGTCAGATCAATTAATTGAAGCAAAAATTGGTCCTTAATTAACATTAGAAATGAAAGAAAACCTTATTGAAATTTTATTTCAATATAGGGAAGCGTTTGCTTCTGATAATAAACCACAAGGGGCTATTAAAGGCCATAAAGTGGAAATTATGCTTAATGTGGAAAGACCTTACCCTCCACTATTAAGAAGACCAGCTTACCCAGCTAGCCTCAGGGCTAGCAAGGCATTTGAATCTCATATCAATGAGCTGATGAAACTGGGATTCCTTAGAAAGGTTTGACACAATGAGGAAGTAGAAGTCACAGCCCCTGTAATCATTAATTGGAATAATGATAAATCAAGGATGGTTTGAGATTTCAAAGCATTTAATATCTATAATATTCCAGAAAGATACCCAATTCCTAGAATGCATGAGAATTTGACTCAATGAGACAAGGCAAGATTTATTACTTCCATGGATGCCCCTAAAGGTTTCCATAAGAATTTTTTGACATCTAATGCTAGAAAAGTATTGAGAATAATTGCTCATTGTTGTATTTATAAATAATTCAGGATTCATTTTTGTATTAAAAATGTGCCCTCTCATTATCAAAGAATGATGAATACCATTTTTCCACACGAATTATCAGAGGGATGGTTAACAATCTATATTGATGACATTATTATTCTTTCAGAAACCTGGAAATTGAATTTAGAGATACTTTAATTAGTAATCAGGAAAATTCTTCAAGTGAATATGAAAATATCTCAGAAAAATTTAATTTTGGGCTTCCTGAATTAAAATCTCCAGGAAATGTAGTTTCAGGACTAAGCCTTACTGTTTATAAAAACAAAGTGGATGCAGTCTTACTGAAACAAATTCACCAGAACAAGAAGGAAATGATTTCTTTCTTAGGGTTTTTCAGCTATTCCAAGAAACACCTTAAATATTTTGCAATCCATGCCAGATCATTGTACAGAACTTGTTATCAAGAAACTGTATTTTAAATGACACAAGAAAGGATTAAAGTATATGAAAAGATCAAGTATGCCTTAACCAATGCACCATTTTTACTAATTCCATACTGGAAACTTCCTTTAAAGCTGTATATTGATGCATGTGGTGAATGTTTAGGCACAGCTCTTCATTCAGTTCAAATTGTCAATGACAAGCCTTATGAAGATCCAGGTTTTTTATTTCAAGACAAATTAAACTTACACAGGCTAGGTTTGGAGAAAGCCAAATGGAGTTCCTTTTCCTTGTTTGGGTTTTGGAAAAACTTAATTATTATTTTGATGGTAGTTTTTCTGAAGTCATTACTGATTTTAATGTTGTAAAATTGCTTCTTAACATGAAAAATCCTAACAGACACATGTTAAGATGGCAGATTGCTATACATCAGTATAGAGGTAATATGACAACAGTACATAAAGCTGGCAATATTCACAATAATGTTGAAGGCTTGAGTAGATGGGCATTAACCAATACCACTGATAATCCTTCTTATGTTCCTGTGAATGCAGAACCTAAAATTCAAATTGAAGGAATTAAAATCACAGATGTACAAACAGAATTCTTTGAAAAAGTTATGAAAATATATAAGCAAGATAAGAATTGTCATATTCTTACTTCTCTGCTTTACAAAGATTGCAAAGATATAGCTTTTGCTAACTCTTTGGATTATATGTGGAAGACATAATATGACAAGGGAAGATTCCATTTATTTGATGGTATCTTATATCATAGGTCTAAACACACATGTGTAATGGTCTTATATAGTAGAAGGTCAATTAACACAATATTACTAGAGTGCCATGATGACATTTATTCTAGAAATATTTCTGAAGACAGGACAATGGAAATAATTAAGAAATGTGATTGGTGGCCATCTTGGAGAAAAGATGTCATTGAGTACTGTCACAGTTGTGACAGGTGTCAAAAGGCCAATAAAGCTACTGGTGAAAGATTGTGCTTAATTATTCATATCCAAGAGCCAAGTACCCCATGGGAGGTGGCTCATATTGATTGGGTAACTGCCTTACCACCCGGTGGTTAAAAAAGATACAATGCATGTCCTGTTATTGTAGACAGGTAAAGAAAGACCTCTATATTCTTACCATGTCATAAAGATAACACAGCTATGGCTACAGCTCTTTCAATTTGGGGCAGAGTAATATCTCATACTGGTCTCTTTGTAAATATCATTAGTGATAGAGACTTAAAAATTTAAATCACCCTTATGGACAAATTTATATAGGCTTTTGGGTACAAAACTATCATTCTCAACAGCTTACCATCTACAAACAGATGGATTAGCAGAAAGAATGATTCAGAACTTTGAGGAAATGAGAAGAATATCTTGTTCTTATTGCCTGTAGTTTAAATATTCTGATGGCTTTACCCATGATTGGTGTACACTTATACAAGCATTGGAATTAGCCTACAAGACTTCTATTCATGCTTCAACAGGAAAAACTCCTGAAATTTTGAAAAAAGGATGGAACCCTTAGCTTCAAGTCGTTACTTCTAAGAAAGATTTAGTTGATATTAATCCAATTTCTTCAAGCTTCAAGATATTTCTTGATAAATTGAGGCATCATAAAAATCAAAGCATGACTGATGCCTTTGAATATGCTAAACAAAAGTGGGATAAAAGTCATAAAACCCCAGAATTCAAAGTAAGGGACTTGATACTAGTTTCAAAATTGAAATTTAATAATATTAAAGCTCCAAAGAAATTAAAATATTCCTTTTCAGGACCATTTATTATTAAAGCCCTTTGTGGGACAAATGCAGTACAACTGGAACTGTCAGGGGAATTGAAAAACAAACATCCAAATTTCCCTGTCAGTCTGATAAAGCATTACACTTCAAGTGATAAGGAATTATATTCTTTGAGAAATGAAACACCCCTATAAGTACCACCACTTGATCAAACTGAGGAGAAGAAGGTGCTGAAAGTCTTCAAAGAAAGAAGACTTGGGGGAAAAAGAAATAAAATACTTAGTCAGGTACAGACATCCACAACATGAAGATGAGTGGCTTTTAGAAAGTAAAATACCTTATTCTCAAAAGTCTCTCAGAAGATTCAGACATGAGAGAAGACCAATTCCTCAATAAAAAATTGAATTGTGTGCTTTACATACTTAAACATATAAGTAGAGAGGTTGGAAAGTAGATTATACCCCCCAATTCAGTTGGGGTTATACTACAAAAAAATTGTAGTACAATTTATTTTTGGTGATAGGAAATGTGAGCCTGTGAGGTATGTATGACATGCCCATTAGGCCACAAATAGCTTTATACACAGTTTATTCAGTCTTGAAAAGACTTGTAAATTGAATTTAAAATAAAAAATAACAAAAAGTAAGTATGAATTTCTTTGGATATACAAAATTATAATTATTATATCATTTTTGGATTCTACTCCAAGAATAACTGGGGGTAGACCCATAGGGTGTTATACCCAAAAATGGTTATTTATTATGTTATTAGAGCATTTAAGAATCTCACAGTACAACTGCAAATTTTTTAACATTTTTTAAAAATTGTGAAATTTAAGCTTATTTAAGCTTAATTTTAAAGCTGCATAAGGTTTATGCAAAATTACCAAAATTTTAGTTAAAATTGAGGTGTTGTGTATACTTACTGAATTTTCTAAGGATTTTATATAAACAATGTAGATCTCATGTGGGCTCAATTTAAAAGGGTTCAAGGCCATACTATGGATTTAAATAAATAAAAGGGCAAAATACATGCAAAAAGGTGGGACAAAGGAAAAAGACCAAACAGAGCTGGGGTACCCAGCTTTTTAGATATGCAAGGATTCAATTAAGGTTTCCCACCTGTATTGGAGGACTATTAACCTTATTTGAGATTAAAGATTAGACTTTGATCCAACCTTAAAGTTTGAACTGGTTTTATCCCAATTTGGACAGGAATCTCAAGCTACCAAAGGATAAATCCCAATATGCAAGCTTGAAATCAAGGTTTTAAGAACTGTAAAAGGGTAATTAAGCTTAAAAAAGCTTAAATTAGCTTGAAACTTTGAATTTGAAAGCATTAAAACCTTATCAAAAGTTAAGGTTTGGTGTGTATTGCTATTTTACATGGAAAAGTAGCAATAACTTCAAAAATTCATTAAAAATCCAATTCTTAATGGATTTGCTTGAATACTCACACAGCTTACAAATTGATGTTATCTGTGTACAAACCAATATTCAATCATATTTTAAAAACATGTTTTATTGTTAATTAGCATAGAAATTTACTCTTTTAATTAGACTTAAAGAAAATTAAGATTTCTTTAAAAAATTAATTTCAAGTTGAGATTGAAAGATTTTTGCTTGAAACTCTATATTTAAGCTGTTGTGATGATGAACTTTAATTTAAATAAACTTAATTTATATTAAAGCTTAAAATAATCAATCTAAAATAGGATTAAAGCTACTTGTATTCAAGAATAACACTGGTAGCTTTAAATTGGAATTGAAAATAAGTTACCTTAAGTTAAGAACCTTATTTTTGAGAGTGGTTTTTCAGTTTTGAACTGAGAATGCCCTTTATATCCATTATGAAACATGAGAGCTTCTCTGTAGGCATAAAAACAGCCTATAAATCACTGTTTCTTGTCAATAATCATTAATAATTCCAGTCATATTAGACATTTAAGCAGGTAAAGTTTTATTAAATATAAACTCTTATTACAGTTATTCTTAAGTTATTTTATTCTTTATTAATTTTAAACCTAAAGAATTGAAATCATAAAATTCAGACTATTGTTGTGATCACCAATAATATGTTTTATTATATAAAATTATTGTCTTAAATATCTTTTAAAATCCACAAACTCTTCTTAAAAATTCTTCAATCATATTCTTTGTCAGAAAAATTTGTTTTATCTTTTAAACTATTTATTTTTGGTGTGGTTTTAGCTTACAATCATTGCTCAATATAATAACTGTTGTTCTTTCACTTGTTGTAGTGAATAAACATTATAAGTAAGTTTTCTCTAAAGTTCTATGTTTTTTATCTATTATTAGTTTTTTTATATAGAATTTTCTATAAGAATTATCTCTGCACAGCTTTTGTGATAATTTATATGATTTATAAGTGGATAAATATTATTATTTCCCACTTGTAATTGTCTCATTAAGAGTTTTACACTTCTTATTTTTATAATTGTCAGTGAATATAACAATAATAGAATAATTATAATTCATTATAATTATTAAGATTTTTATTATTATTAAATTATTTAATAATAATTAAATTTCTTCTTTTTATTATCATTATTTTTAATAATTATATAAAGTTGTGGTTATAATATTTAATTATATTATATTTTCTACTGAGGACAGTCACAGTACTCTTGATATTTGCTACTATTATCAAGAGTTCTATAGACAAACCTTACATACATACAAACTGTATTCATGTATGTCGCAATTTGCCAGTGTGTGTCTAACAAGGCCCTATAAATATTTTTCAAGAAAAAAATCTCTATTTATTTTTATCAAGTATCATTTTCTAAAGTATTGATTACTATAATATCAATTCCTCTTACAATCATAATTTTTTTATAACTCAAATATCAAAAATCCACTTTTTTTTCTGTTTTTTTTTTACTTCATTCCTTGTTTATCTAATTGATTTGAGGTTCAACTTTTCTTCAAAAATAGTTTTTTATGTGTTTATTTTTATTTTAGTAAGAAAAAAGGATCCTAAATAACTTTAACTTACTTGGGTATTTAAATCGTTTTCCTTTTCCTTTCATTTGGTTTTCTTTTTTCATACAGACTTTAGAATGAGGGATTTTTAGCTTTTTTATCATGTCTTTTATCTCACAATTTTTGAATAAAATTAATGTATGAATTGGTGGTCTCTAGTTCAATGTATCAAGATGAATTCAGCTATAATAGCTTCATGTCGGAATATCATGAAGTCTTGATAGACATTTGTTTTTATTGTAATATGTTTCTTTTGGCTTACAAGCGATGAATGAAAATTCTTCGCTGTTCTCATGGATCATCATCAGGAAATCGGCATGTCCGTTGGAAAAAGAAACAAGAGACCGCCTTTACTTACTGGCCTTATCAATGTCTTTGACTAGGCATGAGATAAGAGTTACATTAGTTTATAAATTACTCAGGGTGGAATGCAGTTTTTAAGAATTTCGGCAATTTTCAATGCTAGAAATATTTGGATAGCCATACTTCACATCTTTGTAATCCTGCTACAGTTTTTGTGGAGTTGTATCCTGAATACTGAGAGGTCTTCTCAAAAGTAACTAAAAGCTAAGCGTTGAAAAAAAATGGAATAGCAGCCATTTACTTTCGAGGTTTTGATAGCAATATAATAAGGCAAACTAGTGTTATAATCCATTTCGAAATGTGTCAATGCGACGGTAGTAGTTGGATGGCCTCAATTGTAATGAGCAGTTGAAGTGTACAGCAGGCAAGTTAACATACAATGGGGTAGAATTCTTTTGCTGGATGTTCCCGAATCTTCACTTCGACAGCCAGCCAGACAATTTAAACGTTCTTGAGTGAGTGTAATCATAGGCCTTTCCAGGTTGCAATGTGAGTGATTGGGGTTCTTTCCTAGGATATCTCGATAGATTCATTCTTGAAATAAAACGATAAAATATTGATGACTTGAAACCAATCAGAAACTTGAATTATGGAATTTTTCGGCAGGGGTTTTATTTTAAAAGAAGAGTGAAACATGAGGAGTTGGACTTGAAGCGATTGACACAATTTTACGAAACTTGGCTTGGGACCAAAGACAATCGGAATCTCAACATTCAAAAAGCAAGCCAGATCAGTTTCTGAGTCACCAATATAAACAGAACTAGGATGAGTTTTATCCTGTTGCTTTGGTTGGTCTTGAGAGAGTATCCTATTGATTTCGTTTAATTTATCGATTCCTGTCCTGATTCCGTTAGGTTCTTGACAATTTGGACTTTTTATGATTTGGGATCGATCTATTTGAATTTCATTAGCTCGAATCGAAGTCAAAGAAGACAAGAAATCATCCGACAAAGATGACCTGATGAAATTTTCAGACCAAGAACAACTGATGATGTGTACTTCTTCAATCAAATTGCTTTCGATTTGACTGTCTTGATTATTTTTAATTTTTTTTATCCAATTAACAAATTCATTCCAACCGATTTGAAATTTTACTAAATTTGAATTTAAATTGATTAAGAAATTCGCTGAATCAAAGAATTTATCTGATTTGATTAAAGATCTAATAAGTTCTTCAATTTTTTCAAATGATTTCAAATAATCATTTAATTCATTATTCAAATCTTTAATTTGATTTAATTTCTTTTCCTGTTTAATTAAAAAATGTTCATAAATTCTCCGATAATTTAAATACTTTACTTGATTGGATAATTTTTTTTCTTGATCTTCTGGATTATTTAAATTATAACTAAAAGATGAACAAATCAAATGAGTTGTATCACTTGAAGTAATAGTCTTATCCCAATCCAAGAATAAAATCATTTCAATCTTCTTTCTCCGAAGAAATCGAAAAAGGATTGAATATGATGAAAAGTTGAAAATCGACAAATTTGGGGTTGTCTTTCGTTCGTCAGCTTCGAAGATAAATTGCAATTTGGAGGTGACAGCGCGTTCAGAGAATCCGAGCGCTGATTTTTCTGGACCAGGTCACAACTCAATCATCTCAATTTATCTCTCAGCAATTACTTACCTCTTCTCAAGTGCTTAAACTGAATACAAAATCAAAGGATGACTTGAAAAAGTAGATTAATTATCAAATTTCTAATTTCATAGAAATCTTTAATCAAATCAGAAAAAGTTGAATAATCTTGCTGTAATCAAGAGCTCCAATAACTGAAAAACAACATCAATAGACACTTTTAAGTTTATTTAAATAAAATAAAACATTTTTATGCCTTCTAGTCAGAGGAATATTAGGTGTTCTCAAACCTAGGAAAATCCAAACCAAAAAAACTTGATTTTGGCAAAAATCCTGCATTTTGGCACAAATCCTGCATTTTGGCACTAAAAGTCCAAGCCTTAATGGTCTAAAAGGCACATTTCCATGGTACACACCCTGCTAAGTGCTTTCTACTTAAAAAATCCATATCCTTAATCCAAAAGTAAACATGCATAGTTAACCTTATTTTTATATTTCATTAATGAAATCCATATCTCATCAAATC
Organism: Austropuccinia psidii; assembly: GCA_023105745.1. Classification (NCBI taxonomy): domain Eukaryota; kingdom Fungi; phylum Basidiomycota; class Pucciniomycetes; order Pucciniales; family Sphaerophragmiaceae; genus Austropuccinia; species Austropuccinia psidii. Next base: position 13,283,262 of record JALGQZ010000018.1, read on the forward strand.
ACGTATCTTCTTAAAAATGTGGGCTGCTTTGATTAACCTTTTATTCCAAATATTTTTAAAAGAATACCTTTAATTAAGGAATTGAAATCATTTCAGGATGTAAATAAAGCCAAATATAATAGAGATTCTAAGCTAAATAATTATATGACACCATCAAAACTGATAAGTAGACAAAAAAATATTAGATTCAGGAAGACTAACCCTTTAACTTGTATATATATGTCATGGAATCTGATGAACTGATCCCATAATAAGTTTGAACAGCTATATCATACTATTAACAAGTCATTATAAAGGATGGTATTCATGGTCCAAAATGATAAATATTTTAAGATTTCATTTAAAAGCTTTATTGGTCATAGGCTTATCAGAATTGAGATCAAATTCAAATGGAGGGTCTTGAGGAAAAAATGGGGGCTATTTAAATTCAGTCCAGGGAGGGTTTTGTTGTAAATACAGAAACTGTAAGGTTTGTCTATGAAACTCTTGATCATATTAATAAAAATCAAGAGCCATATGACCTTCCTCAGTAGAAAATATACTAAATTTAATTATTATAAACACAAATTGAGATAATTACATAAAAAAGAGGAATTAATTATTATCAAATAATTTAATAATAAGAAATGCTTAATAATTATAATTGTTCTATTATTATTATAGTCACTGACAGTTTCAATAATAAGAAATATAAAAAATCTTAATGAGAAAATTATATGTGGAAAATAAGAATACTTAACCACTTATAAATAATAGAAAAATATTATTTATAAAAGAAATTATCACACGCACTGTTCAGAGAGAAATCTTCTAGAGAAATTCTATATAAAAAACTAATACTAGATAAAGAAATATATTAATTAAAATAAAGCTTACTTATAGTATTTAGTTAATACAATAAGCATGAAAAAGGTGCTACCCCCTCCATAGGTGGTAGCAGGTTAAACCTAGCTCTAACCAGGTCTGCAGTTTTCTGCATACTAGGCTCTAACTTTCTATTATTATTTGGCTATATTCCAAGCCACATTTTCAAGGTTTGAAAATACATCACATAATATTAATTGAATTTTGTATTAAATGAAATTGCTCAAGAATTCTGTATTCCAAGGAATTTTTTAAAATCCAAACCAACAACTTTTAAATAAAGATAAAGCCAATAAGTATTCTCTATATTTTTGGATATCAATCCAACCCAAATTATTTGCTTTAGACATCTTCTATCACATATTTTAATGAATGCATTTTTTATTTTGAAATAATTTGATTAGATTTTCATATTTTAAAACCCAAAAGATATCAATCACAATATTTTTCCTTGAATCTTTCCTCATCATCAGTGCCTCTCAGTCAAGAAATAAAGCAGAATAGGAATTTTCAATAACTTGTTTTTCTTGTGGTCTTAGTTTTTTTTTTCCTTCAAGAAATTTCTCCCAAATAAACATATATTACTTTTCCATCTTAAAATTGGATAGATATCTTTCAAATTACTTGTGAAATTCAAATTAAAAATTAATTTCTTGAAAAAAAAAACATCAAATTTTGATTTCCATTGCCTTTATTTATGGCTTTGGATTTTTTATCTGAAACATGAGAGACATTTTTTATCTATCCTTAAACATAAAATAAGGCCTCCAATTTCAAAAACAAAATCCCTCAATATATCATTCAATACACACTAGACCCGAAATTCTGAACCCAAATTACTTTTGAAAAAAAAAATTCTCAATTAACCTTGTCTCAAAGTAGTTATCTTATTGAATTAAACCTCATATTATACTACTCTTGTGAGGAGATCAAAACCAGCTTGTTTTCTTAATAATTTTAATTTTAATTCAAAAGAGAAAAAATCAAGATTAAATGGAATTTTATTGATCAAGGAAATAGAATAAATAATCAATCCTTTGACTCAATTAGAATTCTAAAAATAAATCCTACTTATTCATGAAGTAAAAGATATCTGCATTTAAAATAAACTTATTTTAAAATAATCAGAGACTATAAAAAAGCTGAAAATTCCTCCCAAAGCTTTGAAGACTCTGAATTTTTAAGGTAAAAGAAGCTACAATTAAAATAAGCATTAACATTCAAAGCAGTAGAATTTTATTATCCTGTGAATAATATTTCAATAGAGATAATTTGTGTCACTGAAATTCCTGGATATGGAGGTCAATTAATATTAAATTTTCAATTTCCACTTTATTCACATTTTAATCTAGTTACCATGGTGATATATTATGATAGACTATTATGATTTGAGATTTATGAACAATTCTTATTAAGCTAAACCATACTTTGGCCAAAATAAATATAAGTAGAAATAGAGATTGATAATTAAGATTCATGGAATAAATTTGAAACTCTAAAAACTTAAATTTACCAAAAAATAAGTATGATTAATTTTCAAAATTTCAGAACTATTGATAAACACCTTCATGAAGATTTCTTTGGTGCAAAATTTCCATTTTGGTAAAATAATACTATCATAGCTTTGCAAATTCCCCCTTTCATAAATAAATGTTCAATCGAAAATTTATCCATGTTTCCTTTCACCTGAAATCTTCTTGGATGGTATGTATATAAATATGCCACACCTACCTGATGGTGAAAATGCTTTGTTTAAAAATAGATGAGCTTACTGAGAAGTCCCGAATATTTCTATAATAGGTGTTTTCCCTAAATATGAAATTTCCACAAGAATATGCTTCCAATAACTCACCTCAAATATATTCCAAAGGATTGATAAGCTTCCTCTACAGTTGATAAGTGGATGATTTTAAATATATTTCTTAATTAGCCTTTGGAAATCTGAAATTATATTGGAGCAAACAAATTTGAAGATGAATCAAATTGAATTTTATCAGTGATACCCACAGGATATCCTGCTTAATTTTTTTGATTCTTCAGAGGGGAATTTGAATAAAGTATCTTGATTGTATGATTCTGATGAATTTTTTTAAATGATCCCTTCAATCACTAAATATTATTCACACATTTGCATCTACATTTTTATAAAGGGTTACACATTTCTTTAAAGGTGAAATTGGGTACTATAGCCTAATTGAACTGTTTTAAATAACGTATCAATTTATCCCAGATTTATACAACACATAGAAATTTAAAGATTGAAGATCATACTATTCCATTAATCTCCACAAATCTGGAAGGAAATCTTGTGGTGAAAACGTGGTTTGTCACTTTCCCCAATTATTTCAAAGTTAAACATGCTTGCATAAAGGAACTTAGCTAAATTAATCTTGAAAGGAATCTTTTATTATGAACCCTCTTTTACTACTGAAACAAGAACTGTAAATATATTTCATGGTAATAAGCTATGGTCATTCTTTAATTGTTGTGTGTCGTTGGAAGAATCATGAAATTCATATCAATAAATTTTAAAAATCCTCTTCTATTCCTCATTTTTTTCAAAAATAAACCATTTAATTATATCAATCTTCTACCTAGTATCAAGGATTTAGATATATCTTATGGAGAGCAATTTCAAAGTGGTTAATCTGTCAAATTTTGATTAAAGAATATTTTCATAACTGTATTCAAGTACTAATCAGTAAGCGGATACAAATCTTTTAGATTTAAGGAATTCTTTATTATAGAGTAGTAATTTATCTGATTAAATGAAAATGAGAGTTTTCTTGAGTATCCAAACAGCATATACTAAATATAGAACTATATGGTGTGTAATTTCCTTCAATTCTGAAAATATTTATGAATTAAGATTTAGACAATGTAAGTAAAATTTGCATAGAAATGTTTTGTGAGTTTTGGAGGTTTCCTTCAAGATTTTCATGTAATTTAGGCACAACTTCTTCCAAACTCTGCTCCAACCTGCCTTGAAACCACCCCTATCGGCTGGATTGGAGCCTGGTTGAAGCCAAGTCACAAAATGATTGCATATGGGGATAATTCACAATTTATTCTTTCCATAAACTCCTAAAACAACAAATTTCTGAAATTTTCTCAGGAGGTCTTTTTCAATGGACTTACTCTTGATATCAGGTTAATCCTATCATGAGAATGTCCTCTAGAAATCTATTTAGAATTTTGAACAGAATGATAAATCCTTCATTCCACTTTCATGAAAGTTAGTTTAATCATATTTAGAAACTTATATCAAATATAGATCAATATTTATTTGAATCTATTTTTTTCAACAAGGACTCATTATTCTGAGATGGATGTTTTCTTAAATATGGACCAATTTATTATAAGATTAAACATTTATTAAGTTTTTGGACATTCCTTCTGTCAAATAGTTAATTATAAATTTCATTTTTCCGGGAGATTTCATTTATTAATTTTGAGCTTCCAATCATGAGAAAGAAACATTTGAAAAGAAAAAGGAATTTTTTATTGATATTTATTTAAATTCTAGATTCTTTTATATATATTTCTTCCCCAGAAAAAAAAATTTGAAATAATTTTTTTGATAATTTCAATTTTGCATATATTCAGGCATAAATCAATTATTATATTGAGTTTTTTTCAAACATTTTTTAGAATGTTTGTTCATTAATTAAGAGATTTAATTGATCAATTCCTGAATTTTATGTTTCAAATAATTTTTTTAACAAATGAAAGACAACACCCATAATAATTTTTAGTTTTCAATGATTTTTTCATTATATTCATGTTACAAAAAAGGAATATTAATTTCTCACTTTATTGGAATCTCTGATGTTTTCTGAAACGTGGTTGTTTGCTAAGAAACGCCATGTTTGAAAATATGAATTTATGATTATCATTTTCTTTACAAATTATAAAAACATGACCCCAAGGAGCTGATGAACGTATTAACCAGTGAGTGAAAACCCTTCATTTCTTTCTTTATTTCTCCTTCACTCTGTAGCTGACTTGTGTGGTTTTTTCCCAATTTCATCTTTATTTCAGATAACTTCTGAATTTTATTTTTTTATTTCTTGTATTGTTTATATGTTTTACTTTCATGTTTCTGGTCAAAATTACTCCCGATAAGCCTGTCTTTTTGTTTTTTTGCTTGAATCTTTGTGTTTTTTTTTCTTTTTTCAATTATATTTTTGATCTTGAGATTATTTTTTCTACAAAAAAATAGTTTTTTTTAAAAAAACTTTCTTTTTCTAATTTTTTTTAAGTTTTCTTTTTTTAGTGTGGATGTGGATACACTGTAATCAGATGGTTACTGTGAGCCTTAGAGGTAATTTCATATACCCAAAAGACCACAAATACAAAATTAACATATAAATATAAATAAAATTAATTTATTTATATTATTAAAATAAAAATCAAAATATAAATAGAAAATTATATTCACAATTGAAAATTTAATTACAATTTAAAAATAAAATTAAATTAAATTTTGAAATTGTCAAATTACATTTATACTTGAAAAAATTAAGTAAAAATTAATTTTTAACAAAATTGTGAAAAATTAAATAAAATTATTATAACTTTTTATCCAATAAATAAACATATAAAAATTACTTCACCATTGGATTCCTCATAAAAAATCAGGTGGGGTCACCTCTGGATGAAATTTCTGTAACTCAACTCTAAATAAGTTTAAATTAAGTTTTTAGTATTTTCAATACAAAAGTTGAAAATCCTCAAAACTTTAATTTAATTCACACCAAATGTGGTGTTAACCATCAATTTTTGTGTTAAAATTGAGGTGTTGTGTTTAGTTTAGAAGTTATGAGGAATTGAAGTATTTTCAATTGAATTCAATTGAAATGTCAAAATGTGCATGTGAATTACATAAGTGAACTTTGATTTACATATGAGGTATCAATTATTACTGTATTGAAATGTACAACTCAATTGAATTACATATGTAGTTATAAGTATAATACATGATGAGGAATTAAAGGAAAAATAAATTGGAAAGATTAAATTTGGGGGGGAAAAGGAACTCCAGCTCTAAGGGGGAGCTAGACCCCCAAACTCCTTGCTGACAGGTGTAGGATGTCAAAATTCACGCAAACGTTCATCACTCTTGGCCTGGAATTGAGTTACAGGGTCTGTGGACTCAATTGATGATGAGGTTTTGATACCAACTGGGGTAGTTTTAGCTGTTGCCGAGAGGGTAAAACTACCCTTAAGATAAAAAAATCATAGTAAAAACAATTTTAACTGGTTTCTACGCTTCTTACACACATTCTGACGTGTTTTGAAGGCTCTAGAGCAGGTATTGCTATAGTAATGGCTGATTTAAGGGTCTAAAATGGCTAACATTGGCTTAAACCAGCCCTTTTTTGGTCCAAACCAGGGTTCAATGATGCCATAACTGGCTTTTCTGCTGTCAGACTGTTTTTCACGACTGACAAGAGTGGATTTTACTTTTGGAGTAAGAAAATTGATGGCTATAAAAGAATGTCTTCTTTGCCCCACTTTTCTCTTCATGTTAGAATCTTTTCCTTTTATAATTAGTTTAAACACTGTTAAAACAATCAATAAAACATTCCAACCAACTGTTTTAAATCAATTTAAACCTTTTAACCACGTGAAAAAATGATTATAATCATTGTTTGTAACTCTTATAATCATTTTTACCCCTGAACCACCCCAGAAGTGAATTAAAGCATCTTTCATCACTGTGAACTTTGTCACTTTGTTTCCAAATTCACTCTGGTCACTTTTGGGCGTGTTTTCTCTATGATATTCTTTTTAAAGACTTTGTTCTTTAATTAATTGATTGCAATTCTTTGCTCAATTAATTCCAATTGAAATTGCTCTTGAACAAATTTCTTTTGTAGCCTTAAAATATCTCTTGTGGAGTATTTTTTGGATAAATTTTTATTGTTGGTAAAACAATAAATCTCTATAATATTATTGTTTTATACTAATAAAGTTATAAACAATGAAATTGGCGTGTTTTCTCTTAAAAATAATATTTCTTACTTTTTTCAATTGATTTTTACCTTATACAAATTTTGAGGACAGGAAAAGTACTTGATTATTAATCAAAGTTTCATATCCACACCTTACAGTTACCTTGATTTCAGCTTATTCACACCCACACCATAAAAAAAACTTGAGAAAATTCAAATTTTTACCAAAAAAAATTAATTATTTTTTTAAGAAAAATTCACATTTTTTTTTGAAAAAAAACCTTTGACAGATGAAAAAATAAAATTGAAAAAAGTATATATCCAAGTCAAATAAAAATTATTCAAAGTAAAAAAAAATATTGTCATGTCAAAATGACCAAAAATAAAAACTTAAAAATGAGATTGTTATTATTTCTTTTAATGAAATTGAATCTTCCTGATTATTTTTGATTTTGTTGATTTTTTTTGATAAATTTACAGAAATCAACACCAAAAAAATGAAAACTGAGACATACCAAAACTTATAAGCTGTAAAAATTGAATTTTTCAATTTATTGTCCAATTGGAATATGTATAATTGATGGAAAAGCTGATTGAGTATGAAAAACTGTTAGATAGTATCACTCAAACTCAAGGATTAGAAAATAAAACATAATCATTTGTAAAAATGCTAATATTTCTTTATTTTAAGAGCAACAAACCTCATAGGTAGGGGATTTTGAATTGAGAAATTTTTTATAGTGCAAGTTTCTGTATTACCAGGAAGAAGACTGATAAGCCTTATGAAATCCATTTGAATCATATAATCAATATTTAATTCTTATAAAAAAATTGAGTAAGAAAGATAATAGTACAAAGACTCTACACAAATTATATTCCCTATGATTTATCTAGAGGATGAGTTTAATGTATGGCTCCCAAAGCTCATTCCCAATTTTTTTATTTAAAAATTCTCTTTGCAAACTAAATTTCAATTTACAGTAAGGAATAATGGGGATAAAATATATTTATCAAAGCATTAATTAATTGTTTTTATATATCCTCTACATGCTATTTAAGATTTTTTAGAAGAGGGAAAAAAACCATGTGGAGGATGATTCACCTCAAAAATATCTCATGAATATATGAATTTTTCCATAAATTGCAGTTTTGACTTCAAAAGAAATTAGAGATAAATGGGTCAAGTAGTTTAAGTATAGAAGAGGAAAGGGGCTTTCTGTGAAATTAATTCACAGATTTCTTTGAAAGAAATTTATATTTTTGTTCCAAGCAATTTTCATTATGGATTTTATTTGAGTAGAGAGAGCTTTAAATTGAATGTATTAGTAAAACAATAAAGACAATGGTAAATCCATATTCTTCTTTTTCAATTGAGTAATATTCTTGATTACCAAAACTGTGGCTCAAATGATATTCAAAGATATTTCAAGGTTAGATCTGTGTTCACTCAGGTTTAAATAAGGTTAGATCTGGGTCGAACCTGCTATCTCTGCAAGCAGGGATAGCCTTTTTTTCATAGTGAACAAGTCAAACAACAACAGTGATAGTATTGATTAATGTTTATAAGTTAAAAGCATTCCCAAAATCAATATTTCTAAATAAATCAATTATTTTTATGTAAAAAGAAGATTTAAGGATTGTTGGAGGAATTTGTGGATTTAAAAGATACTTGAAACAAAATTTTTATAAGATAAAACCAATTATTTGTGATTGAAACAGTATAAGATATATTTTATTATTTAGGTTTCTTAATTTAAAATTTATAAATAATAAAGTACTTCAATAATTACTTCAATAATATAAGATGCTATAATAGGATAGAATATTGACTGCTTTCAAATGTCTTATTGATGGACTTATGAGGAAGGACAAAAATGGTAATGAAAAGGCTTCTTTTATGCCTGCAGAACAGCTCTAACTCTCAATAATTTATATAGAGGGTGTTCTAAAATTAAAACAGAAAAACCACAGTTAAGCATAAGGCTCTTAATATAATTTAGCTTATTTTTCATCTTGATTTAAAGCTACCAGTGTTATTCTTAGCTCCAAGTAACTTTAATCCTCAATTGACCTTATTATTTCAATTTTTGATGCAAAATTATTTGATTTATATTAAATTTCATCACATCGAAAGGTTGAAAATGAACTTTCAAGCAAAACTCCTTTTAAATAAGATTCTTAATAAATTTTCAAAAAAATCCTAATTTTGTTTATGGATAATTAAGAAGTATTTTCAAGCCTAACTTCAAAGGAATCCTACTGATAAGAAATCCTTGCAAATTATTAATACATAGATCACATCAAATTGTACACTGTGTGAAATCTTTAAGTAATTAAATTCAGAATTGGATTTTGTATGAATTTTTGAAATTATTGCTATTTTTCCACATAAGAATAGCAATACATACTAAAACTTAACTTTTGATAAGAAAGAAATTATTTTAAACTTGAATTTAAGCTTATTTAAGCTTAAATAAGCTTCAAAATCTCTTAAAATCTTGATTAAAATCCTGCATATAGGAATTTACCCTTTGACACCTTGTAATACTTTTCAAAAAGAAGGATAAACCAGTCTAAGCTTTAATGTTCAATTAAAGTCTAATATTAAAGTTTAAATAAGATTTAAAATTATTTAATACAGGAGGATAAACTTATTTGGGGTCTTTCAGATCATAAAAGTTTTGTACCCTGGTTGTTTTTCCTTTTTACCATTTGTCCCACCTTTTTGAATGAATTTTTCCCTTTTATTTAGAGATTTAAACCAGTTTTAACTGAGCCCACACAGTATTCAAAGCCTGTATGGAAAGTCCTTTGCCAATTCATTTAATATAGACATCACCTTAAATATAACTTCATTGTTGTAAGCTTGCATTACCTTTATGCAACTTTAAAATTAAGCTTAAATTTAAGAATTCAAAATTTTAATAAAAATATCAAAGCTGTATATTTATACTGTGAGATTCTTAAACCTTCCAATAAAACAAGAAAGAGCCATTTTTGGGTATAAACCCCTATGGGTATACCCTATGTTATTTTTGCTGTAGAATCCAAAAAAGAGATAATATTTATAAGTTTGTTTAACATACATAAATCCATACTTATTTTTTATTTTTTATTTTTTCAAATTAATTTGACAAGTCTGTTAATGACCAAATCGAACTTATAGGAAGCTATATATGGCCTTTTTGGTATGCTATACATACCTTACTGGCTCACATTCCATACCACAAAAAAACAATTGTATTGCAATTTTTCATTGAATGGTATAACCCAAAGCAATTTGAGGGGGTGTGATACACTGTAAAACCTCTCTACTGACTCCTTTCAAGTATTTGAAGCACACAATTCAAAATTTATTTACAAAACCGTCTTCTCTCATTTGAAACTTTGAGATATGACCACATACCCAAAAAGGTCACAAGAAATATTTAAAATAATTACCTTAAAGCTACAAAAATGCCATAAATTGGAATAAAACTTGGTTTAACTTGAAAAACAATGAATAAAAATGTGAAGGAAATTATACCATTGGATTTGCCATGGTAAAATACACATATACCATTTTTATGGCATATCTGTAAAGTCAATATTTAATGAGTTATAAGTAATAATACCTTATAAAAAACATAAATCCTTAATTATTTCAAATACCAATAAAACAACATGTAAAATAAATGGTACCATTGGATTCTCCATAGGTTTCCACACATAAAACAATTAAGAAGCTAATCTCCAAGGTCAATACTTAAGGAGTTAAGCTGAATATATGCACTTTTTTGGTCAACACATATATTCAAGGATTTTAGCTAATATCTTTTGAAATATACATGATATAGTGATTAACCAAAAATAAAGTCACCACTTAATTACTGTAGGAATACAGAAATGAACTTTATTCTACAAGCTATAAACAAGGTTAGAACCTGTAATGGATTATTGATTAAAATCAACAGAGCTGTTGACCACCTTGTTGTGAAAGTGGTCCAAACTTAAAAAAAGTAGACATTTGGATTCTACTAGTTCATTTGTGAAGAATGAAGTATTTCTTATTCTAATATTCAAGGTATAACCCCTTGAAATCATGGTTTAAAGTTTAAAATATTAAATTTTGACATAAAAGATGAGTTACAAGAAAAATCATCAAAAATATAGCTTTGATGATTTAATGAAATACTCTTGGAAGTTTGAAGAGGACATGCCAAGCTATCAGAATGCACTCGTAGAATAGCTGTAGCATGTATAACTTCAAAGTTATTAATGATCAAAGTTTAAGCTTAAATTTGATCATTTAAGATCACTCACTGTAATCTTATTTTAAGCTTAACAGTCATATAAGTGATAAATCTGGTTAATACTATTAGAATATGATTAAAAATAATAAAATACACAAATTTTAGGCTTCTGCCAAGCCTATGATGTCATCAAACTTAGATTTATAGTGATAACTCTAAATAATGGTGTAATTATGAGGTAAGATGGTTTGATCATGATGTAATTGTCCCCAAACCTTAAAGTATTGATCAATTCTAGTAGAAAGCATCAGTGAACGTCTACTAGAAACCTGTTGGACTCTAGGAGGGAGGTATTTACTATAAATAGAGCTCTTTTTAGTCTGTTTTCCCCTCAGACCCTTACAAAACATTAAATCATTAAGTAAAAAGGTAATTTATTTATTCTTTATATATAAAAATTTTATATTATCAAAGACCAAAGATAATCTTAAAATAATCTTCATCTCTGAAATGATTATTGAATTTATTTAATTGTTTTGTTTAAATTTCTCTTAAAAACCTCAATTCCATGTAAAATCAAGAAAAATTGTAATTCCTCTTAAATGTCATTGTAACTACAATTGAAATAAGTTGTATTTACATTTCTAGGCATAAACGTATTCAAAATTATTATATTAAGCATTAAAAGTAGGCTATTTCTCTTATTATAATAATTTTCCTTATTATTACTTTAATAATTTTATAATTGATATAAATAGTATTTATATTAGTTTATAACTTTAATATTAGTAATATTATTGTTATTAATCGTTTCTTATTAATAAAAAACAATTCTTTACGCCTTCATTATTTGTTGGTAACAATAATAAAGTGTTTTTAAATACATTAATTATCTTATATTAATATATTTATTTTATATATTATTTTTTTATAATATGAATTATATTATTATATTTAATTAATAATATAATTATTTTACGCCATAATTATAATAATTCTTTACTATTATAATTATTTTTATCTTATTTATTTCATTTATAAGGACATTCATAGTACAATAAGTAAAATATTAGTAATTTTTACTTATTGTTTCATAGTCAAACCTTACATCTCATGTCTGAATCTTCTTAGAAACCCTTCAAAAAGTCAGGTATTTTATTTTCTGAAAGCCACCCATCTTCATGTTGTGGGTTTCTGTACCTGAATGGGTATTCTCTTTCATTTTTTTCTACTAAGTATTGTTTATTTTAATACTTTAAGCACATTTTTTGTTCACTTTTATCAACTGGTAGTACCTCTAAGGGTGTTTCATTTCTCAAAGGAAATAATTCCTTATAATTTGAAGTATTATTATTTCCTAGAATAACAGGGAAGGTGGGATGATAATTTTACAATTCTCCTGTTTGTTTTACTTATGATAAATTTGCCCCATTAAGAACTTCAATAATAAATGGTCCTAAAACAGAATATTTCAATTAGTTTGAGCCTTTAATATCATTAAAGATGAATGTTGAAACTAATATTAAGTCCCCTACTTTGAATTATGAGATATTATGGCTCTTGTCCCATCTCTACTTATTATATTAAAAAGAATCAGAAACACTTTATTTTGAATGATTCCTCACTTTATAAAAAGTAATTTGAAGCTTTATGTATTTGGATTAATATCCACTAAGTCTTTCCTCAAAGTATTAATTGGAAGCTTGGGATAGCATACTTTTTCCTGGTGAAGCATGGATGTAAGTCCTGTAGGCCAATTCCAATTCTGTTTTATTTGTTGATCAATCATGGGTAAGGCCATCAGAATACTTAAGCTCCAGTCCATAAGCACAAAGCCTTCTGATAATTACCTCAAGGGTCTGAAAACTTCTTTCAGACAATCCACCAGTTTTTGAATGCTAAGCTGTCAAGAATGATAGATTAGTTCTCAAAAGATTATATAAGTTTGTCCATAAAGATTAAGTGAACTTTGGGTCTCTATCACTAATGATATTTTTAAAGAGACTAGTATTATATATTACTCTACTCCAAATTTAAAGATGTCAGGATGAGTCTATGATAAATATATTATTAAGGTATTTGAAACTTTAAATATGACTTCAAAACAGTAATAAATGATAAAAAATAGTTTGTAAAGTATTCTTGGGGCTTTCCTATGAGATTATAGTGGTGGTGAGAACTGTCGAAAGCCCTGAGTTCACTGAATATCAATTGAGTAGCTATAATAACCAATAAAGTACCTAATATTTAAGGTATATTTTATAGCTTTTCAAGAGTATAGCTTTTTTTGATAGTTTTACTATGCAGGAATTCAAGTGCAGGATGTGGCTTCTCTTTTTTTCAAAGAAAAGGCCCCTTTTTATTTTAAAGTTGAGTGGAAAGGACCCCTGGACCTGTTCACCTAGGAATAGTGAAGAATTTCCACTTCCAAGGGTAGGCTTGTGGCTAATACACAGCCGTTACACCCCTCATTAGGCTCAGATGTGGTTTTTAGACCACATCAGGGCAGTTTTCACCAATAAAGAGAAGAAATTTCATTTGGGGACCACACATTCCTCTTCTGATGTGTATGATGCATAGAATGCTGTACCGATGTGCTAAGGGGAACCCATACAGACCAACCTATGAGCTATCAAAGGATAAAAAGGCTACTTTGTATTTTTGACACCTGATATTCAAGAATATGGGATAGGATCCCACAGTATTGAGTCTTTGACCATACTGTGGAATTTTAACCTTGAAACTGCCATACCCTTTTCCGGTTTCAAAGATAATGAGCTCAAATTTGGATAATTGTGTGTCCCTGGATGAGGTATACACAATAATATCTCATTTGGTATGGCTAAAATTAAATATTTCTAAGCTATGCCACTTTTGAATCCTATTATGAAGATATGGATTTATCTTAAATCCTGTATAGAGCTAGTTTGCTCCATAAAATTTGTTCTACATGGGTTATGAGCAAATGGATAGCATAATAAGGAGTACCTGATTGTTCTCCTTCCAAAAAAACCCACTTTAGGTATATCACACTAAAACTGTACAATTTAGATTAGAGGTAAATATTTTTTCACCCCTATTTGGCTTATTTTTGGTTATTGCTTCTGTAGTTTTGATGCTAGCTTGATTTGTCTAGTACCATCAGATAGCCCAAGCTGAGGGCTAAAATTTGAGCACCCATTTGATTGGGTCCTCCCTCCTTCTCTGGATTTTAGATGAGAGGTGAAAATTAAGGTTTATGCTCAGTTCTTGCTTTGAGAAGGAATAACTTTGTTATTATTTTTCTAATGGTTATGGCAGTTATATATTTGAAAAGACGTAAATTCCCTCCTTATATTAATACCATTGATGAGATATTTTGGCTCAGCTTGGCTATTGGTGGTATTTTTCTCTACCATTGGTTTATGGTATTTTGGCTGTCATGCTTGTGCTCTGGCTTTGAGTCACAGGCTAACAAAAGATCTGAATCTATATCTGTATAATATTGATAAGATGGCAAAAAGCTTGGAATTTTCCATATCTGCTTAAAATAAAAATACATGCATTGTAGCTTTTCTCACCAACAGGTGGTCAAGCAGCTAACAAATCCATATGAGCCACCTCCTATGCATTACTTGTGCCTTGGATATAAATCATCAAACCAAATATTTTACCAGTAGCTTTATTGTTCTTTTTGACCCATTTCATAACTGTGAAAGTACAAAATGACATGTTTTCTTCAAGATGGCTACCAAGAACATGTCTCAATCCTCTCCATTTTTCTTTCTTCAGACAGAGTTCCAGAATGAATGTTGTCATGGAACTGTAGTAATATTGTGTTAATTAAAATCATACGAGATAAGACCATTACACATGTGTTTTTAGACCTACGATATAGGATACAATCAAATAAATGAAATATCCCATTATCATATGCTGTTTTCCATATATAATTGAAGGAATTATCTGTAGCTTCATCCTTTCAATTTTTTTCAAGTAGAGAAGTAAGAACATGAAAAATATTATCTTGATTTTATATTTCTCTAATTTCTTCAAATGATTCTTCTACCACATCTGTGATGTTAATCCCTTCATTTGGAATTTGAGATTATTCCTTTTTAGAAACATAAACAGGAGTGTCAGGTGTCTTGGGTAATTCCCATCTACCCAAGCTATCAGTATTCTTATTAATATTCCAAGCTTTATTTACTATGTTCATATTTCCTCTGTACTCCTGTTTGGCAATCTTCCATCTTAACATGTGTCTGTTTGAGTTTTTTCATGTCAAGAAGTGATTTCACAGTATTAAAATAAGTAATTACCTCAAAAAAACTACCATAAAGATAATAATAAAGTTTTTACAATTACCATACAAGGCAAAGGAACTCCATTTGGCTGGCTCCATATCTGGCCTCAGTATGTTTCATTTCTATTAAGATCAAAAAAACTGGACCTTCATAACACTTTTCATTGAAAATTTGAATGTGATGAAGAGCTGCAACTAAAACTTCATCACATTCATGAATATATATCTTGAAAGGAATATTCCAGTCTGGAGAAAATAGTGAAGGTGCATTGGCTAAGGAATGCTTAATTTTTTCATATGCCTCAATACTTTCTTTTGTCATCTCAGAAATGGTTTTCTGATCACAAATTCTGTACAATTATCTGGCATGTATTTTTAAATCTTTAAGGTGTTGCTTGTAATAAATAGCAAGCCCTAAGAAAAATAAAATTTATTTCTTGTTCTGCGGAATTTGATTCAGTAAGACTTCAGCAATTTTTTTTCATCAAAAACAAAGCTTAGTCCTGAAACTAAATCTCCCAGAGCTTTTAGCTTATGAAACCCAAAATTAAATTTCTTAAGAGATATTTTCATGTTCAATTTAAGAATCTACTTAAGTAATGATGAAAGCCTCTCTAAATGAAATTTTCAGGCTTCTGAAAAAATGATAATGTAATGAATATAAATTATTAACCATGTGTTCAATGATTCATGTGAAAAAATGGTATTCATGATTCTTTGATAATGAGAGGGTGTATTTTTAATTCTGAAAGGCATCCTAAAATACTCATAAATACCACAATGAGCAGTTATTCTCCATAATTTCTTAGAATGAGGTGTAAGAACATTCTGATAGAAACATTTAAGTGCATCCATAGAAGTAATGAATATATCTTTGGATAATTGAGTCAAAGTCTCATGGATTATAGAAATTGGATAACTGTCTGGAATTGTATAGGTATTAAATGCTCTAAAATCACAAACCATCCTTGATTTAACATTATGCCAAGTAATGATTACATGGGCTGTGAGCTCAACTTCCTCATTATTTCCAACTTTTCTGAGAACACCCATTTTCATTAGTTCATTAATATGAGACTCTAATTCTTCTCTAGCTCTAGGGCTGGCTGGGTAAGCTTTTTCTCTTAATATTGGAGGATAAAGTCTTTCCACATTACACATAATGTCCAACTCATGGCCTTTAATAGACACTAGTGGTTAATTATCAGAAGCAATGGCTTCTCTGAATTGAAATAGAATTAAAATAAGGTCTTCCTTCATTTTTGATGTCAATTAAGGACCAATTTATGCTCCAGTTAACTGACCATTCACAAATTTCTCCTTATTAAAATTTTCTACTTGTATTATGAAAATTATTTCCTTCTTCTCTAAAGGAAAAGCAAATTTTTTTCTTGCATTTTCCCCTATAGTGAAATATCTTTCTTGAGGAATATTAATATCAATACCATAGATATTAAAATAAGAATTTTCTCATATGAAATGTTGTTTGGTACAATTATTGATCACAAAAAATTCAGCTTTCAGTCTGAAAATTCCTGAAGGGTGAGGAAATCTTATTGCTGCTTCCAAAATTCCCAAATGGTGCATGTATCAGCTAATACTCCTGAATTTTATACCTTCAATTAGCATCAATTTTATTTCCTTCTTCTCTAAAGGCAAAGCAGATTATTGTCTTGCATTTTTCCCTATAGTAAAATATCTTTCTTGAGGAATATTAATATCAATACCATAGATGTTAAGATAAGAATTTGCTGGTATAAAGTGTTGTTAGGTACAATTATTCATCACAACAAAATTCCTGAAGGGTGAGAAAACTTATTGCTGCTTCCAAAATTCGCAAATGGTGCATATATCAGCTAGCACTACTGAATTTCATACCTTCAATTGGCATCAATTCTTCTTCCCCAGTTGTATCAATTCTACCAATAAAAGTTTAAAAAGCAACTTAGTCAAAATGTATCTTGTCTTCTTCATTTCGTAAAATATAATAGTGATACAAGAAGACCCAGCTGTATAACCTTTACGTTGGGAAGGTTTGGTTTTCTGAATCTTGGAATCTTGCAAATGTATGAGGCCCATGAATTCATGACAATATTGTGGAAACTTGATCTATACCTATGTGACTTCAAAGGAGAGATTGATTCTCTCTATACTAAGTTCATATGTTGATTACTCTTTTTCAGAAGGTTCAGAAGCACTTTATTTTAAATCATTTATTTCTTTGGTTTCTCAAGTCTTCTCAAGATCCATCTCATTAATTATTGTCTTATTAGGACAAATATCAGCCAAATGAGATGTACTTCCACATTTATGAAATTTCAAAGGAGCTCTGTCTTGTGGTTCATTTGGTTTCCCACTAGTCCTTTAGTCTGTAGGGGGGTTGTACCAATTTCCACCAGTTTTTTGTTCTGGTTGTGTTGTCTTCCACCACATTTATATCCTCTGTAGAGAAAGGATAAATACAGCCTCTTCTTATAGCTTTATCTATGTCACCAACACATTTTCTCAATATACTTTTATGCTCCAGTTTTTCATACATATCAGGATGGAGGGAAGTTGATCTGTCCTTCTGCATAATAAACCAGGACATGGGCCTTTCCTTCTCAATATTGATAATGGCTTCTTCAAGAGAATTCTTTTTTCTCAATCTCAAAGACTCATTAGCCCCTTTGGAAATTATCTTCCATTGTCTCAACTTATATTACCATTTCTTGGCTTATTTGGTAAATAATGAGTGTAATATGTCACTTATGTATTCATCTGGTATATTGAAATGTTCTTCAAAAATATCAATTGTTTTCAGAAATTACATATTACTATATTCACCCTCACCACTGAGGGTGGGAAAGACCTCTAATATTGAAATTTCTTCAAAGTCAAAGGCAGTTTCCACCTGTGAATTATTACTTGAAATTGTGTGATGATATAAGTCATTATTATTTAAGTTGAACACATTTCTGTATAGAGCTGGTGTAGATTGTCTTGGTAACTCATTTTTTAAGTAGATATTATTAATACTTAATTGAATATCTTCTTTCAATTTAAGTATTTATTTATAACTCTTTTCCAATTTTTCTTTGAAAAAAGCTGCATTGGGACCAGTTGGGTTTTCCAAGTTTTGACCTTGAATTCTTAATTATTTCAATTGTTTAGTAAGAAAAGAAATAGAAGCTTAACCTGGATAATTAATCAATGTGAATTTGGATTCTATCATTTTACAAATATGCATCAAAGAAAAAATACTATCTTTATTCAACTTTTCCAGACCCATCATGGTCTTTTGTTATTCTTTCACTTTTAGAATTTCTCCACCTAAATTATGTTGGACATAATTAAAATTATCAAAATTTGTTGAAATTTCTTCATAAAAAGCTTAAAAGTGATATAAAAGCTTTGAAAATTCAATTTCTTTGGGAAGAATTGATTCAATATTTCCTCCTCATTTTTTTTAAATTTCATCATGGGCCTTGCCATGTTGAAGCCATTGTCCATGGATGTACTGTCTTTATTTTGAACTCTGTAATTCTGGGGATAAGGCTTGTTCCATTTTCACTTTCCCTTTTCCTTCTAGCTGGTCTTTGAAGATTTCCTTTCTTTTGGTGCTTGTGGAGGAAGCTTCTTGCTTTTGACCACTTGAGGAGCTTCCATTGGGATGTTTCCTTACTTTTTGAAACAAATCCTTTATATTATGTGATAATATGCTTTTGTTTATTGACTAAGCTTTTGAATTTCGGAATTTTCCTTTTCACAAAATGAGGGTCCATTCTTCCGGAAGTTTCTGTGTCTGCTCTGGGCCCAAGAGCTTCTTGAACTGAAGGTAAATGTTCATTGTCCCTTTTCACAAGTTGGGAAGAAGTCCCCACTTCTATTTCTTGTATTCTATAAGCCAGGTATATTTCTACTGATTCTGCCAGGAAGCTATGAAGATATTACAGCCAGAATAGCAGTAGTTTCAGAGTATCAAAGGTTCTTACTAGCCTTTTGGAACTGTAGGAAGTTCTGGAATCCTCCATTTGTGCCTCTCCTCTGAGAGGGAATTATTGTCTTTTGGATTTATTACTTGAATTTCCTGGTCCAGATTCGCTTTATTGAGTGGAATAATTTCACATCTCCTTAGAGAAAATTATCATAGGAAATGAGGAAAATTTACCTGATTGACCTTCAAAGGGCTCTTTTGTAATTAATCTTTGTGGTTGTGGGTTGGTTTGAATTTAAACACTTTAATATAGAGTTAGTAGCAAATATCAAGAGTACTATGAATTTTCCCAGTAGAAAATTGAATATAATTAAATATTATTGCCACAAATCAATATAATTATCAAAAATGATTTAGGAATGAGAAATCTTGATAATTCTAATAAATTATAATTATTCTAATATTACTATAGTCACTGAAAGCTATAGTGATAGGGAATATAAAAGCTCTTAATGAGACAATTATATGTTCAAAATAATAATATTCAACCACTTATAAATAATAAAAATAATATTTATGACAGATATATCACACACACTGTGCATAGATAAATTGTATAGAGAAAGTCCATATAAAAAGACTAATACTAGATAAAAAAGATCTAGAAATTTAGAGAAAATGTATCCATAATATTTATTTGATACAATAATTCAAACAAAAACCGCTTAACAGCTATAGTATTAAATAATTTTTTGGGCTTAAAGAACACCAAAAAAATCAATATTTTAAAGAAATAAAATACTTTCATATTATTAAATATTATTTTAAGAGTTTCAGAAGAAATTTGTGGATTTAAAAGATGTTTTAATAGAACAATTTTATATAACAAAATCTATCATTGGTAATTAAAACATAAAATAATCTCAATTCTATGATTTGATTCCTATATTTAGAATTTATAAAGAGTAAAATAACTCAAGATTTATATTGATAAGATAAGCTTTTATATTGAATAAAATATTACCTGTTTAAAATGTCTGGTTGATTGAATGATTATTGTTCTGGAGAAAAACAGTTATGTGAAGGCTCTTTTTATGCCTTCAGGGAGGCTCTCATTATTAATAATGAATATAAAGAGCCTTCTCAGGTAAAAACTGAAAAGCAATGCTTAAAGATGAGGTTCTTAACTTGGGGCCACTTAATTTTAATTCCAATTTAAAGTTGCCAGTGTTATTCTTAGCTTCAAGTAGCTTTAATCCTCTTTTTTGGTTAATTATTTAAAGCTTAAATATGAAGTAAGCTTATTTATATTTAAGTTAATCACATGAACAACTTAAAAATAAAGTTTCAACCTAAAATATCTTGAACTTAATTTTTAACTAATTTTTCAAGAAATCTTAATTTTATTTAATAATAATTAGGAGAGCTAATATCGATGCTAATTACCAAAGAATCCTGTCTCAGAAAGATATTCATAATTCATTTTAGAAAAATATAACATTGGATTGTAAGCTGTGTGAAAGCTTGAAGAAAAACAATTAAGAATTGGATTTTTAATGAGTTTTTGAAGTTAATTCTGTTTTTCCACATACAATAGCAATACATACCAAACCTTACTGTTTGATAAGGTTTTAACACTTATAGATATAAATTTTAAGCTTACTTAAGCTTTCACAGTTCTCAAAGCCTTGATTACAAGTATGCATATGGGGATTTACCCTTTGGCAGCTTGTAATTCCTGTTCAAATGGGGATAAGCCATTTTGAGCTGTAATATTCAATAAAATACTAATTTTAACCTTTAATTAAGGTTGGAAATCCTCCAATACAGGTGGAAAACATTCATTGAGCTCTTGCAGATCCCAAAGGCTGTGTCACCAGGCTATATTTGGCTTTTTTCCTTTGTGCCACCCTCTTATATGAGTTTTCCCTTTTATTAATTTAAAGCCATAAAATGGCTTTAAACCAATTTAAATTGAGATCACACAGGATTTACAGCCTGCATGGCAGATCCTTAGCCAATTCAGTAAATATACACCACACCTTAACTTGAACCAAATTTTTTGTAATTTTTCATAAAGCTTATGCAACTTTAAATTTAAGCTTAAAATTAACAACTTAGAAATTTCTATTTTTACTGTGAGATTCATAAACCTTCAAATAACATAAGCAATAGCCACTTTTGGCTATAACAACCTATGGGTCTACCATAGGTTGTTTTTGGTGTAGAGTCCAAAAATGAGATAATATATATAAGTTTGTTCATAAAAAATAAAGTTATACTAATTTCTTATCATTTTTTTGCTTTAAATATATATGATAGGTCTGTTCAAGACTAAATCAACTGTATAAAAACTTATTTGTGGCCTGATGGGTATGTCATCCATACCTCACAGGCTCACACACCAGGAATTTCCCTGAAAAATGACACTAGAAGCAAGGTATAAGTTACTTTTATTAAAAATAAATAGAAATTAATAACACAGCTAATGGATTAAAGTTCATAAAAATTGATTTATGGAAAATTACATCAAAAATAAAAAGCAGAAGCAAATATTTTTTAGTAAAGATTTTTTTCAATTTTTTCAGAAAGAATAGTTACTCAATTAATAAATCATTAACCAAAATTATATTATTATTGACTTCATACTAGAATAACTCAAAGAATAAATTTCAAGTCTGTGATGTGAAAAAGTCATTACTTATACAATAGATACATATTCCAAATCACTAAATTCTATATTGTTTGAAATTAATTCTAAGAAAAGTAAATTCATCAAAATTATAAAGATTATTTATAAGGGATAAGTCCCAAAAAATGCAATAATATGTGTGTATATGGCAGTTTTATGTCAAAATGGATTAATATGAGGTCTAGAATATGATTTATGTCCCAAAAATTGGTTGAAATCATGTCCAGGCCCCAAGATTTAAGGTTTGTATATGAAGATCTTGATAACATTAAGAAAAATCAATAGTACTATGACTGTCCTCAGTAGAAAATAGAATAAGTTTAATTATTAGAGCAGAGAATTAATATATTTATTATAATAATTATATAAAAAAAAGAAGAATTAATTATTATAAAAGGGTTTTGGTAAAAACATATAAGAGCTTATGTGTTTTTACTAAGAACTTACGTGTTTGGGCCATAAATTGGTAAAAACACGTATGTTTTTGGAAAAAACATGTAAGGGGTGCCCTGGGCCCATTTTTAATTAAAAATGAAACACAATTGGGCCTGTATTGGGCCAAAACATGCCCAAAAGAGGTTTTTTCATTATAAAACCTCTCTAACTCCAAATTGTTTCAGATTTTTTTGCCCAGCCCCCCCAAAAAAAACAATCCCAAACACCCAAATAATCCACATTATCCCCACCCCAAACCATCGTTTTTTTTGAAAAACAGCATTACCAAAGCCATTTTGCAAAGCTTTTCACACTTTTTTTTCTTTTTTTCCCCCAAAGACTGCATTTTCCACCACAACAACCTGCTTTCAAGCCTCTCAATTTTCAATTTTTTACCTTCCCTCATCTATTAATCCCACATTTAAACCACTTTCTTTCACTCTTAGCCACTTCTGTTCATTTTTCACACCTTTTTTCACCTCTTTCTCACATTTCGAAAGGTTGTTACCCCATTCCAAATCCCCCAATTCCCCCTTTTTTACACTTTTATACATATTTTTCATTAAAAAATGCTTCAACCCCCCACTGAAGGTGAATTTCAGACCCTTGAGCTTCTTTGGCAACATGTGCATAATGTTTCCAGGGCTCAGGGGTATGCTGTGTCCACCTTGAGGTCCAACATGACCCACAACCAAATTGAAATATGTTGTGACAGGTCTGGAACCCCAAATCCCAACAAAAGCCCCTCCAAAACAGTCACCTCAAGAAAGCTTGACTGTCCTTTTAAACTTTATGCCAGAAAATATGCCAAGAGTACCACTTGGACTCTTAAAGTCAAAAATCCTGAACATAGCCATGATGCCACTGAAATTATCATGGCACATCCTGATTTCAGGAAATTCAATGAGCAAGAAACATCCCAAATTGCTCAAATGTCTGAATCACTGCTCATGCCAAGGGAAATTCAGGCCCAATTATGCAGCCAGAGGGAGTCTGAAAGGCCTGTAATCCCTCAAGACATTTACAACCAAGTCAAGAAAATCAAGAAAGACAAACTGCAAGGCAGAAGGCCAATTGATGCTCTGTCACAGGGGCTCTTATGGAAGCAAGAAGGCCTGCACTCAGCAATCAAGAACTCACTTGAAGGGCTATAAAATATGATAAGAAATACTATGGAATATATTTCTTAAGCAGGAATAAGAGCGAGGAAAAATATGTCAAAGATAACAAAGAATAATGAGAAGGAAGCCAAAGGCCAAAGGCCAAGAAGCCAACCAAGTGAATCCTCAATTCACTGTTTCAACCTGCCAGAAAAGGAATGGAATTAGTAAAGGATATGACCACCAATATCCACTGACAGGCAAGGAAGAAAAAGAGAAAGGGTGCTAATGACTGACTTAAGATTATCAGTATTAACTTTAATAAGGTAAAAGAAAATAAAGATACAAATAAATCCAATATATTAATTAACTGGGGAAAAAAGTCCCCAGGTGATGAAAGGTGGCCGGTATATGTGAAAACTTGAAAGATTGATCCTGGAAGGTGAATCAATGACTGTATTGTCCGAATTGGGAAATACAGTTCTGGCCATCTTGAAATTTGAACTGTGTGATGGAATTCACACAGTGGAATATGAAATGGCCCAATTGGGCCAAGGCCATACAGGTTGATGGAATGAGGCCTGTCTGGATGAATTGAGTTGTCCAAGGAGTATGGAAATACTTGATGCCTTGACAACTGATTGCATTGATTTAATACCTCTTGAGAATT
The DNA here is from genome assembly GCA_023105745.1 of Austropuccinia psidii. Taxonomy (NCBI): domain Eukaryota; kingdom Fungi; phylum Basidiomycota; class Pucciniomycetes; order Pucciniales; family Sphaerophragmiaceae; genus Austropuccinia; species Austropuccinia psidii. The sequence continues at coordinate 13,307,413 of JALGQZ010000018.1, forward strand.
GGCCCTTTGAGTAATCCTGAATAATTTACCAACCCAACTCCTGCAGGTACAGGTGGTTGGGATCCTTGAAGAGTCTTCTGATTCCCGCCATAACTTGTCAGACTGATGAGCTGAATAATCCTCCTTCAAGATGGGCGTTGGATTTTGAGACCTTGATATGGAAAGATGGAAATGGGTCCTGAAAATGTCACCATTGGATTGCTGAGCAAAAATGGTGCATAATGGTATATAATACCATATATGCACCATGCCTGCAACCTCAAGTACGGATGGTATGAAGGAATGGAAATAATTCCCCATAGGTTGAGGGGAAGGCTGACTGAGCTGATCTGGTGCCCTCTGGCCGTTGCCAGAGGCCATGGCTGAGATATTGGTCCATGGTGGTCCATGGCCAAAAATGGGTCCTATGGGATTTATGGCCAAATTGGTGTCCAGAAGGTCTTTGGCCAATTTTGGGTCCAAGGGATTGATGAACAATTTTGGCTCAGGTGGGTCAGAATGTGGTTTGGGACCCACCTGGCTGCCCCCTTTGGCCCCTTTTGGCCTCATTGGATTAGGCCAAAAGGGGCCTAATTGGCCTACGGACTACAGACCGTAGGAGCTGTAGGGGGCCTAAGTGGCCCAAAAAGACCATGTAGGCCTAAACACCCTTAATGAAAAGGGGTGGCCTGGAGACCCCCAGAAGACAAATGGACCCCTCCGGGCCCAAAATCAAAGATGAAGGCCTGGGGGTTGGTGAGGTGGAAATTGGCCAAGAAGGCCAATGACGGCAGGATATGGCCCTTGGAATGGGTTATGGCGTAAGATCCATAGAGCACCCAAGGGGCCAATTGGCCATAAATGATATGACGTGACCAATTGGCCCTAACTTGGCTCCAGGTTGGATTGCCGCAATCATCAAGGAGGAGGGTCAAACTTGTGGTTGTGACAGTACCCCCTACCTTGAATGGTGAGCTCCTGAGCACCAAGATAAGGTAGAAGCCTGTTGAGGCTGTTGAGACGGATTGGACAGAGGGATTACAGAGGTATTTGAATCTTGCAAAGAAATTTTGAACTGATAATGATGTTGGAATATGAATTGAGGTTGACGTAGTCTTCTCTTGACATTTGGCTTTGAAAATGTTGAAGGATTGAATTTGACATAAAATTTTGGCATAAAGATTATAATAAAAGAAAATTAAAGGAAAGATAAAGATAAAGAAACAGATATAAAGAAAGGAAAATAAAAAGAAAAAAGAAAAAATGAATTTTGAGGGGGAGTCTAATCTTCATCACGGATTTTGATGGTTGATTTGAAAGTGGCCAGGGACCTGGATAAAGGAATTTGATGCCAGGTGCTCACAGAGTGGCCAAGGTGATGGTTTGAAAAGATTGTAGACCACTCAGGGAAGTGCACACCAGGAGAGGAACTTACTTTTAGTAGTTGCCACTCCCGCCAGAGCCATAAATAAGGATATAAACTTGATAAAGGATTGTATTGAATTGGAAAACTTGGAAAGAAAATTAAAAGTGAAATGGCCCATTTTCCAAATGAAAAATGGCCATTATTTGGAATTGATATTGAAATCCAGGCCAAAGAATCTGTGTCCAAAACACAAAGTGCTCACAGAGTGGCCAAGGTGATGCTTACCACGAAGAAGAGTAGAATACCCCTAAAGGTGCATACCAGGAGTGGGACTTACTTTTGGTAATTCCTCCCCTCACCAAGCACCATAAAATGATCAAGCTTTTGAGGAATTGGGTCCTGGCTTGTCAGGATACAAAGAATGGAAATCTTTGACAAGTTCAGGACAGTTCTTGAGGTTTTTGGCTGGTTCCCAAGTGGATCTTTCTGGGTCTTGACTGAAACCTTTCCATTCCACCAGATACCATAATTTTCCTCTCTTGAGCTTTGAATCCAGTATTTGAGAGACTTCCCATTCCTCTTCTTCTTCAATGATAATTGGAGGAGGAGGCTCTTGATGCCAATTTGGGATTGCTGATGTCTTGACTGGTTCCAGAAGGGAAATAAGGAAGACTGGGTGGATGGATTTCCATTGAGATGGAAGCTTGAGGGGGTAAGCATGAGTACCGACTTTCTTCAAGATTGGAAAAGGACCCAACCATCTTTCAGACAGTTTTTTGGTGGGTCTGGTTGATTTGATGTTCTTGGAGGAAAGCCATACCATGTTGCCAGGATGGAAAACAGGTGGACTTGCTCTACTTTTATCTGCATACCTCTTAAACCGGTTTATGGCAACTTCAAGTTCTCTCTTGACATCTTGTTGTACTGATTGGATTTTTGTTGATAAATTTCCAGCAGGGGTATCTTGAGTAATGTGAACTGAGTCATATTGTGGATCTCTTCCATAAACCATGAAAAACGGGGATTGCTTGGTTGAAGAGTGATCAGAATTATTGTAGGTGAATTCAGCCAGAGGGAGCCAGGTGTTCCAATCATCTTGATGATAACTGACATACATCCAAAGATACTGTTCTAGTATTTGATTTACCCTCTCCGTCTGTCCATCAGTTTCTGGATGATAAGAAGTTGACAAGTCTCTTGAAATCTTGAGCTGCTGACAAAGATTGGTCCAAAAAGAAGAAACAAAGAGTGAACCTCTATCACTGACAATGCTTAAAGGAAGGCCATGCTTTGAAAAGATATTCTTGATGAATAAATGGGCCAAACCCAGGGAAGTTATTGAAGACATTGTTGGAATAAAAACCACCATTTTTGAGAATCTGTCCACTATGACCAGGATGGAATTAAAGGAATTGGACAGCGGCGGTTGAGTGATGAAGTCCATTGAAAGACAAATCCAAGGGCCATTTGGAATTGGAAGAGGTTTGAGGAATCCAAACTTCTTATGATGAGTATTCTTGTTTCTTGAGCACTGTTGACAGGATGAAACATAATCCTTGATAAATTGAGTCATGCCGGACCAGTGGAAATCCCGCTTGACAAGTTTGAGAGTCTTCTCTTGGCCAGGGTGGCCGGCTAGAGGAGAATTGTGACTCTTTTGAAGAATACTAAGTTGAATTGTGGAGCCATTTGGGACTACCACTTGATCTTTGAAGAGAAGAAGTTGGGAAGAGGAATCAAGAGAATAATCTTGGACAGATTTACCTTTACCCAGATCTTCAAGGATGCTTCTGTAATGAGGATCTTGCCATAATTTCTTCTGAATTGAATCAATCAAATTTGGAAAAGATTCCACCTTGACTGCAAAATACTTTGAGGGTTGAACTTCATCTTGCTTAATGATTTGTTGAAAATTCATTGGATTCTTGCTGATGAAATCCTCCCCCCTCTCCGGATAAACATTGTCCTGACGTGATAAGGCATCCGGAAGAGTAGCTAGGCGGCCTGGGCGGTAAGTGATTGAAAAATGAAATTCAGAAAGGAATTCAGCCCAACAGGCTTGACGGCCAGTGAGGGATTTGGAGTTCATGAAGTATTGAAGGGAAGAGTGATTGGTAAGAACTTCAAAAGGGGAAGACAATGGAAGAAGAAAAGCCCTCCAACGCTTGAGAGCCCAGACAATGCCAAGGAGTTCCTTGTCATGAATTTCATAATTGAGCTCTGCTGGGATAAGCTTGCGGCTGTTGAATGCAATGGGATGTTTTCCTGAGTCAGAGACCTGACTCAGTAAAGCACCCAAAGCATAATCTGATGCATCGGTCTCTACAGTGGTGGGTAGAGAAGGATTGAAGTGGGAAAGGATTGGAGCAGTGGTGAAAGCCTCTTTGAGTTGGTGAAACTGACTGAGAGCTTCCTCATTGAGGGGAAAACATGAATCTTTCTTGAGGAAACTGGTGAGTGAACTGATCTTCTTTGAATAATTCTTGATGAAACAGCGGCAGAAATTGGCAAAGCTAAGGAAAGATTGAAGAGCCTTGAGGTTTCTTGGAGGCGGCCAATTGAGAATCTGCTAGACTTTTGCTTGGTCCATCTTGAGGCATTCAGAAGAAACTACATAACCAAGATAGTCCACACTTGAAACATGGAACAGACATTTGGATGCCTTAGCAAAAAGGTTATTGGCTCTGAGTCTGGAAAGAACAGAGGATACATGAGTGACATGTTTTTCCTCAGATTTGGAAAAGAACATAATGTCATCCAAATAAACCACAACATAAACATTGAGAAGATCTTGAAAGATATCATTGACAAGATTTTGAAAAGAAGCAGGAGCATTGGTGATCCCAAATGGCATAACCAAGTACTCATAACTGCCATATTTAGCTTTAAAACAAGTCAAGTGTTCATCACCCTCCTTGATTCTGAGCAGGTTATATGCACCACTCAAATCAATCTTGGAGAAGATAGAAGAACCATTAAAAACATTGAGAAGCTGATTCATAGGAGGAACAGGATACTTGTTCTTCTTAGTAACAGCATTGAGTTTGCGGTAATCAACACACAAACGGAGGCCACCATCTTTCTTTTTGACAAAGAGGACAGGTTCTCCTGTTGAAGAGGAGCTTGGCCGGATGAAACCTTTCTCTACATTCTCTGAAATTTAGGCCCTGAGTGTATCTGACTCTTGTTTGGATAAAGAGTAGATCACCCCAACTGGAGGTAGATACCCCTCCAGCTTGATATGATGATCACAGGCGTGGTGAGGAGGACGTTTTTCTGCTTTCACCTTGGAGAATACATCCAAGTATTGGTGATAAACAGAAGGAACAACCTTCATCACAGTTTCTACTTCTTCTGGCTCTTCCTCTTCATCCCACAACTCCTCCAGGGAGTCATGATAAGATGAGGGAGGAAGGTCCATATTCCCAAATAAGAGATGAAGTGAAGATACAGAATTATCTTCTCCAACATCTTGAATCTCTTTGAAGACTTCATCTCTAGGAGATAGTAATGACTGTGGGGAATTAAGGGAAGGAATATGGACAGAAGACAGAAATGATGGTGTTCTAGAATCACCAACCAGAGCTGCACATGATTTGGCAGAAGAAAAGTCATTACAGAAAGATTTATAAGGATCAGAATAGTCCAAATGATCAGGATGAAGGGTGATCAGCCCTTGCCTCCAATCAATAGAAGGATTAAAGTGATTTAGAAAGTCAAAGCCCAATATGAGGTCTTCTCCCTTGGGAGTATCAATGACTAAAGAGTCCCATTCAAAGCTTGGGAAGGAAGGGAGCTCAACCATATATTTAGTATGGTGAGTCAAAAATAAGGAAGGAGACTCAGAGGAGTCAATAATGATAAGGGGAATCTTCTCTGGAAGTTCTGAAGTAGTCAATGAGTACTTGTGAACAAACTGATTTGCAATAAATGAGTGTGTAGCACCAGAATCAATGAGAATACTGTAAAAAACATCAGAAAGAGAAAAAAAAACAAAAAATTTAAGAGAATTTTTGACACCAGTATTCAGAATGCACAATTGTGCTCTGGAAGGAAAACTGTGAAGACCATTGAACAGAACATGGTCTCCACTCAGGCTTTTCCCTGGCTGGGAAATTGGCCTGACCGTTGGGTAAGCTTGTTTTGAGGTCTTTTGAAGCAAGACTCAAGACTATGCTTCCCACCACAATAGGTACAAAGACCCTCTTTGATTCTTCTCTCTTTTTCAGAATTCATGACCTTGAATTCCTTATTCAGCAAAGAAGAATGGGGCTTGTCCCTCTTCTGAAAATTCTTCTTCTTCTTGTGACTAGAACTTGAAGAATTTTGAGGATGAGAAGTACTTGATCTTGGGCCCTCAAGTTTCTTCTCTTGATAGTAATTCTTCTCATTTTGCCTTTAATGGTACCTGGTATCAAGTTCCAGGGTAACCTCCATTAAGACTTGGAGAGAATCAATTCTTGAAGGATGGGAGGACAGTTGATCCAATATCCTGGATGGCAATCCCTTCCTGAAATGATGGATGAGAGCTCTTTCACCCCAATCCCCGATTCTTGATACTAAGCTTCTAAAATAAGCAATGTATAGTGATACATGCCCTCCTTCTTTCATTCTTAAGGAATCCAACTCTGCTTCTGCTTTTCTGACTTCATTCGGGTCCCCAAACAAAGTGAAGAGTTGTGATTCAAATAAATTCCAAGAATTGAGAAGGTATTTGGGATCTTGATTGGTGAGATTGAAAAGATAAGGCTCAATCCATTTTGCAGCCCTGCCAATAAGAAATGAAGTGGCATAAAGAACCTTCTTCCTGTCTTGAGAGAATTTTGCTGGATCATTATGAAAAATTAATTGACAAGACTGGATAAAGCTTCTGACTTTGAAGGGCTGAGTCCCATCAAAGCATTCTGGTGCCTTCATAGATGGAGTCTTGAAGGCCGGTGGTCCTGATGAATCAGAAGAAGAAGCTGCTTGAAGATTGGCCATAATCTGAGTCATTTGCTGCATAATGGCCAATAAAGATGGTTCAGATTGATGAGAGACAGGCTGATTAGACTGGGCTAGAGTTGGTCCTCCAGTACTTTGGGATGCCTCCACCGGAGCAGGAACACCTTCAGTACCATCAGACTCTTCCTCTTCCACAGAATTCTCCTCCTCCTCTTGACCAACTTCACCTGGACCTTTGAAACTAGTCCTTGAAATGCCTGGAAAACTTCCAACTACTCCTGAGAAAGAATTTGATCTTCTTGGCACTCTTCCTTCCTTCCTGGATGGTGCTGCTCCTTCCATGCAGGGCCCTCAGTTGAGGAACTGCTGGGGTGCCATCAAGAGGAACTGTTGAAGTAGGAGTAATAACAGCTTGAGCTCGAGCCTGAAATCTGGTCTGTCTTGCAGGAGGTGATTGTTAGAGTGGCATGATTGAATAAGAATAAAAAATAAAATTTTAAATGAATAAGATCAAAACTTGAATAAAGACTTGAGGATCAAATCAAATCAAATCTTGAGGGAAAATATCAATGAATCAATTAAAATCTTCAGGTATGTCAATTCAATCAAAATCAAATTAGTCTTGAAGTCAAAATAAATATCAATGAAAATCTTTAAGTCAATAAAATCAATCAATCAAGTCAATGAAATGAAATTTTGCAGTGAAAATCAATCAGTCAAATGAATTCTTTAGTCAAAATCAATTTATGTCGAAGTCTTGATGTGAAATTCAGCAAAGTCAATGAGAAAACTTCAGGTCAATCAATTATCTTGATGTCAATATTAATTATGTCAAATCAGTCAATAAAATCAATTATCAAGTGAATTCTTCCTGAAAATCAAAACTCTTGAAGAAAAAATCAAATTGAATCCTGATATGAAGAACGTGTCTGAATAATCTGATGAGAAATTTGAAAATAAAAATGATAATACGCCTGAATGAAGGATAAAAAATGAGATTAATGATTGAGATTAAGATTGAAAAAGATAACAAAAATGAAAATGGGTCAGATTTCAATTTTCAGAATGAAGAATGAATGAGAGAAAATTGAGATGTGACAAAGAATCATTAAATTCATAAGCATTAAAGAGTCATAATTTCAAAGAATGAATTAATGAATAAAATGATGAAGAATGAATGAATAGAATGAAAGAAATTATGAGTTAATTAATATAATGTCACAGGGGCTCTTATGGAAGCAAGAGGGCCTGGCACTCAGGAATCAAGAGCTCACTTGGAGGGCTCCAAAAGATGATAAGAAATACAATGGAATATATTTCTTAAGCAGTAATAAGAGAGAGGACAAAGAGGTCAAAGATAACAAAGAATAATGAGAAGGAAGCCAAAGGCCAAAGATACAAGAAAATCCAAAGGTCAAGAAGCCAACCAAGTGAATCCTCAATTCACTGTTTCAACCTGCCAGAAAAGGAATGGAATTAGTAAAGGATATGACCACCAATATCCACTGACAGGTGAGGAAGAAAAAGAGAAAGGGTGCTAATGACTGACTTAAGATTATCAGTATTAACTTTAATAAGGTAAAATGAAATAAAGATAAAAATAAATCCAATATATTAATTAAATGGGGAAAAAAGTCCCCAGGTGATGAAAGGTGGCCGGTATATGTGAAAACTTGAAAGATTGATCCTGGAAGGTGAATCAATGACTGTATTGTCCAAATCGGGAAATAAAGTTCTGGCCATATTGAAATTTGAACTGTGTGATGGAATTCACACAGTGGAATATGAAATGGCCCAATTGGGCCAAGGCCATACAGGTTGATTGAATGAGGCCTGTCCGGATGAATTGAGTTGTCCAAGGAGTATGGAAATACTTGATGCCTTGACAACTGATTGCATTGATGTAATACCTCTTGAGAATTTGCCCTTTGAATAATCCTGAATAATTTACCAACCCAACTCCTGCAGGTACAGGTGGTTGGGATCCTTGAAGAGTCTTCTGATTGCCGCCATAACTTGTCAGACTGATGAGCTGAATAATCCTCCTTCAAAATGGGTGTTGGATTTTGAGACCTTGATATGGAAAGATGGAAATGGGTCCTGAAAATGTCACCATTGGATTGCTGAGCAAAAATGGTGCATAATGGTATATAATACCATATATGCACCATGCCTGCAACCTCAAGTACGGATGGTATGAAGGAATGGAAATAATTCCCCATAGGTTGAGGGGAAGGCTGACTGAGCTGATCTGGTGCCCTCTGGTTGTTGCCAGAGGCCATGGCTGAGATATTGGTCGATGGTGGTCCATGGCCAAAAATGGGTCCTATGGGATTTATGGCCAAATTGGTGTCCAGAAGGTCTTTGGCCAATTCTGGGTCCAAGGGATTGATGACCAATTTTGGCTCAGGTGGGTTAGAATGTGGTTTGGGACCCACCTGGCCTTGGGGGCTAGGTGGCTGCCCCTTTTGGCCTCATTGGATTAGGCCAAAAGGGGCCTAATTGGCCTACGGGCCGTAGGAGCCATAGCGGGCCTAAATGGCCCAAAAAGGCCATTTAGGCCTAAACCCCCTTGATGAAAAGGGGGGCTAGTGGGCCTGGAGACCCCTAGAAGACAAAAGGACCCCCCAGGCACAAAATTAAAGATGAAGGCCTGGGGGTTGGTGAGGTGGAAATTGGCCAAGAAGGCCAATGACGGCAGGATATGGCGTAAGATCCATAGAACACTCAAGGGGGCCAATTGGCCATAAATGATATGACGTGACCAATTGGCCCCAGCTTAGCTCCAGGTTGGATTGCCACAATCATCAAGGAGGAGGGTCAAATTCATGGTTGTGACATGCTCTTATTGACACTCTCAAACAAGAAAATTTTGCTTGGTCCTCTGCAAGGGATTCTGAGGGACACATTACCTCCTTGTTTTTTACTCACCCCCTGGCCATAAAACTTCTTCATGGCTTTCCTCATGTCATTCACATGGATTGTAATTATAAAACCAATTAGTAAAAAATGCCCCTTTTTCATATTGCTGGATTCAGCTCAACCAATAAGACATTTTCTGGGGCTTTTTGTTTGATGAAGAATGAAAATGAACCTTCAGTTCCTTGGGCATTAAATCAATACATAGAAAAGGTCATCAACAACACCAGTCTTGTTCCCCCTCCATTTATTGTTATTGACAGGGATCTGGCCTTGAAAAACTCTATTAAGAAGCTCTTCCCAGACTCCAAAGTCATGCTATGCATTTGGCACATCAACAAGGATGTATCTGCTCATTGAATGAAGAAAATTGGTCATGGAACTAATTTTGGAAATTTTATGGGCCTTTGGAATCAAGTAATATACTTCTTCACTTTATTTCACTTTTTTTCTTATTATTGACTTTATTTATGACTTTGGGATTAATTTCTCAGGTTATGTATTCATCCACTGAAGGGTCTTTCAAAGACAACTGGAAGAAGCTTCGAAAGCAAGTCAAAAATCCTGATGTCTTGCAATATTTGGAAAAGATATGGCTTTCTCTACAGGAGTATTATGTGCCAGCCTGGACCAACCACCATTGCCACCTGGGTGTGGGCTCCACCTCCAGAGTTGAAGGTGCCCATGCCATAGTTAAACTTTGGCTCCAAAGGTTCACTGGTACTATCCTGGAGGTAGTCAGGGCTCTCCACATGGCATTCAGAAAACAATTTATTGAAATAATCAACAGAATCTCCAAAGAAATGATTGTCCATGTCAAGAATTTTCCTCCACACATCTGTGCCCTCAATGGCAAGGTGTCTCATTATGCTGTTCAGATTGCCTTTGAAAATTTCAAAACAAAATTTCCTCCAAATGAAAAATGCACCAACAAATACAGCAATTATAAAGGCATTCCTTGCAAGCATAAGACCCAAAAGGCAGTTGCCAAGCGCCAAAGGCTTGAATTATCAGACTTCCATCCTCAATGGCATTTGAATATGCCTGTGAGGGTTTTTTAATTTCTTCTTATTATTATTTTTCTTATTAAATGATTTTATTTGTCATATTCTTCTCAGGCTGGTTTTCAAGGTGATGATCGAAGTGTTGAAAAAGAAAGAAAGAATGAAGCCAAGAAAATATTTGAAGACATTGGGGAAGACCTGTTTCAAAGACCAATAGCAGAAATCACCCCAATACTTCAACATTTTCAAGATGTTTTGAGTGGAAAAGTCCCATTTGATCAAATTACCAAGAGTCAAGAGGATGATAAATATTATGAAGACCCTCTAGAATGCAAGAATATCCGTGGAAGACCCCAAGGAGACAAGAATAAAAACAAAAGAGAACCTTCAAGATTTGAAATTATTGAAAGTCAATCCAAGAGAAGAGGAAGACCCCCCTCAAAAGTGATGAGTGTAACAACGTCAAGATCCCAGTCAAATGTCCCCTCTCCAATTATGGAAGTGGACTCATCTGAAGATTCTGAGGACTCATTATCTAAATCCATCAGTTCATCAGATTCGCTACCCTCAGCAACTGAATTAAATAAATCAGAAGTAACCCTGAGAACGTCAAGACGATTGGCAATTGGAAGCAAAACCTCACAAAGAAAATCACACAAGCCTGCCACCAGTTTGAATATCTATGATGCAATTGACTTGACCTGTGAGCATTGTCAAAGCAATTATCACACAAGTGATGAATGCTCCAAGCTGTTTGTGAGTTTCTGATTCTTTTTAATGTAATTTTTTGTTGTTTATTTTGCTATTTATACATTTATGAACGCAATTTATCAGATAACTGGCTCAGAAGACTTTCCCAAGTTTATATTGAAATACACCTTCAAGGCCATCAATGATCATAGTGATGGAAACTGTGGCTACAGAACAGTATCCCACTTCATTTACAAGACTCAAGATCAATGGGCTGATGTCAGAGGTGACTTGGCTGAAGAAATTCACCAAAATAAAGACCTTTATGAAGCCATGAACACCTTAATTCCCTCAGTCTCCTCTTATTTGGAAAGAATTGAATGGTATGAAGATGTTGGCCAGGCTCCAAAAAGCAAGTGGATGTCCATTCCTGACATGGGGGATCCAATTGCAAATAAGAATAAAACACCAGTTTTCTTTCATTCCACAGCCCAATCTTTTTCTTTTTTTCCCTTATTTCTGTCCTCCAAATTATAATCCCCCCATTTTCATCTGCTTCTTGAATAGTTGTGCTCATTTTGTTCCTTTGGACATTATCATTTCTAAAGTTTATCCAGTCCCCCCCATTACTGTAAACTGGGAGATTCATGCCCAAACACAAGCCCTGGGGTGGGCTGATAAATTTAAGAAACACAGAATGTTGTATTTGTCCAATCTTCCTCCCCCCTCTCAGAAAAAACCCACTTTTTTGGAGGTTGATTCTGATTGAATTATTTTTTTATATACAATTTATGCCAATTATCCCCCTCCTCAGTCATATTTATTGCTTAAATCCCACCTCAGTCTCCTTTTTTTATCAAACATGTGGAGCTTTTGTACTTGAAAATAGTCATATTACACACAAGAAAAAAAACAGTTGAAAAAAACACTCATTGTGCCTTCACTTGTTGTCCCACCAAAAAAGATTTCCCAATTCATGAGCTTCTGGTTCTTTATTGTCCAGATTGAACCCTTCAACTTTTAAAAAAAATGAAGGAAATTCATAAGTGGGAAGTTATTAAATCCACTTTTTAAAAATAGGCATATTACAATGACAGGAAAAAACATTTGAAAAAAACCCTTTTTGCACCTTCACTTGTCCCACCCAAAAAAATTCCCAAAATTATGGGACTCTGGTGCTTTATTCTTCACATTGAACCCTTCATTTTAAAAAAATGAAGGAAATTTATAAGTGGGAAGATTTCAAATGAATTTTTGAAAAAAATATGCCATTTTGGCATATTGGCCAAATTGGTGAAATTTGGAAAAAAAAATATTAAAAAAATTTGTGCTTATTGACATGCCAAGTCGGGAAAAATATGGCAAAAAACAATTAAAAAAATCCTCAAAACTGAGCCTGAGGAATTTTTCTTGAAAAATAAGGTCACTTACATGTTTTTACTAAAAGCTTACGTGTGTTTACCAACACCCTTACAAAATAACTTGATAATAAAACATTATTAATAATTATATTAAATTAGAATTATTCTATTATTATTATAGTCACTGACAGTCATAATAATAACAAATATTAACACTCCTGATGAGAAAATCATAGGTTATAAGTAACAATATTCAACCAGTTATAAGTAATTATAATGTTATTTTAAAAAGAAATTATCACACACACTGCACGGAGAGAAATCTTCTAGAGGAACTCTAAATAAAAAAATAGAAATACAGAGAATACTTACTTATAGTATGTATTTAATACAATAAGCCAAACAAAAAATATATTATTGAATAATTTTTATCAGTGTAAGATATTCCAAAAATAAATATTGTTAAGGAAATAAACAATTTTTATGATATAAGGAAGATTTAAGGACTTTTAGAAGAACTTGTGGATTTAAAAGATACTTGAAACAGCAATTTTATAATACAAAACTAAATATTGGTTATTAAAGCAATATAATATTAATTCTATGCTTTAATTTATCTAATTTACAGTTTGTAAAGAGTTAAAATACCTTAATAATCACTTCAAGAATATAGGACTTTATATATCATGCAATATTACCTGTTTTAAAATACCTTATTGATTGAATGATGATGAAGGACAAAAACAGTGATGAAAATGCTTCATCTATTCATTCAGAACAGATCTCATCAAAAATAATATATATAGAGGGTGTTCCCATATCAAAACTGAAAAACCACATTTAAAAGATAAGTTTCTTAACTTAAAGCAGCTTTTTTTTCATCTTAATTTAAAGTCACCAGTGTTATTATTGACTCCAAGTAGCTTTAATCCTCAATTGAGATAATAATTTTAAGCTTTGAGATAAAATTCATTTATTATTATTAAATATTATCAAATTTATAACCTGAAAACAAACTGTCAAGAAAAACTTCTTTTAAATAAGATTTTTAATTAATTATTATAAAAATCTTAATTTTCTTTAAGAATGATTAAAAGAGGTATTTTCATGCCTAAATAAAAAATAATCTTGCTGATGAAATATACTTAAAAATTTAATTTATACAAATATATAAGTCACTTATAAGATGGGTGAAAGCTTAAAGTCAATCCATTGAGAATCAGAATTTCTATAGATTTTTGAAATTATTGCTATTTTTCTATGTAAAAATAGCAATACACAGTAAAAATTCAATTTTGATAAGGTCCCAATTCTTTCAAGCTTATTTGTACTTAAATGAGCTTAGACAACTCTTAAGACCTTGATAAAAAGCCTGCATATAGGGATTTACCATTTGTCAGCTTGTAATTCCTGTCAAAAGGAGGGATAAACAAACTTACACTTTAATGCTCAATTAAATTTTAACCTTAAATTTTTAATAAGTTTTGTAATCCTTCAATAGATGAAGAAAACTTTATTTGGGCACTTTAAGATCCCAAAACTTGGGTATCCTGCCGCTTTTTTCCTTTTTTACTTTCTCTCACTGTTTTGCATTAATTTTGCGCTTTTATTTATTTAAAGGGTTTTGGTAAACCCACTTAAAAAAATTGGTAAAAACATGTAAGCCCTCATGTTTTTTTACTAAAAATGTATGTGCTTTTTCCATCAATTTGTAAAAACATGTAAGGGGTGATTTTTAAATGAAATATGGCTATTTCTGCCATTTCTGATGCAATTGGTTCCATTAATGGCATTATCAATGCAATAAAGGGAATTATTAATGCCATAAATGGCATTTTTAATGCCACAAATGGAATTTTTAATGCCATAAATGGCATTATTAATCCCATCAATCGCATTTTCAATTTCATTTTTGGAATTGTTGAGGCCATTCATTCCATTGTTAATGGCCTTAACAATGTCATTTTTGAGGCCATTTATGGCATTGTTAAATGCATGAATGGCATAGTTGATGCCATACAATTCCATATATGAAATTTACAATGCTATTTATGGCACTGTTTTAGTTCCATTTATTCCAATGTTATCACCATAAATGGCATCTGTATGTCATTCTTGATGCCGTTTATGGCATTATTATGTCATTTGTGATGCCATTTATAGCACTGTTAATTCCAGAAATGGAATTTTAAATTCCACTCATAATAGATTAAATTTTGAATTCAATGAATGTCATAAATGGCATTTTCAATTTAATTAAAAAAATGAACAGAAAATGTGAAAAAAGGGACTTTTTGGGCTTAAAATTGTCCTGGAAAAAAAATCCCAAAATTTTGGGGTTCTGGTTTTTTATTCTCAAGATTTCTCCCTTTATTTTGAAAAAGAATTATGGAAATCTATAAGTGGGAACATGTTCAATGATTTTATTTTTCAAAAAATAGGCCAAAATGGAGAAATTGGGCAAAAAAATGGAAAGATTTGGGGACCTTCACATCCCATGTTGAAAAAAATATGGCAAAAAAATTATAGAAATGCTAAAAACTCAAGCCTGGGAATTCTTCTTTCAAAAAAAGTCACTTATGTGTTTTGGCCATAAATTGATAAAAACATGTAAGGGCTTACATGTTTTTACTAAAAGCTTATGTGTGTTTAACGACACCCTATTTGAAGTCATGAAAATTTAAATTGAGGTCACACAGTATTCACATAGCCAATTTAATCAATATACACAACACCATAAATTTTAACTGAATTCATCTCAAGTTTCATAAGCCTTATGAAACTTCAAAATTAATTTTAAATTGAGCAATTTGAAAGTTCTATTAAAAATTGTTAAATTGTGTAACTATACTGTGAGATTCTTGAAAATTCCAATAACACTAGAGATTTCCGCTTCAAGGTATAGAACCCTATGGGTCTAACCTATGCTATTTATGGTGTAGGATCCAGAAACAAGACAATATTCATAAGTTTGTTTATCAAAAATAAATTTTTACTTACCTTTTATTATTTTTTTGTTTCAAATTAATTTGAAAAGTCTGTTTATGACTAAATAGAATGTAGGGAAAGTTATTTGTGGCCTTATTGGTAGATCATAAACACCTCACAGGCTCATATAAAAGAATTCTAGCTTCAATAGATTACCATCAAGATTATATCACGTTTTCATTTCTGGAACAATAAATACAAATTTCAGATATTATCTATTCCAAGGGACTCCAATTATGTGCTTCAATTAGCAATTACAGTCTCATACCTTTCTCCGAAAGCCAATAAATTAATCAAGAACCATATTTTAATTGAAATTAGAGCTATATCCTGGGTTTTAATACCTTTTGATCATATAGGTATGAAGTTCTCAATGGTGAAATACATTATTAAATCAAATAAATGTGTAATGCAAACAAAAAATTAATTCCTGTTCATTTGGTCTGTTAATGGCTTCTTCATTACTATAATGCCTACTATAATTCGAAAATGCTCAATTAATAATATGAGCTTGGTGGAGATAATCATTTGCATTAAAATTTGGAAGATTTAATCTTTAAATTTATTATTTCCAGCTAAAAAGATGAACTTTCACAACCTGAATAAAATAAAAAACCTGACCTATATCTGAGAAGATTCCAAGTATTCATTTAACATGGAATTGGAGTTTTGAAATTCAGGTGGTCATTACCTTGGGAGATTAAGAATTTCATTTGAAAATAGGGAAAAGTGAAGTACTTTGTAAATTGGGGAGGAAACTATTTATAATTACATTTTTCGTTGGCTCAAGTGCTGTGAGCCATTAAGGTATACTGAGCATACCGACAAGCTCAAAAATTAATTAACATTTTTTTTTTGTATTCAGTTGTAGACTCAAAAAACATATTTATTTACAAAATTGAATTGAATTATTTTTAACTTTGTTATGTGTAAGAAAAGTTGAAAATATTATTTGATATTTTGATTCTACTCCAAAAATTACCTAGGGTAACCTCATAAGTCAATGTAAACTAAAAGAATCTGTTTAGGAGCTATAGAAGGAACAGAATTTCTCTGAATTCTTGGGATAAATTAAGAAATTGTGTATTTCTTTATTCTTTACTTATTTTAAAACCATACCATGTAGCGGTTAATTTACAAAAAAATGTGTTACAATTAAATGGTTGTGTTTATTTAGTCAATTGGCTAAGGATTTTCTGTAAAGGTAGTAAATAAGGAAGAAGATCAGCTTGGAAGGATTCAGAACCATAATTATTAGTTTTAATAATCAAGAGAGGGGAAAGTCCCATACCAAGACAAAGTCAAAAGGGTCCAGTGTGCCCAAAACATTTGGATATAAAGTGATTCCAATAAGGTTTTCCTCTGTATAAAAGTATTTAAAAACTTAAATAAACTTGAAAATTGGACTTCAATTGAAAAATGAAGTTCAAGTGTGGTTAATTGCAAAATAAACAGAGATTTCAAGCTTCTAAGAGGATTGATCCCTCTTGAATGACTTTTGCTTAGATATTTGACAACTTACAAATCTCAAATAGCCTTAAGCCTTATTTAAACCTTATCAAATGTTAAGGTTTGGTATACACTGCCAAATTCTGTGGACAAAAGCAACCAATTAAAAAATTCATTAAAAATCCAAATCTTGATGGATTTTTCTGAAATTTTCACAAAATCTAGAGGATATTTCAGTTGGTGTATAAAGAAAAAAGAAAATTAATTTTTTAAATTAATTTTTTTTGAGCTTACCCCTGGAATTAACCTCTTTAATTTTTATGGAAGATATAAAAAGAGATTTCAAAAAAATCAATTCAAAATTCAAATATTAATATTTTTTCTTTAAAATTTCTTTCTGAATTCTTAACATGAATATATTGAATAAAAATATCAATTTTGAAAAATTCAATCCATGATTAATATAGAAGAATGGGGATTAACTCTGCTTGTATTTAATAATAGCACTGGTAACTTCAAGTTAAGATTTAAAATAAGATTTATTGTGTTAGGAAGTCTATCTTTAAGTATAATTTTTCAGTTTCAATCTGAGAGCCCCCTATATATATCTCATTTACTATTTCAGCTTCCCTTTCACTAATAATCTATCAATTTATCAGAAATTTCAATTTAGTAATATTTTACAAAATATAAAGTCT
Source organism: Austropuccinia psidii (assembly GCA_023105745.1). Taxonomy (NCBI): domain Eukaryota; kingdom Fungi; phylum Basidiomycota; class Pucciniomycetes; order Pucciniales; family Sphaerophragmiaceae; genus Austropuccinia; species Austropuccinia psidii. The sequence goes on from JALGQZ010000018.1 coordinate 13,324,811, forward strand.
TATATAATTAAGAACAGGGCTTTGGTAAACCCATGTAAGAATTTTGGTAAAAACATGTACAGGGTTCCCTTGACCCATTTTCAACTATAATGAAGCCAGAAAAAACCTGCCAAAGCCCCCAAAAATACTTTTTTCAAAAACATGGAATTTTTTGATCACATATATGAAATTTCTGATTCCATAAATAGACTATTAGTTCCACTATTGCCATGAACAGATTTTTTACTTTACTTACTGTGGGAACTCCTCTTGTGTGGGATTAAAATGAGGCAGTACCTCAAGGGGGAAATTACAGGTAACTAGTTTTGAATTACTAATAACTCCTGTAACAAAGGGTGGCAAGGGTGCATTGCCTGCCCCTTTTAAAATAATGAGGAAAATCTTCCTTGGATCTCACAAACCAAAATAAAATTAGTAAGTGGCTTTAAAACCATAGAAGGAAAAATTGGGAAGTCTCAGATCTGACCTATTCAATATATAATATCAAAATTAATGTTAGTGATTTTGGTTAAATTTGAGATTTTAATGAAATACTTGGCTGTATAATTTTTTATTTTTTAGTGAAATTTGGGTGAGTGGTTTCTTCTTTGTTACAAACATTTGGTAATATTAGCTATTTAAGGTGTTCAGAAGAATTTGATTAGTGTTGATAAAGGTAATTTTGTTAAGGTAAAGTTATAATAGAGTAAAATAATTTTTGAATGTTTGTGATTTTTTTAAAAAGTTGTTGATAGTAAGATAAATTTGTATTTGTTAAATTTGAGAGTTAAGATTCCTTGATATTGGATTTTTAAAGGGGTAAGTTAATCTTAAATCTTGATAAATGGTGTTAATTTTACTGGATAAAATATTTCAATAGAGTAGTAACCCTCATTTTGGGTACTGGATGATTTTATCTTTTGTAAGAATAAGATTCCACTGAGATTAGCTACTGGGAAATATTCAACACTATACTTCCCCTGAGCTTAGCTACAGGGCAAGTAAGCTTACTATAATATACTGGACTACCCTCCAGGTGAGGGATGAATAATTGCTATCCTTCTACTGTGCAGTGGATATAATTTGCATTGGGGAGAGAGCCCCTATATTTATACCTTTTGGGAGCCCAGGGGGCCCTCCATGAAAGCTGTCTTTTTCCACTTTAATTCCTCTTGATTCCATCATGTGACTTTGTTTTTGGTGGGGACTTTTATTTCATGGGTCAGGTGATTTAAGGTTTGGGGCTAAATGTTTCTCTTCACAGCCTCCATTAATCACATAATGGTCTTTTGGTGAACTAGCTATTATGTGACATTCTTGGAATTTCCTTGCATGCATGAGGTGATTTCATTTTGGCTGAGGATTTTCCTTGTGCACAGCATTTTTTCTGTCACTTGATATGCTGTTTGTGGGTGTGGTATCACATGATGAACTTGTATTTCATTTACATACGTCATTATTAGGCTTGATAAAAGTGGCTGTGTAATTTATGCAGGTGTCCTGGCTGTTTTTCTTCTTTTTGAACTTTGCAATGAGGTCAGTTGATAATCTCTTGAACTGATGAATTTATGTATGCAGCCTGGTCTAACTAGTTTTGACTTGCATGAGGTGATAAGTGGTGTGAAGAATTTTGATGCCTTTTAAGGTTTCAAGTGGGGTTAATGTGTATATAAATGTGTTTATTCTTGTGTCTGTGCTATAAATGACTTTCAGGAATTCCATGGAGTTGTTCTTTGAGTCATGTGACCTTTCCATGTTTAATGCAAGGTGGTTGTGTGATTCATGCAGGTGTCATTTTCTTTCTGCATGAGTATGTGGCTATAGAGGGGTGTAAAGCTGGGTGAGGTGTGTAATTTAAAGGGTGGTACCTTATTTTTTGTAACTAGTTTGCTATATGTAACTGGATTTTTTACATATGCATAATGAAATTGAAAAATTCATTTAAACACATACACTTCCCTTTGGTGCCTTTGCCATGGTATTATGAATTAACTTGAGTTTCTTGCTTTAAAAGTGACCTTTTAGTGTAAAGTTTGACTGTAAGTCTACCTGTGGGTTGGATTGACTGCTGTTATGGGGTACTATGAGCTTGAGCCTGTTGAAAAAAATGGTATGGAATACCACATTGAAACATGAACAAAAAAATATCCAAAAAAATATATTTTGCTCACACAAAAAAATTCTCAAAAAAATGTGCTTCTGGTTTTTCATTCTCAATATTCTCCCCTTGATTTTTAATAAACAATATGCAAATTCATGAGTGGGAAAATTTTTAATGAATTTTCACAAAAAATGGCCAATTTGAAGAAATCTGGAAAAATGAAAATTGAAAACATTTGGGGAGCTTTACAACTCATTTCAGAAATAATATGGAAAAAATCAAAAAATTCCTCAAAACCAAGCCTGAGAAATATCTATAAAAAATTGGGTTACTTACATATTTTGGCCATCAATTGGTAAAAGCACGGAAGGGCTTACATAATTTCACCAGCACCTTAAAAATATCTCTTTGGTTATTTTATTCTTGATAAAACTATAACTAAAGAAGTGAAATCTTATAATTCAGATTATATATTTGTAATAACTAATAATTTACTCTATTATATAAGACTTTTGCCTTATGATTTCTCTAAAAGATACAAATTTATCCAAAGAAATTTCTCAATCATATTTTCAAATAAATTAGTAGCCTTTTTTATTATTAAATTTAATGTATGAATTTTTTTAAGCTATAGAAACTGTTTAGGAATATACCTTTTTTGTGAGCTATTGTATCAAATAAATATTATGATTGAATTCTTCCCTGAATTGCTATATTTATATATATAGCTGTTTTATATAAGATTTATCTCTTCACGGTTTGTGTAATCAATCCTTTTATGAGGTATAGTTATATTCTTTATAAGTGGGTAAATATCATCATTTTCCACATATAACTGTCTCATTAGCATATTGTGTATTTCTTATTATTATGACTGTCAGTGACTATAATGATAATCAAATAATTCTATCTTATTTTAATTATTAAGAGTTTTATTATTAAATTCTTCAATAATGACATTATTTCATATAATCATATTTGGAATATTTATATTAACTTGTGGCTATAAGAATTAATCTTATCATATTCCTACTCAGGAAAGTCTTAGTACTATTGATTACTATCAATATTATCAGGATTTTGATAGAAAAACCTTACAAGTGGGAGATAAATGAAGTTATTTTTGTTAGAAAACTTTCCTATCTGAGCTAAAAAGTCTTTATAATCCTTATTTATTACTTTCAAGCTCAAATATTTAGATTAATTTAAGACTACCAATTTTGGCTTGGCTGAAAAATCTTAAAACCTGGAGTTTAAAATAATCCAATCATACTTGAGCCTAAATAATATGTAGGTATTCAGAGCCATTTTAACTTGCATATTTTCTAATATTGATATTGAAGTGTCCTTTTTGAAGAGAGTGTTTATATATATTACATTGTAAGGAGAATTATATTGAGTTTTATTTCCAAATTTTGAATAATATTTTTCTTTTTTGAAGATAAATGTCAAAAAAAACTTCTCATTTGTGGATTTTTGCTTTAATAAAGTGATGAATTTGTCTCCTATGAATTAATTTGTAAGTTTATTAAAAGTAATCTCCCTGAAATTGTCTTTTTATGGAAGAAAATTCATTCTATGTATACTTTAAGTATTATTTGAGCTTGTTGGAGAAATTCGATTCTTTATATAACATGATAACCAAGAATTTCTTTGAATGGTATATGGATCTCTAAGCATTTCATTCCTTATCATGATCAAATTTAAAAAAGGCTTTTGACTTAATTTATTTTACATAAACTCACTACAATCAGATATATTCTTAAAATCAATAATCTCATATTATTTTAACCTTTCAAGAATCTTCCTTTGTGGAGAAGGTTTTGGATTTGGGGAACATGAATTCCCAGAAATGTCTTATATTATTAAAGTTATCATCATATTAAATTTTTTTGAGGTACAAACCAGTTTTTCTTGAATAAAAGTCTCAAAAAATGAAGTTTGGATTGGGTAATCAGGTTTAAATTAATCAATATTTTGATCAATAGCTCACATTTTAATTTTTAATCATGATTTCCCTTATCAAAATCAAAGAATTCAATAATAAAATTTATATTTGATTCATTATTCATGATTTTATTTATTCTTTGAAAAATCAGATTTAATGAGAAAATAACAATACTGCTTTCTGGAACTTTGTGTTTGCAATTTCAAAAATCAATATAAATAAATAAGGTCTTTATAATTTATTGATAATTATTTATGGCTTGGGAAGGAGTTTTTTCACCTAAATTTAAACCAAGATTGATTCTTCTTTTTATGAGAAGTATCAAAAATTCAAAAATTATCAATTTATTTATGATCAGGTTCCATAATAGAGGAAAATTGATTATTTTTATTTTCATTATTATATTACAACTATCTTCTATGAAATTATTTTAGGGATTCCTTTGAATTATAACTTTATTAATTGGCTGAATTATGATGTAATAGGTTTGGTTTTTTATTTCTTAATTTATTACTATAATCAAGTTTATTCACAAATATAAGATCATCTTAAGATTTACCTTTGATTAAATTGAATTTTTTTCTTATTTTATAGAAAATAAAATAAAATTGTGGAATAGGGAATATTATTCAAAGAGATTTTGATTAAACAGTAGATGTGTGAGCCTTAGAGTTATTTTTATATACCCAAAACATTACAAATAACAAATAATGTTATAATTATAAGTAAGTTTATCAATATTATGAAAAATATATTGAGATATAGATATAAAATTTATATATAAAATGTAAATTTTCATTATAATTTAAGATTAAAACTGCATTGATATTTAAAATTGTGAAAACAAATTTTTACTTGAAAAAGTTAAGTAAAAATAAATTTTCAACAAAAATTTTAAAATTAAAATATTTTTTGAAAAATTTAAATAAAACTTACTATGACTTTTTATCAGATATATAAACATATGAAAATTATTTCACCATTGGATTCCTCATCAAAAATAAGGTGGGGTCACCTCTGGGTGGAATCTCTGTAACTCAACTCTAAATAACCTTAAATTAATTTTTTAGTATCTTCTGTATGAAAATTGAAATCTGTCAAATCCTTAATTGAATTCACACCACATGAGGTGTTAACCATCAATTTTTGTGTTAAAATTAAGGTGTGGTGTATAGCTTAGAAGTTATGAGGAGTTGAAGTATTTTCAATTGAAATGTCAAAATGTGTCTGTGTATTACATAATTGACCATTGATTTAGATATGAGGTATCAATTATTGCAGATTTATACCATAAAAACTCAATTCAATTACATATTTAAGTTAAAATTATGATACATGATGAGAAATTAATGGAAAAATAAATTGGAAAGATTAATTCTGGGGGGAAAGGAATCTTGGCTCCAAGGGTTCCAGACTCCCCCAAATTCTTTTCTGACAAGTGTGGGTTGTCAAAATTCATGTTAAAGTTCATTACTTTTGGCCTGGAATTGTGTCATAGGGTCTGTGACTCAATTGATGATGAGTTTTTGCTACCAACAAGGGCAGTTTTAGCAGGAGCCAGGAGGGTAAAACTACCCTTAAGGTTAAAATGCCTTAGTAAAAACAATTTTAACTTATTTTGATGTCTCTTACACACATTCTGACATGTTTTGAAGGCTTGAAACCAGGTATCACTATAGGAATGGCTGATTTAATGATCCAAAATGGCTAAAACCAGCCCTTTTTTGGTTCAAACCAGGGTTCAATGATGCCATGATTGACTTTTCTGTTTCAATAGTGTTCTTCATGGATGATGAAAGTAAATTTCACTTATGGAGTAAAAAAAGTGGTGGCTATAAAAGAATGTCTTCTTTGTCCCACTTTTCTCATAATGTTAGAATCTTTTCCTTTTATAATTGGTTTAAGCACTGTTAACCCAATCAATAAAATACTCCAACCAGCTTTCTTAAGTCATTTTAAAGATTTTAAACACATGAAAAATCATTATAGGCATCATTTGTAACTTTCACAATCATTTTTACCTTTGAGCCACCCCATAAGTGAATTAAAGCATCTTTCATCACTATTAACTTTGTCATTTTATTTCCAAATTCACTCTGGTAACTTTTGGGTGTGTTTCCTCTTCAATAATAATTTTAAATAATTTTTTCTTATATTGATTACCTGAAGCTCTTTTCTCAATCAATTCCAATTGAAATTGATCTTGAAGAAATTTCTTTTGTAGCCTTAAATATCTCTGTAGAGTATTTCTAAATAAATTTTTATTGTTGGTAAAACAATATGTATTTATAATATTATTTTTTTATACTTATAAAGTAAAGAAAATAATTTGGTGTGTTTTCTCTTAAAACTCTTAAATTTTACTAGTTCTAATTGAATTGTACCTTATACAAATTTTGAGGACAGGAAGCATACTTGATTATTAATCAAAGTTACATATCCAAACCTTGCATTTGTGGGCCGAGCTGTGATATTTTACCTGTGAAATAATTTTTTTTAATTTTTTAATATTTTTTCTGATATTGAAAAATTTAAAAATCCACAAAAAATACTTAGAATTTGAAAAAAATCATAGAAAAGAAACCTTTTTAATATTTCAATTGAGGCTTTATTTTTTCATTTCTCTTTTGAAAAGTCTTTTTTTTACTTAATTACTTGCTTCTTTCATTAATTTTAGTGTCTGATAATGTGGTAAGAAAAGAAAATATTGAAGCAGAATCAACAGTTACTAGTATCATCCCTGCAAGTACTGTTAATTCTGAAAATTATAGTACTGTTATTGTAGCTCAGAATAATCAACCAGAATTAATTAATTTGGACATTAGTCATACCCTCAAAAAAGCTAATAATCTGGCAAATAGTAAGTTTTTTGACATAAAATTACTATTTCAATATTTTTTCAATCATAAGTATGCCCTCAACCAGATCAGGATCAAGCTATAACCCCTCATGCAGCTCCCAAAAAGGTTCTAGATGTGATTATGGCAGAAGCTAATCAATTACAGCAGGACAAGAGTCAGTAAATAAAGACCAAACTGAAAAATTATGCTATTCTGAAGCTGATAACACTGTTTTACCTCCAAAAAGAGCTGACACTTCCACAATAAGCCTCTTTGGACATAAGAAAAGGAAGCCAGAAGGCTTACAATAATGCATTGCAGCACAAAGAGTACTAGATCCTTGCAGATCTGTGGACAAACTGCATCAATTCTTACCTGACTGTGAGAAAGGTTTTGGGCCATCCCAACACTTGTAAGTTACTCAATGGATGGCATCCATTGATGGCAAAGAAAAACATCATGCTTTTAACAGAATAATGGAGTAACAACAACTCTCCCCCCCCAAGAAAGTGCCAAAAACAGCCCCTATAGCCAGAAGCAGAAATTCAAACCTGAAAAAGCAGCCACAAACTCAGAACAAGGGCAAAGGCATGGCACCAGCCACAAAGCCATATGGCCAGGGCTACAGAATCCCAAAGATTCAGCAAGATGCCATGGAAAATGTGTTTGCAATGGCCAGAACTATGATGGAGCTACAGAGAAAGGAGGAAGCCAGATTCAAATATCAGAAATGATTCCTGAAATTATGGATGGAATTCCAAATTTGTAAATAGCTATAAATGAGGTGAAAAGTCATATTTCTGATAAAAATTCATCAATTTGTAACAATTGTAAGACAAATAATCTAGGTTTGAGCCAAATAAATGGAAAACTTATGTGTTTAGAAAAATTTTGAGATCAATTAAAACTTCCAATAATGACAATTCATTTGGTAATAGTATAAATGAAAAATCTGAAATTTTAAAAGAATTGACAGGTAAATATTCTAAATTCAATATCTATGACATAATTGAAACAAGAATAAAACAAACCAAAACATCATCAAAGGAGATAATAAGAAAGTCCTTGATGGTATTTGTGATTAAGTTACAGAAGTGAAGACATATAAAATTGCCTCTAAAGAGTCTTTTGATACCTCACAGTAGGAATTATCAAAATTGACTATGAAATTTAATCAAGTTATTTCTGATAATACTAGAAAAACTGAATTATGATAAGAAGTGACACATAAAGACATTCATAAAATTGAATTAATAAATTTAATAAAAAGCTTCCAAAATGAATTCAGAAATTCCCAAAGGTGTAGCACCAGTAAAATGAAGGAAATTGAACAATTACTGCAAACCTTACCAAGAATATCTACACCTCTGCATTAAAATGATGGTACAAGAAATTCCAACCCATAGATATTATATTTGGAAATTTACCTTCAAAGAATGTATTTTCCACTTCTTTCCATAAATTGGAAACATCAATGGGCCAAAAATGTTTGAAAGAAGTACCAAAACTTAAAAAATGGCCTCACTTGAGTGGTGAAGGAGAATACGACCATATGGAATTCATAAGAGATATTGAAATGATCAAAGAAGACTTTGAATTATCAGACAGATTTTTAACAGGGAGATTAAAAACCTTGCTTACCAAATTAAGATAAGCACATGGACACCAAAGTTTGACTTGGTGGAAACCCCAAATTATTAATAAATGGAAGAATGCTTCTTAGAGAGTTAAGGTGAAAACATCCTTTTAATATGCTAAATTTAATTCTGAAAAAGACACAGCTTTACCATGGTTTGGCCAACATAAAGACATATTAACATCATTATATCCTGACATGTCAGAATTTATGATTCACAGAAAAATTCTGAGACAATATGGAGGTGACTTGGAGCATTCTGTCAAAAGCTGGACTACTGAACAATCTTCAGAAAACAATATTATAAATATATTAGAAGAAGTAACCACCAGAGACAGAATTGGTTCTAGTAGGGTGAATCTCAAAACAAGTTTCAATACACCTTGGAAGGATTCTGTGGACAAAAATCTCAAAGGAAACTCCAATAATATGAAATATAAATCTGCGGATGTAATCATAAAGTGCCATATTTTCCAAAGCACCACACATTTAGCTAATGAATATCCCAAAAGAGGGGAGATAAATGAAATTGACATCAAGAAAAAACCTGATGTTGAAAAAGATGATGTAAATGAAGAAAACTCAGATGATAAATCATCAATATTCTCTGAATCTTAAAAATATATAGAAAATATCAATGTCACATTTGACATCATGGAATATTATTCTTACTTGCCACAATTTAGTAACAGTAAGCTTGATTTGTCAAAGATCCAATATGCACAACTCATGAAAACCAAACAAAACAGGGGAAAGCTGATAAAGCTGGTAATTGATAAAAAACACACTAAGATTTTACTTGACCCAGGATCCTTCTTCTCTTGTGTTGGAAAATATTTTCTTAAAAACTGTGAGCCAAATTTTGAAGATCAATTATTACTAATTGATGGCATAAAATAAAACAGTGCAAGTAATCCAATGAAAGCATTCGTAATATTTAGAACTACTGTCATATTTCCACATATTAATGGAAATTTAAAAATTACTGTTGAATTTGTTGTTATGGAAAGCTGCACTAGTACCCATTTTATAGTGGGAAACAATTACTTAATCATGTATGCTATAAATTTACATAACAATAAGGAAAGATACTTTACTATTGGGTACAATAAGTGTCAAGAAATTTCCTTTTTACCTTTTAAAAGACAAATTAAAATAGATTAAGTATCACCAGTCAGCTTGGAGTTAGAGAAATTTAAGTCTGAGCAGTTGAATGAAGCTGAAGTAAGCCTTCATCTTACTGATAAAGAAGAAAATGAACTCTCTACCCTTATATATGACCACAAAGAAGCCTTTTTGTCAAATAAAGAACCACTGGGGAAAATGTTTGGTGATTAACCTAACATTATTTTAAACATTGAAAGACCTTATCCACCACTCTTGGGAAGGCCTGCATACCCAGGAAGCCCAAAGTCAAGAGAAGCCCTTGAGCTTCATATTAAGGAACTTCCTGTACCTTGGTATAATACAAGAAGTTGGACACAATGAGGAAGTTGAAATAATTACAACAGTCATAGTGGCATGGCATAACAGAAAATGCAGAATGGTTGGGGAATTTAGAGCTCTGAAAACTTACATTGTTCCAGACAGGTATCCTATACCAAAGATAAAAATTGCCCTCACTCAAATATCTCAAGCAGTGTACATACGCACTATGGATAGTCTTGAAGGATCCCATAAATATTTAGTTACACCAAGAGCAAGAAAATATTTGGGATCATTGTTCATTGTGCAGTATATGAATATTTAAGGATGCCTTTTGGTATCAAAAATGCACCTTCATACTTTCAGAGATTGATGAATGAAATCTTTCCTGAAGAGCTTTCCAAAGAGCAGTTATCCATTTTAAATTGATGACATTATTGTCCGCTCCAAGACTTGGGAGGAACATATGTACAGATTATCCAGAGTTTTAGAAAAAATCTAATCTGGAAACATGAAAATTCCTTTGAAGAAATGTGATTTTGTATTTAAATAGCTCAAAGCCCTGGGACATGTAGTATATGGTCTATCCCATGGAATTGACAAAAACAAAGTTGCATAAGTACAACTGAAATCTACACCTCAGAACAAAAAAGAAATCCAGTAATTTTTGGGATTTTTGGGATACTACAGACAGCACATTGAAGACTTTGAATCCATAGCAAGACCTCTTTATAAACTGTGTGATAAGGACACAGTATTTGAAATAACATTTTACAGATTCAAGTCCTTTGAATCCTTGAGACAAGCCTGAACCACTGCTCCACTCTTACTGATGCCAGAGTTTAAGCTTCCCTTTAAGCTTTATATTGATTCATCAGGAATTTGGCTAGGTGCTTCACTTAATTAAGTCCAAATTATAGATGAAAAACCTGTATAAGAATGCATGTGTTTCATATCTAGGCAGATAAAACTCACTTAAGCCAGATATGGGGCCAGTCACATGGAATTTTCATGCCTTGTCTGGGACTTGGAGAAACTCAATTACTTTCTTGAAGGATGTGTTTTTGAAGTGATAACAGAGTTTACCACTATTAAATAACTTTTATACATGAAAACGCCCAACAGAAATATGCTTAGATGGCAAATAGCCATACAAGAATATAGGGGTAATATGACCATTGTACACAAAAATGCAGATGAACTAAGCAGATGGCCATTACCACATGACATTGACAATCCTGCTTATGTACCAGAAGAAGCTTCTCCACAAATGCCAATAAAAGGAATCAGTTTTAAAGACATTAACACTACCTTTTTTGAAGAAGTAGTTAATACTTATGCTCAAGATAGGAACTGTATAATCCTATGGCAATTACTTACTAAAGACTGTAAAGATAATTTCTTAGTACATGCCTTAAATGAAATATGGGGTAAGCTGTATGATGAAGGAATATTTCATTTACTTGATGGTATAATCTACCATAGGAATAAGCACACATGTGTAATGACAGTTGTGGAAAGCTCCTTAATCAAGCTTGTACTAGAGGAATTCCATGAAAGCCCCTTCTCAAAAAACCTATCTGAGGACAGGACAAGGGAAAAATTCAAGACCTGTATATTATGGCCAATGTGGCGAAAGGATGTTGCAGAATATTGCAAAGCCTGTCACAGGTGTCAAAAATAAAATAAACCCACTTGCAAAAGGCTTGGAAAAATGATTAAAATCCAAGAACCCAGAAGACCTTGGGAAATTGTCCATATGGATTGGGTAACTGGCCTACCACCAGGGGGTGATAAAAGCTATAATGCATTCCTAGTGATTGTTGACGGGCTCAGTAATACTCCAATCCTTTTTCCATGTCACAAAGATAATTCAGCCATGAATACAGCTCTTATTATATGGAATATAGTAGTATCATGGACTTGCATATTCACAAACATCATGAGTGACAGAGATCTCAAATTCACCTCAGCACTGTGGACAAACCTTTAACACCTATTTGGAACAAAGTTATCCTTCTCTACAGCCTACCATCCACAAACTGATGGTCTAGCTGAAAGAATGGTCCAAACTTTGGAAGACGTGGTCAAATGATTTTGTGAATATGGCCTAGAGCTCAAAGATTGTGATGTATTCACTAATAATTGGTGTACCCTTATACCTGCACTAGAACTAGCATATAAAACATTTATTCATGCCAATACCAATCAAACTCCTGTTATTCTAGAGAAAGGATGGAATCCCAGACTACCCCAAGATCCCTTGAGGAAGGATTTTGTTGAGATACATCCCACAGCTGCTAGCTTCAAAGGAATGCTAGACAAATCTAGAAATCATGCAGAAAGGTTCATGGAGGACTCATTTGCATATGCCAAAGACAAATGGGACAAATTACCTGCTACTCCAGAATTCAAAATGAAGACCAAGTACTTGTATCTACCATGAACTTCAATAACATCAAAGGATGTAAAAAGCTCAAAGACTCCTTTTCAGGACCTTTTTTTATTAAGGCCTTCCATGGGGAAAATGCTGTTGAAGTAGAATTTTCTGAGGAGCTTAGTAATAAGCATCCTACATTTCCAGTAAGCCTGATAAAACCTTACAAATCTGTTGATACTGAAAAATTCCCCTTGAGGAACCAGGTTTCCCAGAAAATACCTCCTTTTGAATCATCTGGTGTTAAGAAAATTACCAAAGCTCTCAAAGAAAGGAAATTGAGGACTAAGAAAGTAAGGGATTACCTTGTCAGGTACAGTGACCCAACTTGTGAAGATAATTTTTTAGCAGAAAAAGACATACCTTAAGCTACCAAGATTCTCAGAAGGTTCTGCCACACTATAAATAGAAATTTTACAAACTAATATTCCTTTTTCAGGCTGAGGGAATGTGAGTCTCAGAGGTATTCTTATATACCCAAAAGACCACAAAGAATAGAAAATGATATAATTTTAAATAATATGACTCTATCTATATTTTAAAAAACATAAATCAAAATATAAATATAAAGCTTATATATAACATTGAAATTTTAATTATAATTTAAAAAGCAAATTCCTTTGAAATTTGAAATTGTGAAAACACCTGTTTACTTGAAAAAATAAAATAAAAATGAATTTTCAACAAAGAATATTGAAGTTTAAATACTTTTGGGAAATAGTTTAAGTAAAAACTGTTAGACCTTTTTATTCAATGAACAAACATATGAAAATTATCTCACTGTTTACTTCCTCATCAAAAAGAAGGTGGGGTCACCTCTGGATGAAATTTCTGTAACTCAACTTCAAATAAGGTTAAATCAAGTTTTTAGTATTTTCTGTATAAAAATTGAAAAAACTCAAAAACTTAATTTTATTCACACCAAAGGTGGTGTTAACCATTAATTTCTGTGTTAAAATTGAGGTATGGTGTGTAGTTTAGAAGCTATAAGGAATTAGATTATTTTCAATTTAAATGTCAAAGTGTGCGCATCTATTACACAAGTGAACTTTGATTTACATATGAAGTATCAATTATTACAGTTGTGTACTGTAAAAACTCAATTGAATTACATATTTAAATTGAAATGTAATACATGATGAGGAATTAATGAAAAAATCAATTGGAAAGATTAATTCTGGGGGAAACAGGAAGCTTGGCTCCAAGGGTGCCAGACTCCCCCAAATTCCTTGCTGACAGGTGTGGGTTGTCAAACTTCACACAAATTTTAATCACTTTGGGCCTGGAATGGAGTCACAGGGTCTGTGACTCAATTGATGATGAGGGTTTGATACCAACCAGGGTGGTTTCAACTGTTTCCAAGAGGGTAAAACTACCCTTAAGTTACAACAATATCAGTAAAAAACGTTTTAACTTGTTTTGACTTCACTTACACACATTCTGACATGTTTTGAAGGCTTAAAACCAGGTATTACTATAGAAATAGCTGATTTAGATTTCTGAAATGGCTAAAAACATCCCTTTTTGGTCCAAACCAAGGTTCAATGATTCCATAATTACATTTTCTGTTGTCAGTGTTTTTCACAACTGAAGAAAGTAAATCTCACTTTTTGAGTAAGAAAATTGGTGGCTAAAGAAGAATGCTTTCTTTTCCCCACTTTTCTCTTCAAGTTGGAATATTTTCCTTTTAGAATTAGTTTAAACACTGTTAGACCAATCAAAAAAATATTCCAAACAACGTTTCTGAATAAATTTAAACCTTTTAACCATTTGAAAAATGCATTATAATCATTTTTACCCTTGAACCACCCATAAGTGAATTAAAGCAACTTTCATCACTGTTAGCTTTGTCACTTTGTTTACAAATTCACTCTGGTCACTTTTGGGTGTTTTTTCTCTTTAATAATCTTTTGAAGAATTTTTTCTCATATAAATTTCCTACAGTTATTTTCTCAATGAATTTTAATTTTAATTTCTCTTGAGCAAATTGCTTTTGTAGCCTTAACTATCTCTTTTAGAGTACTTTTGAATAAATCTTTATTGTTGGTAAAGCAATAAATCTTTCTAATATTATTTTTTTATACTTATAAGGTTAAAAACAATAAATTTGTAATGTGTTCTCCTAAAACTCTTAAATTTTACTCTTTTTAATGAAATTTTGAAGACAGGAAAAGTACTTGATTTTTTATAAACTTTTCTTATCCATACCTTACAAGATGAATTCCAAAATTTTTATCCTCCACAGAAAAAACAAGAATAATTTTTTAGTATTTCTTACAATAATATTATGTACCATAGGAAACCTATACAAACCTTTTTTCAAAATTAAATATTTCACTTTGAAAATTGAAAAAAAAATCTTAAATGCAGTGGTAAATACTTATGTCAAGAAAAGGGCTACAAGATGAATTTAGATTTGAAGGCTTTGGGTTGATTTTTGAAAACAAAAATAAACCTTATAATTAATATTGATTTGAATTGGATTTTTGGGAAAAAAAACTTGAAATAGAATTGGAAAGTGTTTTAGAATTGATAATTAGATTAAATTGGATTCTTTTTGGAACTTCTGGAGGCTCAATGGGATGTTTCAGCAAGGTGATAATTTATTTAATAATAATAGTTCTAATAATGAAGCACTAAAGTCAAAATGAAATCAAAGGATGGATATAAGCATATTAATATTTAGCTAACTTCAAAATACAATAAAATTTCAAAAATTTAATTAAAAAACTTCAGGAGTCATGGTGATATAATAATCAAGTGAATTCAAATGAGCTGAACATACAAAGAAAATTATCAAGATATCATTTCTCTCTTAATTAATCTATTATTATTACAAATTATTTAAGAAGCACAAACCTATCATCCATTCATTTAAACTTAATTTTTCACAAAAAAGCCAATTTCTCATCAACAAAAGCATTTACACAAATTATTAAAAAATTCCATTTTTGAAATTTGAAAATACACTTCATTTATTACTTATTAAAACAGCAACCTACTACATTCCTTCAATATTCATAGAAGTTTGACAATGGTAATATATTTCTATTGTTTTTGTTCCTTGATCTAAAGCTGTTTTTCTACTTGATGTTTCAATCTCTGTATTTTCTCATAAAACTTCATTTTATATTAATACTTTACTTATTTAAAATTTCTATGTTCATCATTCTCTGCCTTATTGAATGAAATATCAAACAATTTCAAAATAATTTTATTATGAGACCAACTTTCCTTTGTATTTGGATCATTTTCTGCTTATAACACTCTAAAAATGCAATTTAATTTTTCTCACATGATATTATTTAATGTATCTGCGCTACATGAAATTCTAAAATAATTAAGAAAAAGGTTCAGGATTCTGATATAACTCAAGCAGGTGGAAATTTTAAGAAAAACCAGATAAAATGACCTTTTTCATAGGAACCTCTTACAATAAAGGTTAAAAATAAATTTTTGAGTCCTATTTTATTACTAATCATTTCAAGGTGTGGATGTGAAGTTTTGATTCAAACTCAAGTAAATTTCCTGTCCTCAAACTTTTTATAAGGTAAACTTCAATTTAAAATGGTAATTTTTAAGAGTTTCAAGTAAAAACGCACCAAATATATTTTCTTTAACCTTGTTATTATGTAAAAATTATTTTATAAAGATTTATTGTTTTACAAAAAAAATGAACAATTATCCCAAAATTGCTCTACAAGAAATATTAATGTCTAAAAAAGAAGTTTTCAATTGAAACTCATTGAGAAAGGATATTCAGGAAATTAATATGGAAAAATAGTCTTCAAAAAGAATCTTAAAGAGAAAACACACCCAAAGGTGACCAGAGTGAATTTGGAAACAAAGTGAAAAGGCTAACAATGATGAAAGATTCTTTAATTAACCTTTGGGGTGGTTCAAGGTGAAAAATGATTATAATGATTTTTCATGTGGCTATGAGTTTCAAAATTATTAAAAAGGGGTGGTTAGAACTGCTGATTTTTTTTAATAACAGTGTTTAAACAAATTATAAAAGGAAAATATTTTAACATGAAGAGAAAAGTGGAGCAAAGAAGATACTCTTTTATAGCCAACAATTTTCTTACTCCAAAAGTAAAATTTACTCTGATCAGTTGTGAGAAACACATTGACAACATAAAAGCCAATTATGGAATAATTGAGCCCTGGTTTTAGCCATTTTAGTCCTGTAACTCAGCCATTGCTATAGTAATACCTGGTTTCAAGCCTCCAAAACAACTCAGAATGTGTGTAAGAGACATCAAAACCTGTTAAAACCTTTTTTCTAGGATTTTTATAATTAAGAGTAATTTTAACCTCTTGGAAACAGTTAAAAATGCCCTGGTTGGTATCAAAACCTCTTCATAAATTGAGTCACAGACCCTGTGACTCAATTCCAGGCCAAAAGTGATGAAGTTTTGCCTGGATTGTGACATCTCACACCTGTCAGAAAGGAATTTGGGGGAGTCTGGCACCATTGGATCCAGGATTCATTTCCCCCCCCCCCAAAAAAAAATTAAATTTACAAATTTATTTTTTTTTAATTCCTCATCATTTATCATACTAGATACAATTAAAATTTAAAGTACACAACTGTAATTATTGATTCTACATATGTAAATCCAAGTTCACCTATGTAATACATGTGCACATTTTGACCTTTCAATTCAAAATACTTCAATTTCTCATAACTTCTTAGCTTCACACCACACCTCAATCTTAACACAGAAATTGATGTTTTACACCACATGTGATGTGAATGGAATTGAAGCTTTGAGTATTTTCAGATTTCAATTCAGAAAATATTAAAAAGTTAATCTAAGCTTATTTGGAGTTGAGTTACAAAGTTTTCACTCAAAGGTTACCCCACCTGATTTTTTATGAGGAATCCAATGGTGAAAGAATTTCATAATTTTCTTTAATGGAAAGAAATTTAAAATAATTTCAATTCACTTTTTTTCAAAAAATTCTTTAATTTCAATATTTTTTGTAAAAATTTATTTTTGCTTAATTTTTTCAAGTAAAAATGTATTTTCACAATTTTAAATTTTAATTTCATTTTAAGGTCAAATTGTAATCATGTTTTTCATTTTTTTTATTAAATTTTTATAATTATAATTAATTTCTCTTTATGTTTTAAAACTAAATTTATTATTTTTAATTATAACTCAATTTCATTATTTGTGGTCTTGTGGGTATATGAAAATACTTTTCAGGCTTACATTCCCTCCCCATAAAAAAAGAATATTAATTTTTAATATTGCTATTTCTAGTGTGTCTGAAACTTCTGAGATTCTTGGTAGTTTGAGGTATGTCTTTCTCTGCTAACCATTTATCTTCACAAGTTGGGTCACTGCACCTGACAACGTATTCCCTTACTTTTTTAGCTCTCAGTTTCCTTTCTTTGAAAACTTTAGTAATCTTCTTAGCACTATATGGCTCAAAAGGAGGTATATTCTGGGGAATTTTTTAGTCTCACCAGATTTTTAGGGTTCTATCAAGCTTACTGGAAATGTGGGGTGCTTACTATTAAGCTCCTCAAAAAATTCTACTTCAACAGCATTTTCCCAATGAAGGGCCTTTATAGCAAAAGTTCCTGAAAAGAAGTTTTTAAGATTTTTGAATTATTTTATTCTCCTATTTGGAAGTCTGGAGTAGCATTTGACCTAACCCATTTGTCTTTTGTATATTAAAATGAGTCCACCATAAATCTTACTCTATTTGTTCTAGCTTGGTCTAGTATTCCTTCGAAGCTAACAGCTGTTTAATATATTTCAACTAAATCTTTACTCAAAGACTCCTGGAGTAGTCTGGTATTCTCTCCTTTCTCTAAAATAGCAGGATTTTGATTGGTACTGGCATGAATAGATGTTTTATATGCTAGTTCCAGTGCAGGTAGAAGGGTACACCAGTCATGCGTTAATAAATCACAATCTTTGAACTCTAAGCCATATGCACAAGATCTTCTGACCATATCTTCCAAGTTTTGGAACCTTTTTTTAGCTAGCCTATCAGTTTAAGGGTGGTAATCTGTAGAAAAGGATAATTTGGTTCCAAATAATTGGTGAAGATGGTTTGATGGTTCTGAGGTAAATTTGGGATATCTTTCACTAATAATTTTGGTTAATATGTCATTCCATATTAGAAGAGCTTCATCATCTTTGTTAAATGGTAAAAAGATTGGCGTCTTACTAAAACTGTCAACAATTACTATTGAGGAATTATAGCTTCTATCACCTCTGGGTGGTAGGACAGTCACCCTATCCATATGGAGAATTTTCCAGGGTCTACTGGGTTCCTGGATTTTGCTCATATTTCCAATTCTTTTGAAAGAGGATATATTTTCTTTTTGACATCTTTCACAGGTTCTGCAATACTGTTCAAAATCTTTTTGCCACATTAGCTATCATATGCAGGTCTTGATTTTCTCTCTTGTTCTGTCCTCAGATTGGTGTCCTGAGAAGGGGCTGTTATGGCATTCTTTCAACACAAGATTAGTTAAGGACCTGTCCATAACTTTCATTACACATGTGTGTTTAGTCCTATTGTAAATAATGTCATTAATTCAATGAAATCTTCCTTCATAATAAATCTTCTTCCATATTTCATTCAAGGAATGTATCAAGGAGCTATATTCAAACTTTTTGGTAATTAATTGTCATAGGATGCTAGTAGTCTTATCTTGAGCATAGCTGTTCCTTAATTCCTCAAAGAAGGTAGTTTTCAGGTCCATAAAATTTATTCCTTTTATTATGATTCTTATAAGAGCTTATTCTGGTACATAAGAAGGATTTTCAATTTCATTTGGTAATGGCCATCTGCTTAGTCCATCTGCATTCTTATGAACATTCCTATCTTTGTCCACAATGGTGGTATTACCTCTATATTGTTTTATGGCTATTTTCCACCCTAGCATATGTCTGTTGGGTGTTTTCATTTTCAGAAGTTTTTTGACAGTGGTGTGGTATTCCATACCAATTATACCAGTCTCAAGCTTACTGAATAATTCAAAGAAAAAAATTCCGGAATCATGGACAAATCCCAGAGAACCTCTGCAGAAGGAAATAAAATTGGGGAATTTTGGACAAGAAAATGAAAATGCAGAATAATTTCAGAGGTACAACAAGGAATTAGGTAATAACTTCAGAGATGGAGCTATAGAATGAAGTTGCAGAATAACTCTGGAGATAGGAATAGAATTGTGGAACTTCAGAGAAGAAATGGAAATGAAACTGTGGAATTCTTGAAGAAATTGGAATGAAATTGAGAATATTGGGAGGGATTATGGAGGATATTGCACAATAACTCCAGGGATTGAGATTGAAATGTGGAAGAATTGCAGAGAATAAACATAGGATCGTGAAATTATAGACAAATCCCAGAATAACTCCTGGAAAGAAAATAAAAAATGAAGAATAATTTCAGAGATGAAAATACAAATTAGGGAGTAACTCCAGAGATGGAAGTATGGAATGAAGTTTCACAATAACTCTGCAGAAGAAAATAAAACATGAAATAATTTCAGAGATGGACATAGAATTGTGGAAAAACTCTGGAGAAGTAAATCAAATTGCTGAACTCTGGAGCTAGGTAAACCAAGCTGTCAGTAATTCCTAGGGTCTAATCAAGAAGGTTAAAGTTTCAACCAGAATAATTTCAATCAAAATTAAAAATACCAATTTTGTAACCTTATTTCATCATCCATAGCAAAGCTACACAATTCAATAGAAAAAAAAACCAAAACACATTTATATATTTGTATTGAGAACAGCATCAAAATTGTATTTTCTCCACTTCAATCCAATTGAAAGAAATATCTCAAGGCTATGCAAGTAATTACAATGGACTTACCAAGAGCAAATGTTCTCTTAGTAATCATAATTCATGTCGAAATTGATATAAATGAGTAAATATCTGTATGAAATGACAGAATAATAAACTTAAACCACCAGTCAAACCTCTCAAGACTGCATATCAACGTTGAGAACAAAAATTTACCCACTTTTTCCATTTCCAAGAGAAATTTTACTAGTTAAATTCTCTCAAATATATTATATGACTAGAAGAAATGCCATTGTTAGGATCTGTAAGGGTGAGTCTATATAGTAGCTATAAAATGTAAATACTAGCTAGTATTATGACTGTGACACGTCAAAAACAAATTAATTCTTCAGGTCCTACTGCTACATGGTAACAGTGGTGATGATTCTGTTGAGGACCTGGGTTGCAATACTCTAGTATCTTTGACTGTAAAGAAGTACTATAATAATCCTGCTCTAATTATATCTTTAATAATTCTAAGGACACTACTGATGGATAACAGTTTTGTCACATAATGATATGGGTAAATAAGATAAGATATGATGGGTTTTCAAGGAATAAACCCTTCTTTTTATATCTTTCAGGACTGTCAAGAGTTATTAACTCTTCACATGTCAGAGTAGTGAAGGTTTTCACTCCAATGATCAATCTGTGGTTCTGGATCATCAATTCTGACGTCAATAGAGGCAGAATTGTGGTTTTGGAACCACAAATGATCATTCTGGATCAATGCAGGGTGAAAAAACTTTTCACCTGCCACGTCAGCACTTGCATGACGTTGTTCTAGTGCCTGTATGATCAGTAATGATAATTTTAGAGAGGTTATATCTTCCTAAGTATATTATTTTAAGTATGAGAGCAATACTGTTTGATACAAGTTTGATACAGTTATGTATTGCTAGAAAAACCTCCCAATCAAGATATCTCAGTCAGTTATAAAGATATCAAGAAGCCAAGGGCACAGAATTGAAGGGCCTAATGAGCTCTTCAATTTGTTCTGCTTCATGTTTACCCTTCTTTAAAATAGCAAAAGTTATAAGGTTTTTAAGTTTTTGGATGTATTTTTGTACATCAGTATGAGGCTTCAAAAACTTCCATACCAGATGTCTTCTTCAATTTAGAAGATATCTGTATTCGGATGATACAGTCTTGTAGGGCTTGCTTAGCTCTACAGTTTGGTATATTACTCTGTACAGTTGTATGAGTGTATGCCAAAGATACAGGGGTTTGTTTATATTGTTTTTTTTCAGAATATCTGTATTTTGGTTGTTAAACCTTTGAACCAAGATCCCTCAGTTAATTTAAGAGATACAGAGGTCTAAGGTGTCTCAAATTAAAGCTCTTGTTTAGATCTTTAATTTGGTTGTACTTTTGTACAGTTTTGTACAAGCCCTCTTTGACTTTCAGGGGGGTCTTGGTTTTAAAATAAAGGTCATATGGTATCTCCAGTTGTGGTGGTGTTACAGAAACATTGATGATACCATTGTGTAGCTCTCTATGTGAGCTTTAAGAAAAATATAATTTTGGTATAGAATCATTTAAATATGCATAAGTTAGATGAGAGGTGAAAGTAAGGGTTTTGACTTGTTTATTTTCCTCTAGGTTTCCTTATTCTGTTTGGATAAGGTTGGTGTTTAATTTAAGAGGAGTTTTTTCCTCTTATTTAGTACCTGTATTGACTATGTTTGTTCAATACTTGTTATACCATTATTTATGGTATGTTGGATGTCATGCTAGTGCTCTGTTTTGAGTCACAGGCTGACATACCCTCCCTCAAAAGAAGGCTCATCATTGATGAGACTCTTCAGCCCTTCTGGAGGCTCTGAATATTCTGAGGTGTATTTGGCCATCTGGGATTTCTTTCTCAGTTAACCATTTATCTTTATCTGCTGGTTGATTCTTAAATCTAACCAGATATTGCCTGTGGTCTTTCCCATTAATTCTTCTTTTCCTGGCTTTAATGATCTTTTTCACTGGTCCAGGTGAGTCATCTTCCTCTACCAATCTTTCATGGGTGACTGTCTTCTTTCTGTTAGGGAATTTCTCCTCATCTGTTTGGTGATAGGGTTTTACCTGGCTCACAGGAAAAACTGGGTGTTTCCTAAAAAACTCTTTGGTCAGGTTGACTTCTATTGCATTCTTTCCTATTAATTTAATAATGGTGAATGGTCCTATGAATGAGTCTCTCATCTTCTTGGGTCCTCTTAGATTGTTGAAGTTAAGAGTTGAGATTAGAACTTGGTCTCCTTCTTTGAAATCAGGTTCTTGGTAACTTTTATCATATCTCTGTTTGTTGTATAATTTAGCTTCAGCTACACATTGTTCTGCTTTTTCACAGGCAGTTTTCTACATTGTGTGGAAGTCTTTAGCTGTGGAGTGTACTGAGAGGAGGTTCTTCTTCAAGTAGTCTACTAGAAGTAGTGGGTTCCATCCTTTCTCTAATTTGGCAGGGGTTTTTCCTGTCACTGAGTGTATACTTGTGTTGTATGCCAATTGTACAGCTGGTAGGAGGGTTACCCAGTCATGGGTATATCCCTCATTGTCTTTATATTCCATGCCATATGCACAAAATCTTCTAATGATGTCTTCTAATGTTTGAATCATTCTTTCTGCTAGACCATCTGTTTGTGGATGGTAAGCTGTGGAGAATGCTAGTTTGGTTCCCAGCATCTCATATAGATTAGTCGAAAATTTTGATGTGAATTTAGGGTCTCTGCCACTAATTATAATTCTTGGAACTCCACAGTTTTCTATCACATTGTTCCAGAACAATATGGCTGTGTCCGTTGAATTGTCCTCTTTGTGATAGGGGAGACATCTGACACTCTTGCTGTACCTGTCTACTACTACTAGGCATTCATTAAAGCTTTCTTTCCCTCCAGGGACCAGGCCTGTCACCCAATCCATGTTTATTATTTCCCAGGGGGGTTTGGGCTCCTCTATACTCTGGAGTAATCCATATCTTTTGCCATGACCTTTGTTGGCTTTTTGGCATCTGGTACAAGTGTTGATGTATTCACTCAAGTCTTGTTCCCACTTTGGGCACCAAGCTGTGCTAAAGACTCTTTCTTTAGTTCTTTCTTCACTCATATGTCCCATGTATGGGCAGTCATGGCATTCCTGTAGTATCAGGGAAATATGTTCTCTATTTATCATTACCAGGGCATTTGTGTGTTTTTCCCTATGGTATAGTAGATCATCTATCAGAAAAAATCTATTCTCTTTGAAGTTTGTGAGCCATGGCTCTTCCAATTGGCTCTCTAGTTCAGGACTCCTGTACTTTTGTTTTCATAGTTGTATCAATATACTACACTGTTTGTGTTTATTGTATTATGATTGTACTATACTAAAGAACTCTGTATTTAGATTAGAGGAGCTGATTCCTAATATGGGTATCTCTTTGCTCTCCCCATAGCTCTGTGCTGGGTTTGATGAGTCATTCCCTAATGCCCAGTTTGATAGTTTGAAGTTCTTTCACCTATCTATCTCCATGCATTGTATGGGTATTTTGGCCCCATTTTCTGGGTCATATGCTGGATTCTCTTGGTCATTCTTCAGTGGCCACCTTCTGAGACCATCTGCATTAGTATGACTTTTCCCTTCTTTATAGATAATAGTCATATTCCCTCTGTATTCTTGTATGGCTATTTGCCACCTGAGCATGTGTCCGTTTGTTGTCTTCATGTTCAGCAGTGATTTGAGGGCTGTGCAATCAGTAAAAGCTTCAAATACTGCTCCTTCTAAGTATTAATGGAGTTGTTCTAATGCCCATACCAAACAGAGACATTCTGTCTGAGTAGGTCCATGTCTGGCTTCTGAGTCTTTCAGTTGTCTTGATATATAGCAAATTACTCCTTCTTTGGGTATTCCATCCACTAGTTGCCTTTGGTGTAGTGCTGCTCCTAGTCCTTGGCTACATGCTGCATCTATATATAGCTTGAATGGTAGTTCAAAATCAGGCATCATTAGGACAGGGGCATTGGTCCGTTCATATTTGATCTTCTCAAATGCATCTCTTCTTTGTTTGGTAATTTCAAAGATTACATCTTTTGAGCACAGTTTGTATAAGCTACTTGTGATGTGTGCAAATTTTTTTATGTGGCTCCTGTAGTAACTAGCAAAGCCCAAAAAAGATTGCATTTCTTTAATGTTATTTGGTACTGGTTTCTTCAGTACTGCAGCAACTTTATTTTAATCTATGGCTAGACTTAAACCTGAAACTTTGTGTCCTAGGGCTAGCAGTTCTTGCTTTCCAAAGTTACATATTTTAAGAGATATTTTCATGTTGATTGGTGTACATTTTCCCAATATTTTATCAATTTTCCTCACATGGTCTTCCCATGTTTCTGAGTATATTATGATATCATCAATGTACACTACCATCCACCCTTCCATTATTTCATCTTGAAATATGGTATCCATCATCTTCTAAAAATTGGCTGGTGCATTCTTAATGCCCAATGGCATTCTAGTATATTCATATATGCCCATATGGCATATAATTCTTAGCAATTTGATGGAATCTGGTTTAACCCCATTCTGGTGGAAGCCTTTCATGCAATCCATTTTTGTAATAAACTTGGCTTTTGCTAGCTTATCTAGTGCATGTGGTATCCTTGGGATGGGGTACCTATCTGCTTTGGTGTAATTATTCAAAGCCCTGAAGTCCCCACATAGTCTGGATTTACCATCATGCCAAGTTATAAGGACTGGTGTAGTGACTTCTACTATCTCATTGTGTCCTATTTTCCTTATGACCCCCATTTCTAGGAGTTCATTGATATGTTTCTCAATTTCTTTCCTAGTTTCCATGCTGGCTGGGTATGGTGGTCTCCTAAGCATAGGTGGATATGGTCTTTCTACATCCAGATATGATTCTATATCATGTCCTTTGATTTTTCCTAGTGGTTCATAACCTATTGCAAAAGCTCCTCTATGCTTCCTCAATACTTTCAGTAAGCTGAGTTTCATTTTACTGGTGAGTTGAGTGCCATATTGGGCTTCTTTGAATTCTTTCACTAGTTCTTTCAGGGTGTTATCATTTGTTATATGATTTATGTCAAAGGAAAATCTTTTGTCTTTGTTTGTACCTATGGTAAGATATCTATTTTTACTATTGCAAATGTCCATACCATACATTCTTTGGTATTCTGTACCTAGTAAGAATCCTTGTACATGCGCATTCTCTAGAACTACAAATTCAGGTTCTAGTCTGATATTTCCTTTTTGGTGTGGGATAATTATCTCTTTGATTATTGTCCCCAGTGAGTGCATTTTGCCTGATGCACTTTTAAAGTTTCTAGCTTTTTTTGGGATTATATCCTCTTCCCATTTGGGGAAGTGTTGTTTTAAGTATTCTTTTGCCACTATGGAGCAACTTGCTCCTGTGTCAATGATCATTGGATGTTTACAGTTCTCAATGTAAACTGTCAATTTTGTAGGTGTTCCATGAATGAATCCCATCCCTCTATTTGGGGTTACTAGGAATGTTTGTGCATTCTGTGTGTTCTTACAGAGCTCTTTGTCTGTTGTTATTTGTGGTATTCCTGAATCTAACTCAATGTCTTGTATGTCAAGTGAACTTTATTCATTGCATTCCACTATGTATTCTTCTATGGTATCAGGTTCACTTTGTGATTCTGCTCTCATACCATTTCCCATACTGTCAGAATCAGATTTGTAACCTGTTTATTCTTCTTCTGATTCTTCATCAATTGCATATATTTTCTTTTTTGGTTTTGTGCAATTGTTGGCATAGTGGTCTGGTGATCCACAGTTGTGGCACACATATTTCTTTTTTGGGGTTTCTTTCCCTTTCTCTTTGTTTGTTTCTTTAACTTCAGACTTCTTGTCTTTGAAGTTTGGTTTATAGGATGTGTACCTTCCTATGGAGGTTTTTTTCCTCACATCTTGTATGAAATTTGCTATGTCATCAATGCTGCTGATGTTGTTGCATCTGCATTTGACTGCATGTTTTAGATCTCCTGGCAATTTTGTTAGGAGTTTATGGTTTCTCATTTCTATTGTCATATTGGGATCAATAGCTTTTAGCATTTTTGTTTGTTTGAGACACCATTCATATGGGTCTTTTTCTGTGGAGTATCTATCACTTTCAAAGGACATGGTCTTTTGCCAGATCCAACTACCATTGCTATACTTTTGTATAATCTGCTTCCTCCACCATGGCCAGCTTTTCCTGCCATGTATTTCTTTCATCTCAGTATACCATATGTTTGCATAGCCTCTGAATGCTGTGTTAAGTCTTGTTGTGATCCAGTAGTCTGGTATCTTTGGGACATCAACAAAGAGTCCATCAATTTAGTCAATGATTTCCATATGGTCATATTCCCCAATTCCTGAGAGCTTTTGCCAGTTTGCCACTTCTGGTAACTGTTTTAGTGCCTGTTTCTCTGAATAGCTGAGATTTTCCCCATCTTGGTACATTGACTCTTATCTGGACTTTGGAATCTGATATTCAGGTTCCTGGTCATAGTCTTTATCCTCTTCTTTCAATTTTGTAGAGGTAGTGGGTTGACCTTGTGTTGGAGGGTATTGATTGTCTTCTCTGTCATAGAGGTAATCAATTTCTTTATCAAAGCTATCCTGTTGTTGCTGGATACTTCTCAGATCTCTCCTCACAGTTTGTTGTTCTTCTAGAATTGAATTCAACTTTCTGTTAGTTTTTTCAAATTCTGTCCAAATTTTGGCCAGGTTTGTATTCAAGTCTTTTATGACTGTTGCTTGGAAAGCATTTTCTTCTTTCAATGTTTCCACTTCTGTCCTCATTTCTTCTGAGGTTTTATGTTTCCAATCCATGAATTGGGCCAATTTGGTCCATGTGAATTTGTTTTCAAACTCATGAGTGTTGATTGTACTCTCAGTTATTAATTCTGGATCAATTGAGTCAGAACTATCAAAACTATTTGTAGGTACAACTATTTTCTGCTTTTGTGTACTTCTTGGACTAATCCATCAGCTTTTTCATCAATGGGTCTGCTTCTTTCTTCCTCTGGTTGAAAGAAGTTTTGTTCCTCCCTTGGGCTCCTTTTCTCCTGTTGGAAACCACCTGGAATGGTTGGGGAGCCTTGAATGAAGTTTCCTTTGGCTTGTAAGGCCTGGAACTGCTGGATTTTTGTGGGGAAGATGGGACCTCTTCTTCCATTTCTGGGGGTACCTGAATCTGACTGGGCTCTTCCTTGTGCCAAGATCTCTCTATGGCTTGTATGGCTGCCTGGTTCTCTTTGATTCTGATTGCTCTTTCTTCTAAGAGTTTGAGATTCTTGTTGGGGTTCCAACCTTTCATTTCTGTCATACGTTCTGTCCAAGCCATTTTCTTGAGACAGATCTTCTGAGTTGTTATCCCCATCTCTGCCCATGATGCTGCCATAGTGAACATTTTGTTGTCCATGCTCCATGTGAAGAGGTCTTTCAGGAGTTTGTGTATTTGAAGGACCTGTTCTGCATTTGTCCAAAATCCTGGTTGGATTTCTGGGTTGAATTTTATTTGGAATAAGACCTTGGGTAGGAGTTCCCTGTTGGTAAGTCCTTTTCTGGTCATTTGATCCAGTAATTGGCTGTCTTCTTCCTCTGTGTCTTCTTGGCCAGTGTTCTGGTTGATTTCTTGGGAATCCAAGATCTCTAAGAAGTGGAGGTGTCATGTTAACAATGTTAAAAAATGACAAACAATTAAAATGCTGTATGTTTCAAGGTTTATTTACCTTTAGCAGGCCCTTGTACAGATTTATGATCTATACTCTTTGGCAATTTGCCTTTAGAGCTTACAACTGGGTTGATAACAGTTATTTTCTGTTTTTCAATTTGTTTTGGCGATCCAACTGGTTTTGTTGGAGCTTTTCTGGGTTTTTTGGCCCTTGGCACGGCTATTGGTGTCCACTCTTTTGAGTTGATTGTCACTTCACTGTGTCTTTTCTGCTTGCCCTTGGTTTTTGGCAGCACCTCTCTGTCTTCTGAGGCTGTCACAGATGGATTTCCTTGTGACTGGGTTTCTAATGGAATATAATCTTTTTCCACTATTCAGAAAAGATGTTTCAAATTGTATATCAGTATTTTATGATAAAACAAAATGATTTTATTCAATTCTACTGTTATTTTTCGAAATTTTTAAGTATTCTTATTATAATATGTTTTTTTATATGTTTTTTATTGAAAAATAACAGTTTTGAGTTTTTCACTTATGTTTTATAAGTGAAAACTGTAATATCCAAGTGTTTTGTGAATGATTCACTTGGATATTATTATATTTTTGTATAAACACATCAAATTTATTAAATTATAATAAATTTGATTTGTTATTATAAATATTATAAATAATATTTATTTTAACACTTGATTTTTGATTCAAATATCAATCAAATACAAGTTTTCATGTCAATTTGAGTGATGTCTTGTTTTAAAGGAAATATTTAATTAAAATATTCCTTATAAATAATAAAAAATTATTTTATTATTTAATATTTATTGATTATTTATTAATAAATGTTTCTTTATTAATTTTTCATGCACTTTGGTGAGAATAATAGTAAAAAATAAGTAATATACTGTTTGTATATTATTATTTATATTGAAATTTAAATAATACTGTTGTATTATTATCAAATTTCGTGAAAATTATTGCAATATACTGAAATAAAGAGGATTTGTACTCTTACTCTCAACAAAAATATTTGTAATAAATATTTTTGGAGAAAAAATTTATATATATAATATATGATGCTATATAAAAAAATAATAATAATAATAGAAAATAAGATAATTTCGAAATTTTACTCACTGTTAGTAAAATACCTTGTAGATAACTGAATTTTTGCTCCTAATTCAGTTCAAAACACATCCAATAAGGTTGAAAAACCACGGCCAGGCCCTCAAAGTGTCAGGGTGAGTCTATATAGTAGCTATAAAATGTAAATACAAGCTATTATTATGACTGTGACACGTTAAAAAAAAATTAATTCTTCAGGTCCTACTGCTACGTGGTAACAGTGATGATGAGTCTGTTGAGGACCTGGGTTGCAATACTCTAATATCTTTGACTGTAAAGAAGTACTACAATAATTATGCTCTAATTATATCTTTAATAATTCTAAGGACACTACTGATGGATAACAGTTTTGTCACATAATGATATGGGTAAATAAGATAAGATATGATGGGTTTTCAAGGAAAAAACCCTTCTTTTTATATCTTTCAGGACTGTCAAGAGTTATTAACTCTTCACACCTCAGAGGAGTGAACGTTTTGACTCCAATGATCAATCTGTGGTTCTGGATCCTCAATTCTGACGTCAATAGAGGCAGAATTGTGGTTTTGGAACCACAAATGATCATTCTGGATCAATACAGGGTGAAAAAACTTTTCACCTGCCACGTCAGCACTTGCATGACATTGCTCTGGTGTCTGTATGATTAATAATGATGATTTTAGAGAGGTTATATCTTTATAAGTATATTATTTTAAGTATGAGAGCAATACTGTTTGATACAAGTTTGATACAGTCATGTATTGCTAGAAAAACCTCCCAATCAAGATATCTCAGTCAGTTATAAAGATATCAAGAAGCCAAGGGCACAGAATTGAAGGGCCTAATGAGCTCTTCAATTTGTTCTGCTTCATGTTTACCCTCCTTTAAAATAGCAAAAGTTATAAGGGTTTTAAGTTTTTTGGATGTATTTTTGTACATCAGTATGAGGCTTCAAAAACTTCCATACCAGATAACTCCTTCAATTTAGAAGATATCTATATTCTGATGATACAGTCTTGTAGGGCTTGATTAGCTCTACAGTTTGGTATATTACACTGTACAGTTGTATGAGTGTATGCCAAAGATATAGGGGTTTGTTTACATTGTTGTTTTCAGAATATCTGTATTTTGGTTGTTAAACCTTTGAACCAAGATCCCTGAGTCAATTTAAGAGATACAGAGGTCTAAGGTGTCTCAAATTAAAGCTCTTGTTTAGATCTTAAATTTGGTTATACTTTTGTACAGTTTTGTACAAGCCCTCTTTGACTTTC
This sequence comes from Austropuccinia psidii, assembly GCA_023105745.1. NCBI lineage: Eukaryota > Fungi > Basidiomycota > Pucciniomycetes > Pucciniales > Sphaerophragmiaceae > Austropuccinia > Austropuccinia psidii. The sequence continues at coordinate 13,355,027 of JALGQZ010000018.1, forward strand.
AGGGGGGTCTTGGTTTTAAAATAAAGGTCATATGGTATCTCCAGCCGTAGTGGTGTTACAGCAACATGGATGATACCATTGTGTAGCTCTCTATGTGATCTTTAAGAAAAATACCATTTTGGTATAGAATAACTTAAATATGCATAAGTTAGATGAGAGGTGAAAATAAGGGTTCTGATTTGTTTATTCTCCTTTAGGTTTCCTTATACTGTTTGGATAAGGTTGGTGTTTAATTTAAGAGGAGTTTTTTCCTCTTATTTAGTACCTGTATTGACTATGTTTGTTCAATACTTGTTATACCATTATTTATGGTATGTTGGATGTCATGCTAGTGCTCTGTTTTGAGTCACAGGCTGACATACCCTCCCTCAAAAGAAGGCTCATCATTGACAAGACTCTTCAGCCCTTCTGGAGGCTCTTAATCTTCTGAGGTGTATTTGTCCATCTGGGATCTCTTTCTCAGTTAACCATTTATCTTTATCTGCTGGTTGATTCTTAAATCTAACCAGATATTGCCTGTGGTCTTTCCCATTAATTCTTATTTTCCTGGCTTTAATGATCTTTTTCACTGGTCCAGGTGAGTCATCTTCCTCTACCAATATTCCATGGGTGACTGTCTTCTTTCTGTCAGTGAATTTCTCCTCATCTGTTTGATGATAAGGTTTGGCCAGGCTCACAGGGAAAACTTGGTGTTTCCCAGAAAACTCTTTGGTCAGGTTGACTTCTACTGCATTCTTTTCTATGAATTCAATAATGGTGAATGGTTCTATGAATGAGTCTCTCATCTTCTTGGGTCCTCTTAGATTGTTGAAGTTAAGAGTTGAGATTAGAGCTTGGTCTCCTTCTTTGAAATCAGGCTCTTGGTGACTTTTATCATATCTCTGTTTGTTGTATAATTTAGCTTCAGCCACACATTGTTCTGCTTTTTCACAGGCAGTTTTCCACATTGTGTGGAAGTCTTTAGCTGTGGAGTGTACTGAGAGGAGGTTCTTCTTCAAGTAGTCTACTGGAAGTAGTGGGTTCCATCCTTTCTATAATGTGGCAGGGGTTTTTCCTGTCACTGAGTGTATACTTGTGTTGTATGCCAATTGTACAGCTGGTAGGAGGGTTACCCAGTCATGGGTATATCCCTCATTGTCTTTATATTCCATGCCATATGCACAAAATCTTCTAATGTTTGAATCATTCTTTCTGCTAGACCATCTGTTTGTGGATGGTAAGCTGTGGAGAATGCTAGTTTGGTTCCCAGCATCTCATATAGATTAGTCCAAAATTCTGATGTGAATTTAGGGTCTCTGTCACTAACTATAATTCTTGGAACTCCACAGTTTGCTATCACATTGTTCCAGAAAAATATGGCTGTGTCCATTTCTGTGTCCTCTTTGTGACAGGGGAGACATCTAACACTCTTGCTGTACCTGTCTACTACTACTAGGCATGCATTAAAGTTGTCTTTCCCTCCAGGGACCAGGCCTGTCACCCAATCCATGTTTATTATTTCCCAGGGGTGTTTGGGCTCCTTTATACTCTGGAGTAATCCATATCTTTTGCCATGACCTTTGTTGGCTTTTTGGCATCTGGTACAAGTGTTGATGTATTCACTCAAGTCTTGTTCCCACTTTGGCCACCAAGCTGTGCTAAAGACTCTTTCTTTAGTTCTTTCTTCACTCATATGTCCCATGTGTGGGCAGTCATGGCATTCCTGTAGTATCAGGGAAATATGTTCTCTATTTATCATTACCAGGGCATTTGTGTGTTTTTCCCTATGGTATAGTAGATCATCTATCAGAAAAAATCTATTCTCTTTGAAGTTTGTGAGCCATGGCTCTTCCAATTGGCTCTCTAGTTCAGGACTCCTGTACTTTTGTTTTCATAGTTGTATCAATATACTACACTGTTTGTGTTTATTGTATTATGATTGTACTATACTAAAGAACTCTGTATTTAGATTAGAGGAGCTGATTCCTAATATGGGTATCTCTTTGCTCTCCCCATAGCTCTGTGCTGGGTTTGATGAGTCATTCCCTAATGCCCAGTTTGATAGTTTGAAGTTCTTTCACCTATCTATCTCCATGCATTGTATGGGTATTTTGGCCCCATTTTCTGGGTCATATGCTGGATTCTCTTGGTCATTCTTCAGTGGCCACCTTCTGAGACCATCTGCATTAGTATGACTTTTCCCTTCTTTATAGATAATAGTCATATTCCCTCTGTATTCTTGTATGGCTATTTGCCACCTGAGCATGTGTCTGTTTGTCGTCTTCATGTTCAACAGTGATTTGAGGGCTGTGAAATCAGTAAAAACTTCAAATACTGCTCCTTCTAATTAGTAATGGAGTTTTTCTAATGCCCATACCAAACAGAGACATTCTGTCTGAGTATCTCCATATCTGGCTTCTGAGTCTTTCAGTTGTCTTGATATATAGCAAATTACTCCTTCTTTGGGTATTCCATCCACTAGTTGCCTCTGGTGTAGTGCTGCTCCTAGTCCTTGGCTACATGCTGCATCTATATATAGTTTGAATGGTAGTTCAAAATCAGGCATCATTAGGACAGGGGCATTGGTCAGTTCATATTTGATCTTCTCAAATGCATCTCTTCTTTCTTTGGTAATTTCAAAGACTACATCTTTTGGGCACAGTTTGTATAGGCTACTTGTGATGTGTGCAAAGTTTTCTATGTGGCTCCTGTAGTAACTAGCAAAGCCCAAAGAAGATTTCATTTCTTTAATGTTCTTTGGTACTGGTTTCTTCAGTACTGCAGCAACTTTATTTTGGTCTATGGCTAGACTTAAACCTGAAACTTTGTGTCCTAGGGCTAGCAGTTCTTGCTGTCAAAAGTTACATTTTTTAAGAGATATTTTCATGTTGATTGGTGTACATTTTCCCAATATTTTATCAATTTTCCTCACATGGTCTTCCCATGTTTCTGAGTATATTATGATATCATCAATGTACACTACCATCCACCCTTCCATTATTTCATCTTGAAATATGGTATCCATCATCCTCTGAAAATGGGCTGGTGCATTCTTAATGCCAAATGGCATTCTAGTATATTCATATATGCCCATATGGCATATAATTCTTAGCAATTTGATGGAATCTGGTTTCACCCCATTCTGGTGGAAGCCTTTCATGCAATCCATTTTTGTAATAAACTTGGCTTTTGCTAGCTTATCTAGTGCATGTGGTATCCTTGGGATGGGGTACCTATCTGCTTTGGTGTAATTATTCAAAGCCCTGAAGTCCCCACATAGTCTGGATTTACCATCATGCCAAGTTATAAGGACTGGTGTAGTGACTTCTACTATCTCATTGTGTCCTATTTTCCTTATGACCCCCATTTCTAGGAGTTCATTGATATGTTTCTCAATTTCTTTCCTAGTTTCCATGCTGGCTGGGTATGGTGGTCTCCTAAGCATAGGTGGATATGGTCTTTCTACATCCAGATATGATTCTATATCATGTCCTTTGATTTTTCCTAGTGGTTAATAACCTATTGCAAAAGCTCCTCTATGCTTCCTCAATACTTTCAGTAAGCTGAGTTTCATTTTACTGGTGAGTTGAGTGCCATATTGGGCTTCTTTGAATTCTTTCACTAGTTCTTTCAGGGTTTTATCATTTGTTATATGATTTATGTCAAAGGAAAATTTTTTGTCTTTGTTTGTACCTATGGTAAGATATCTATTTTTACTATTGCAAATGTCCATACAAAACATTCTTTGGTATTCTGTACCTAGTAAGAATCCTTGTACATGCGCATTCTCTAGAACTACAAGTTCAGGTTCTAGTCTGATATTTCCTTTTTGGTGTGGGATAATTATCTCTTTGATTATTGTCCCCAGTGAGTGCATTTTGCCTGATGCACTTTTAAAGTTTCTAGCTTTTTTTGGGATTATATCCTCTTCCCATTTGGGGAAGTGTTGTTTTAAGTATTCTTTTGCCACTATGGAGCAACCTGCTCCTGTGTCAATGATCATTGGATGTTTACAGTTCTCAATGTAAACTGTCAATTTTGTAGGTGTTCCATGAATGAATCCCATCCCTCTATTTGGGGTTACTAGGAATGTTTGTGCATTCTGTGTGTTCTTACAGAGCTCTTTGTCTGTTGTTATTTGTGGTATTCCTGAATCTAACTCAATGTCTTGTATGTCAAGTGAACTTTATTCATTGCATTCCACTATGTATTCTTCTATGGTATCAGGTTCACTTTGTGATTCTGCTCTCATACCATTTCCCATACTGTCAGAATCAGATTTGTAACCTGTTTATTCTTCTTCTGATTCTTCATCAATTGCATATATTTTCTTTTTTGGTTTTGTGCAATTGTTGGCATAGTGGTCTGGTGATCCACAGTTGTGGCACACATATTTCTTTTTTGGGGTTTCTTTCCCTTTCTCTTTGTTTGTTTCTTTAACTTCAGACTTCTTGTCTTTGAAGTTTGGTTTATAGGATGTGTACCTTCCTATGGAGGTTTTTTTCCTCACATCTTGTATGAAATTTTCTATGTCATCAATGCTGCTGATGTTGTTGCATCTGCATTTGACTGCATGTTTTAGATCTCCTGGCAATTTTGTTAGGAGTTTATGGTTTCTCATTTCTATTGTCATATTGGGATCAATAGCTTTTAGCATTTTTGTTTGTTTGAGACACCATTCATATGGGTCTTTTTCTGTGGAGTATCTATCACTTTCAAAGGACATGGTCTTTTGCCAGATCCAACTACCATTGCTATACTTTTGTATAATCTGCTTCCTCCACCATGGCCAGCTTTTCCTGCCATGTATTTCTTTCATCTCAGTATACCATATGTTTGCATGGCCTCTGAATGCTGTGTTAAGTCTTGTTGTGATCCAGTAGTCTGGTATCTTTGGGACATCAACAAAGAGTCCATCAATTTAGTCAATGATTTCCATATGGTCATATTCCCCAATTCCTGAGAGCTTTTGCCAGTTTGCCACTTCTGGTAACTGTTTTAGTGCCTGTTTCTCTGAATAGCTGAGATTTTCCCCATCTTGGTACATTGACTCTTATCTGGACTTTGGAATCTTATATTCAGGTTCCTGGTCATAGTCTTTATCCTCTTCTTTAAATTTTGTAGAGGTAGTGGGTTGACCTTGTTTTGGAGGGTATTGATTGTCTTCTCTGTCATAGAGGTAATCAATTTCTTTACCAAAGCTATCCTGTTGCTGCTGGATACTCCTCAGATCTCTCCTCACAGTTTGTTGTTCTTCTAGAATTGAATTCAACTGTCTGTTAGTTTTTTCAAATTCTGTCCAAATTTTGGCCAGATTTGTATTCAAGTCTTTTATGACTGTTGCTTGGAATGCATTTTCTTCTTTCAATGTTTCCACTTCTGTCCTCATTTTTTCTGATGTTTCATGTGTCCAATCCATGAATTGGGCCAATTTGGTCCATGTGAATTTGCTTTCAAACTCATGAGTGTGGATTGTAGTCTCAGTTATTAATTCTGGATCAATTCAATCAGAACTATCAAACCTATTTGTAGGTACAACTATTTTTTGCTTTTTGGTACTTCTTGGACTAAGTCCATCAGCTTTTTCATCAATGGGTCTGCTTCCTTCTTCCTCTGGTTGAAAGAAGTTTTTTTTCTCCCTTGGGCTCCTTTTCTCCTGTTGGAAACTACCTGGAATGGTTGGGGAGCCTTGGATGAAGCTTCCTTTGGCTTGTAAGGCCTGGAACTGCTGGATTGGTGTGGGGAAGATGGTACTTCTCCTTCCATTTCTGGGGGTACCTGAATCTGACTGGGCTCTTCCTTGTGCCAAGATCTCTCTATGGCTTGTATGGCTTCCTGTTCTCTTTGATTCTGATTGCTCTTTCTTCTAGAAGTTTGAAATTCTTGTTGGGATTCAGACCTTGCATTTCTGTCATATGTTCCACCCAAGCCATTTGCTTGAGACAGATCTTCTGAGTTGTTATCCCCACTTCTGCCCATGATGCTGCCATAGTGAACATTTTGTTGTCCATGCTCCATGTGAAGAGGTCTTTCAGGAGTTTATGTATTTGAAGGACCTGTTCTGCATCTTTCCAATCTCCTGGTTGGACTTCTGGGTTGAATTTGATTTGGAATAAGACCTTGGGTAGGAGTTCCCTGATGGTAAGTCCTTTGCTGGTCATTTGATCCAGTAGCTGGCTGTCTTCTTGGCCAGTTTTCTGGTTGATTTCTTGGGAATCCAAGATCTCTAAGAAGTGGAGGTGTCATGTTAACAATGTTAAAAAATGACAGACAATGAAAAATGTTGTATTTTTCAAGGTTTATTTACCTTTAGCAGGCCCTTGTACAAATTTATGATCTATACTCTTTGGCAATTTGCCTTTAGAGTTTACAACTGGGTTGATAACAGTGATTTTCTGTTTTTCTATTTGTTTTGGTGATCCAACTGGTTTTTTTGGAGCTTTTCTGGGTTTCTTGGCCCTTGGCACGGCTATTGGTGTCCAATCTTTTGAATTGATTGTCACTTCACTGTGTCTTTTCTGCTTGCCCTTGGTTTTTGGCAGTTCCTCTCTGTCTTCTGAGGCTGTCACAGATGGATTTCCTTGTGACTGGGTTTCTAATGGAATATAGTCTTTTTCCACTATTCAGAAAAGATATTTCAAATTGTATATCAGTATTTTATGATAAAACAAAATGATTTTATTCAATTCTACTGTTATTTTTTGAAATTTTTAAGTATTCTTATTATAAAATATTGTTTTTTATTTTTTATATGTTTTTGTTGAAAAATAACAGTTTTTTGAATTTTTCACTTATTTTTTATAAGTGAAAACTATAATATCCAAGTGTTTTGTGAATAATTCACTTGGATATTATTGTGTTTTTGTATAAACACGTCAAATTTATTAAATTATGATAAATTTGATTTGTTATTATAAATATTATAAATAATATTTATTTTAACACTTGATTTTTTGATTAAAATATCAATCAATTACAAGTTTTCACGTCAATTTGAGTGATGTCTTGTTTTAAAGGAAATATTTAATTAAAATATTTCTTATAAATAATAAAAAATTATTTTATTATTTAACACTTATTAATTATTTATGAATGAATGTTTCTTTATTAATTTTCATGCACTTTGGTGAAAAATAATAGTAAAAATAAGTAATATACTGTTTGTATATTATTATTTATATTGAAATTTAAATAATACTGTTGTATTATTATCAAATTTCGTGAAAATTATTGCAATATTATGAAATAAAGAGGATTTGTACTCTTATTCTCAACAAAAATATTTGTAATATATATTTTTGGAGCAAAAAAAAATTACGTATATAATATATGATGCTATATTATATAAAAAAATGATAATAATAGAAAATAAGATAAATTAGAAATTTTACTCACTGTTAGTAAAATACCTTTTAAATAACTGAATTTTTAAGCCTAATTCAGTTCAAAAACACATCCAATAAGGTTGAAAACCCACGGCCAGGCCCCCAAAATGTCAGGGTGAGTTTATATAGTAGCTATAAAATGTAGTTACAAGCTATTATTATGACTGTGACACGTCAAAAACAAATAAAATTAAATCTTCAGGTACTACTACTACGTGGTAACAGTGGTGATGAGTCTATTGAGGACCTGGGTTGCAATACTCTAATATCTTTGATTGTAAAGAAGTACTACAATAATTATATTCTGATTATATCTTTAATAATAATTCTAAGGACACTACTGATTGATAACAGTTTTGTCATGTAAAAATATGGATAATAAGATAAGATGATGGGTTTTCAAGGAAAAAACCTTTCCTTTTATATCTTTCAAGACTGTCAAGAGTTATTAACTCTTCACACGTCAGAGGAGTTAAAATCTTCACTCCAATGATCCATCTGTGGTTCTGGATCCTCAATTCTGACGTCAATAGAGGCAGAATTGTGGTTTTGGAACCACAAATGATCATTCTGGATCAATACAGGGTGAAACAACTTTTCACCTGCCACGTCAGCACTTGGATGACGTTGTTCTGGTGTCTGTATGATTAATAATGATGATTTTAGAGAGGTTATATCTTCATAAGTATATTATTTTAAGTATGAGAGTAATACTGTTTGATACAAGTTTGATACAGTCATGTATTGCTAGAAAAACCTTCCAATCAAGATATCTCAGTCAGTTATAAAGATATCAAGAAACCAAGAGCACAGAATTGAAGGGCTTAATGAGCTCTTCAATTTGGTATGCTTCATGTTCACCCTTCTTTAAAATAGCAAAAGTTATAAGGGTTTTAAGTTTTTTGGATGTATTTTGGTACATCAGTATGAGGCTTCAAAAACTTCCATACCAGATAACTCCTTCAATTTGGAAGATATCTGTATTCTGATGATACAGTCTTGTAGGGCTTGATTAGCTCTACAGTTTGGTATATTACACTGTACAGTTGTATGAGTGTATGCCAAAGATACAGGGGTTTGTTTACATTGTTGTTTTCAGAATATCTGTATTTTGGTTGTTAAACCTTTGAACCAAGATCCCTGAGTCAATTTAAGAGATACAGAGGTCTAAGGTGCCTCAAATTAAAGCTCTTGTTTAGATCTTTAATTTTGTTATACTTTTGTACAGTTTTGTACAAGCCCTCTTTGACTTTCAGGGGGGTCTTGGTTTTAAAACAAAGGTCATATGGTATCTCCAGTTGTAGTGGTGTTACAGCAACATGGATGATACCATTGTGTAGCTCTCTATGTGAGCTTTAAGAAAAATACCATTTTGGTATAGAATAACTTAAATATGCATAAGTTAGATGAGAGGTGAAAATAAGGGTTTTGATTTGTTTATTCTCCTCTAGGTTTCCTTATACTGTTTGGATAAGGTTGGTGTTCAATTTAAGAGGAGTTTTTTCCTCTTATTTAGTACCTGTATTGACTATGTTTGTTCAATACTTGTTATACCATTATTTATGGTATGTTGGATGTCATGCTAGAGCTCTGTTTTGAGTCACAGGCTGACATTGATTCGTGTGGAGAAGGATTAGGTGCTGCACTACACCAGACACAAATAATTAGTGATAAGCCTCTTGAAGGATAAATTTGCTTCATTTCAAGACAAATTAAGTCAAAAGAGCCAAGGTATGGAACAAGCCAAATGGAATTTCTTTGCTTAGTGTGAACGTTAGAAAAATTAAATTATTATTTGGATGGTACAATGTTTGATGTAATTACAGACTGTAATGCTGTAAAATCTTTGCTAAACATGAAGACACCAAATAGACATATGCTAAGATGGAAAATTTCTATCCAAGAATATGGAGTAAATATGAATATAGCTCAAAAATCTGAAAATATTCATAACAATGTGGATGGTCTTATTAGTTGGGCTTTAGAAAATACACCTGAAAACCCAGCATGGGTCCCACAGGAAGAGTACCATATAGAAGGCATATGTGTCACAGACATTTTCAAATAATTCTTTAATCAAGTTAAAGAAATCTATGAGATTGATAAGAACTGTCATATCCTATTCCAACTTCTTATGAAAGGCTGAAAATACCCATCACTCTCATCTAAACTAGATGAAATATGAGAGAAAGCATATGATGAAGGAATATTTCACCTCCTTGATGGAGCACTGTATCATAGGACAGAACACACATGTGTCATGACCTTAACAGATAGAACCTTGATAAAGAATATATTACATGAATGTCATAATAGTTTTTCATCTGAACATCTCTCAGAAGATAGGAAACTGGAAAGGGTTAAAACCTTCTCTTGGTGGCCAAATTGGAGAAAAGATGTTGCAGAATACTGCCAAACCTGTGACAGATGTCAAAAAGCAAACAGAGCCACAGGAAACTAATTTGTAATCATGATCCAAATCCAAGAACCAAAATCCCTATGGGAAACAGCTCACATGGACTGGGTAACAGCCTTACCTCCAGGAGGAGACAGCAGTTATAATGCATGCTTAGTACTGTTTGACAGATACAGAAAAACTCCAATGCTCTTACCATGTAATGAATATTGCACAGCTATGGACACAGCTATAATGATATGGAATAAAGTTATTAGCCACACAGGCTTATTCCAAAATATCATAAGTGATAGAGACCCAAAATTCACTTCAGCATTATGGAAAAACCTCCATAACTTGTTTAGAACAAAGTTATCATTCTCAACAGCCTACCACCCTCAAACCAATGGCCTAGCAGAAAAAATGATACAGACCTTAGAACACATGATCAGAAGATTCTGTGCTTATGGACTAGAATTTAAATACTCTTATGGCTTTACCCATGATTGGTGTACTTTAATACCAGCTCTTGAGCTTTCATATAAAACATCAATCCGTTTTCAACTGGAAAACCACCAGCAATGCTAGAAAAGGTTGGAATCCAAGACTTCCTTATGATACCCTCAAAAAGGACTTAGTGGATATACATCCAACAGCAAGAAGTTTTAAAATAATGCTTGACAAGGCAAGAAATAATGCAAACAGATTTATGCAAAAGAGAGATGAGATAAAGGTCATAAACCACCTGAATTTAAAGTAGGAGACTTGGTCTTAATATCAACTCTAAATTTTAATAATATCAAAGGCCCAAAGAAATTGAAAGATTTCTTTGCAGGACCATTTATGATTAAAGCACTCCATGTACCTAATTCTGTGTAATTAGAGCTGGAAGGTGAACTTATGAATAAATACACAACTTTCCCTGTAAGTCTGATAAAGGCGTACAGCTCAAGTGACAAAGAGTTATTTCTACTAAGAAATGAACCCCCACTTGAGATCCCTCCTCTAGAAGAAGGAGAATAAAAGAAAATTGTAAAAGTCCTTAAAGAAAGAAGGACAAGAAACAAAAAAGAAAGGGAGTACCTCCTAAGGTATAGAAACCTAACTCAAGAAGATTAATGGCTACTTGAGAAAGATATATCTAATTCTGATAAACTACTAAGAAGGTTCAGACATGAAAGAAGATGTAAAGAATAGAAGATTTAAGCATTATTGAGCTTCAAGACTTAAAAAAGTCCAATGAAGAGGTAGGACAGTGTATGATACCCTAATTAACTATATCACATTATAGTACAATCATTTTGGTGGTAGGAAATGTGAGCCTTTGAGATATGACCACATATCTAAAAAGGTCACAAGAAAAACTTTACAATAATTATTCCTCCAAATAACTATCTTAAAATAAGTAAAAACACCATAAAAAGGAATAAATGCTGAATTAAATTAGAATTTGATGAATAAGTATGTAAATTAAATTAAATAACTAGATTCCTCATGATAAAAAACACATATATCATTTTTATGGCATATCTGTAAAGTCAATGACTAATTAGTAATAAGCAAAAATGACATAAAAAGACATAAATTCTTATTTATCTCAGGAACAAATGAAGCAACTTTTGAAAGAAACTGCACCATTGGATTCCTCATGAAAAAGTACACACATAGTAATTTTCTATCATTTCTCTAAAGTTAATACTTAAGGAATTAAGCTGAATATTTTCACTTTTATGATCAGTGCATACATTCATGTTGTTTAGCTAATATCTCCTGAAATACACATGATAGATAGTTGAACAAAAAAATGAAGTTAAGATTTAATTACTGTACAAATACAGATATAAACTTAATTTGACATGTTATAAACAAGGTTATAACTTCTAAGGGTTTATTAAACAAAATTGTCAGAGCTGTAGACCACTTTGTTGTGAAAGTAGTCCAAACTTGAAATAAATTGTATATTAAGGTTCTACTAGATCATATGTGAAGAAGTATGTACTCTGTATCATAATATTCAAGGTAAAACCCCCTGAAATCATGGTTTGAAGTTGAAAATATTGAATTTCAACAGAAAAGATGGAATACAAGAAAAATCATCAAAAATTGAGTTTTTATTATGTAATAAAACGCTCTTGGAAGTTTGATGAAGACATTACAAGCTATCAGAGGTAACTCTCTTAATGGCTTTAGCTTGTATGAATTAAAGGTTCTTAATGATCAAAGTTTAAGCTTAAGATTGATCATTTATGATCATTCACTGTAATTTCATTTTAAGTTTAACAGCTATATAAGTGATAGATATAGTGAATACTATTAGATTATGATTAATAATAATAAAATCCACAAAGCTTAGGCTTCTTCCAAGCCTATGATGTCATCAAACTTAGAGTTATAGTGATAACTCTAAATAATGGCATAATAATAAGATAAGATGGTTTGATTATGATTTAATCATCACTAAACCTTGAAATACTATACAATTCCAGTGGATACCATCAGTAAACATCTACAAGAAGCCTTTTGGACTCTAGAAGGGAGGAATTTACTATAAATAGAGCTCTTCTTACTTTATTTTCCCCTGAGACACATCAAAAACAAGGAAACACTAAATAAAAAGGGAAAATCTTCATTCTTTATATATAAATCATTTATATTATCAAAGACCAAAGTTAATCTTCATTATAATAATAAATCTTGATGTTATGAATACATTTTTTTAATTCTTTTTGTTATATTTTCCTTTACATCTTATTTTACACATAAAATTAAGAATATTTGGAATTTCTCTCATGTTATTTTGTAAATACAATTTAAATAAGTTTTATTTACATTTTTTGGCATAACATCTTTCAAAATTATCATATTATGTGTTAAAAGTGGGTTATTTTCCCTTTTATAATGATTTCTCTCTATTATTACTTTTAATAATTCTTTTATCAATATAAATAGTATTTATATTGATATATAACATTAATATTGGTAATATTATTGTTATTAATTGTTTTTTATTACTGAAAAAAAATGTGTTTATTATTTCTTGGTAACAATAATGAAGAGCTTTAAATATATTAATTATTATATATTAATATATTTATTTTTCTGATATAAATTATATTATTATATTTATTTAATAATATAATAATTTTAGGCCATAATTATAATAATTCTTTATTATTATAGTTATTCTTTATTTTATGTATTAATAAGGACACTCATAGTACAATAAGTGAAATATTTGTAACATTTACTTATTGTTTCATAGTAAAACCTTACACTATGTAGGCTGACTATTCAGTATTATTTGAAGGGGCATCTGAAACACCTTAGCATCCATGGTTACTGGAAAATCCTGAAATTCAAAACAGACTTTCCAATAATTTCCCCCCCAAGGTACTAACTTATTTCATCCCATACCAAAAGGAGTTCCCACACTAATACAATCTGTTATGACTTTTAAAACACATCCTTCCAGAAAATAATCCAGTTTTTATAAGTCCCAAACAAGAAATAAACATTCCATTTGACTTGCTTGATTTCTGGCTTCAGTTTTTTTTATTTTCCTAGATATAAAGCATATGGGTCTTTCCACAGGTTTGTAATTAATAATTTGGACTTGATGAATTGTAGCTCCTATACCATCTCCTTATGCATCAATATAAATCTGAGAGGGTAGCTTAAAATCTGGCATCAGTAGAAGTGGAGCAGTGTTCAAAGCTTGCCTCACGGACTCAAAGGCTGTAACTCTATCAACAGTCATTTTAAACAATGTATCTTTGTCACATAACTTATAAAGAGGTCTTTCTATGGATGGAAAATCTTTAATATGCTTCCTGTAGTATCCTGCAGATCCTGGAAATAACTGTATTTTCTTTTTTCTGAGGCATAGGATTCAATAGTACTGCTTAAACTCATATTTTTTTTCAATTCTAAGGTATATACCAGATACCACATGTCCAAGGGCTTTGATTTCTTTGAGTCCAAAATGAGATTTCTTCATAGAAATTTTCATGTTTACAGATTTTATCTTTCCCAAAACTCTGGAAAATCTATACATATGTGCTTTCCAAGTCTTAGAACAGACAAAAATTTCATCAGTATAAATGATCAACCATCTTTCTGAAAGTTCTTCAGGAAAGATTTCATTCATCATTCTTTGGAAGTATGAAGTTTCATTCTTGATACCAAAAGGAATCCTCCAATATTCATAAACTCCACAATGAACAATAATTTTCAAGTATTTTCTTGATCTCAGTGTCACTAGATTTTGGTGGGATCTTTTCAGGGCATTCATAGTTCTGATTTATACTGCTTTAGATATTTGAGTAAGGGATATGTGGAGTTTTGGCATGGGATACCTGTCTGGGACAGTTTAAGGGTTTAGAGCTCTAAAGTACCCAACCATTCTGGTTCTTTCATCATGCCATGCCACTATGACAGGGGTATTTCTTTCTACCTCTTCATTATGGCCAGCCTTTCACATTATACCAAGGTACAAGAGCTCTCTAATGTGAATCTCAAGGGCTTCTCTTGATTTTTGGCTTTCTGGGTATGCAGGCCATAATTTTAACTTCATTAATAATAATTTCCCCCAGTAGTTCTTTATCTGATGCAAAGGCTTCTTTGTGGTAATCTAAAAGGGCAGAGATTTCATTTTCCTGTATTTCAGCAAGGTGAAGACTGACCTCAGCTTCATTCATCTGTTCTGACTTAAAATTCTCTAACTCCAAGTTTATTGGTGATAATTTATTTACTGCAATTTGTCTTTTTAAAGGTAAAAAGGCAAATTTCTGTCACTTATTACATCCTATAGTAAATTTTATGTCTTCTTTGTTATGTAAATCTATGCCGTACATGATTAAATAGTTATTTCCCAATATTAAATGGGTACTAGAAAAGTTTTCCATAACAGAAACTTCAAAAGTATTTCTAAAATCTCCTTTGATATGTGGAAATATTCAAGTGGTTTCAAATATTCCCAATTCTTTTGTTGTATTGCTTTCACTTTTGAGTCTTATTCCATCAATTGGTATTAATTGATCTTCAAAATTTGGCACACAATTTCTAAGAAAAAAGTTTCCAAAGAAAGAGCAGAAGTCTCCTGGGTCAAATAAGAGCTTAGTGGGTTTTTTCTCAATCAAAACCTCTGTTATACAGAAATTACCAGCTGTATATCCTTTCCTCCTGTTTGTTTTGGTTTTCATATGTTTTAAATCTTGAATTTTTGATAGGTCAAGTTGACTATTACTCAATTGTGGTAAGTGGGAGTAAGATTCCATGATGTCAAATGTGACATTGATATTCTCTATATCTTTTGAATATTTAGAAAATATGAATAATCTATCATCTGAATTATCCTCATTCACATCATCTTTTTCAATATCAGGTTCATTTTCAATAATAATTTCATTGATTTTCCCTCTTTTTGGAGATGTATTAGCTAAATATGTGGTGCTTTGGAAAATATGAAATTTTCTTATTATTTCTGAAGATTTATATTTCATATTACTAGAGGTTTCTTTAGGGATTTTTTCCACAGAATCTTTCCAAGGTGTATTAAACCTTGTTTTAATATTCATCCTACTAGAACCAATTTTTGTTCTAGTGGCTACTTCTGCCGATATGTGTATAATATCTTTTGCTAAAGATTGTTCAGTTGTCCTGACTTTTACAGTATGTTTCAAATCACCTGCACATTGTCTCAGAATTTTTCTGTGGATCATAAATTCTGATGAGTCAGGATATAATACTTTTATCCTGTGCTTTTGTTGGAAAAACCATGGTAAGGCTCTGTCTTTGTCATAATTAACCCTTGCATATTCAAAGTCTGTCTCTACTTTAACTCTCCAAGAATCATTGGCCCAAGTATTTATTATTTTGGTTTTCCACCAAGTACAACTTTGGTTTCCATGTGCTTGTCTTTATTTGATACACCATCTATGAGCTTACTTGGTCAACAAGGTGTTAAATCTTCTGTTACCAATCTTTCTGGTAATTCAAAATCTTCTTTGATCATTTCAATACCTCTGATGGATTTCATATGGTCATATTCTCCCTCACCATTGGAGTGAGGCCATTCTTTAATTTTTGGTAACTCTTTCAAAAGGTGCTTGTCCCATTGATGGTTCTAAGTTATGGAAAGAAGTGGGAAATTCATTTTTCATTTGTGAATTTTCTACATCCAATACTTTTGGGTTGGAATTTCTTATACCCTCAATTTAATTTAGAGGTGTAGACATTGTTGGTAATGTGTGCAGTGATTTTTCAATCTCATTTATTTTACTGGTATTAAACCTTGTGAAATTTCTGATCTCATGTTGAAAAACTTGTATTAAATTTATCAACTCAATTTTATACATTTCTTCTTTAATTGTCATTTCCTGCAATAATTCTATTTTTTGAGTATTATCATAAATCATTCTCTTCAATTTCATTATTAATTTTGATAATTCTTCTTTTGAGGTATAAAGACACTTTTTCAAGGAAATTGTATTTATCTTTACTTCAGTAAATAACTCTGTGATATCATTGAGTATTTTCTTATCATCTTCTTTGATAATACTTATGGCTTTATTTATTCTTGCCTTAATAATGCCATCAATATTCAATTTAAAATATTTATCTGCTGATTCTTTTATAATTACAGATTTGTCACTAATTTTATTTGAAAATGAAGTTTCATTATTTGATTTTTCAATTTCTCTCAAAACTTTCTCAAAACACATAAGTGTTTCAATTATTTGGCTAAAACTGGGATTTTTTGTCTTGAGATTGTTGCAAATATTTGAATTTTTATCAGAAATATGACTTTTAACATCATTTATGGCTATGTAAAAAGCTGTATTTCCATCCAAAATGTCAGAAATCATTTCTGAGATTTTAATCTGTCTTCCTCTCTCTTCTTAATTTCCATCATGGTTCTGGCCATACAAACACCTTTTCCATGGCATCTTGAAGAATCTTTGAGATTCTGTAGCCTTGGATGTATGGTTTTGTGTATGGTGCTTTGCCCTTGCCCTGGTTCTGAGCTTTTGAATGATTGTTCACATTGGAATTTCTGCTTCTGGCCACTGGGATTAGTTTTGGCACTTTTTTGGGTGCTGGTGGTTTTTTATTCCTCCATTCTGCTGTCAACAGCAGCTTGTGCTTCTTTTCCATCATTTGATGCCACCCATTCAGTAATATGAAAGTATTGGTATGGCTCAGAAACTTTCTCACAGTCAGGTAAGAGTTCATGAAGTTTTTTCAAAGGTGTGCTAGAATTTGATACTCTTTGTGTTGAGGTGCATTTTTGTATGCCTTCTGGCTGGCTTTTTATATGGCCACTGAGGTTTCGTGTGGCAGTTTCAGCTCTTTTTGAGGGTAAAATAGTGCTATCAGCTTCACAATGGCATAATTTTTTGGTTTGGGATTCATTTACTGACCCTTGTCCTTCTGCCATAATGACATCTATAACCTTTTTGGGAGCTGCTCAACAGGTTATAGCTTGCTCCTGATCTTGTTAAGGGCATAATTGTAAGTAAAAAAGCTTAAAAATAGTACTTTTTTGTCAAAAAACTTACTATTGGCCAAATTTCTTTCTTTTTGAAGAGTATTTATAATATCCAAATTTATTAATTTGGAAGAAATTGGCTCTTCTTTATCATTTGAAGTTATGATGACAGTGCTATTATAGTCAGAATGAACAGTACTGGCTGGGATAATTCTAGTAGCTGTTGGTCCTGCTTCAATGTTCTCTTGTCTTACCATGTTTTCAGAGACTAAAATGAATGAAAATAAGAAACTATATAAGTAAAAAGAGGATTTCTCAAAAGAGAAATAAAAAATAAAGCCTCACTTATGACATAAAAAAAATAGTTTTTATGATTTTTTAAAATTATAATTATTTTTTGTGGATCTTCAAGTTTTTCAATATAAGAAAAGGGTTAAAGAATAAAAACTATATATATCATAGGTAAAATATCATGGCTGGGCCCCCAAATGTAAGGTGTGAATATGAAACTTTGATTTGAAATCAAGTACATTTTCTATACTCAAAATTTTTATAAGGTAAAATTTGATTAAAAATATTATTTCTGGGAATGTTTGCGAAAAAACATGCCAAATTGATTTTTTTCCAATTTGTTAGTATAAAAAAATATTATTATGAAAATTTACTTCCAATAATACTCTACAAGAGATATTAATGGCTAAAAGAGATATTTCTTCAAGAGCAATTTCAATTGGAATTAATTGAGCAAAGAACTGTAGGAAATTAGTATGAGAGAAGAATCTCTAAGAAGAGTATTCAAGAGAAAACGCACCCAAAGCTGCCCATAGTGAATTTGGAAACAAAGTGAAAACATTAGCAGTGATGAAATATGCTTTAATTGACTTTTGGGTTGGTTCAAGGTTAACAATTACCATAAGGGTTACAAAAAATAATTATAATGATTTTTTCACATGGTTAAAAAGGTATGGTTGGAATCTTTTATTGATTGGTTTAACAGTTGATAAATTAATTATAAAAGGAAAAGATTGTAACATGAAGAGGAAAGTAGGGAAAAGAAGATATTTTTTTATAGCCACCAATTTTCTTACTCCAAAAATTAAATTTACTCCAATCAGTCATGAGAAACACACTGAAAACTTAAAAGCCAATTATAGAATCATTGAACCCTGGTTTAGACCAAAAAAGGGCTGGTTTTAGCCATTTTATTCCCTTAAATCAGCCATTGCTATAGTAATACCTGGTTTCAAGCCTCCAAAACACATCATAATGTGTGTAAGAGAGATGGAAACCAGTTAAAAATGTTTTCCTAGCATTTTCTTAACTTAAGGGTAGTTTTACCCTCTTGGAAACAGCTAAAACTTCCCTGGTTAGTATCAAAACCTCATAATCAAGTGAGTCACAGACCCTGTGACTCAATTCCAGGCCAAAAGTGATTAACTTTTGCATGTATTTTTGACATCTCATGCCTGTCAGTAAGGAATTTGGGGGGTTCTGCACCCTTGTAGCAAACATTCCTTTCCCCCCCCCAAAAAAAAAAAAATTAATGCTTCCAATTGATTTTTCTGTAATTCCTCATCATGTATTATACAAGAAATTTTACATGTGTAATTCAATCTAAATTTAAAGTAAACAACTGCCATTATTGATTCTAAATAGGTAAGTCCAAGCTCACTTATGTAATACACATGCACATTTTGGCCTTTCAATTGAAAATACTTCAATTCTTCATAGCTTATCAACTACACAAAACACCTCAATCTTAACACAAGAATTTCTTTTTAACACCACATTTGATGTTAATTGAATCAAATTTCTGGGGACCTTCATATTTTCATACAGAAAATACTCAAAACTTAATTTAAGCTTATTTAGAGTTGAGTTACAAAATTTTCACTCAGAGGGGACCCCCCCTGATTTTTTATGAATAATCCAATGGTGAAATAATTTTCATAAGTTTATTTTTTTGGAATGAAAGCTATAATAATTTTTCTTAATTTTTTTTTCAAAAATATTTTAATTTTAATATTTTTGGTAAAAATTTATTTTTGCTTAATTTTTTCAAGTAAAAATGTATTTTCACAATTTTAAATTTTGATTTCATTTAAATTTTGGATTATAATAATAAATTTATTTTTCTGATACAATTTTTATATTTATAATTAAATTTTGGTGTTCTATTTTAAAATTGGATTTATTATTTTTAATTATAACTTTATTTCATTATTTTTGGTCTTTTGAGTATATGAAAATACCTCTAAAGATCACAATTATATTCTTATCTCAAAAGAAGATATTACGAAAACTCCAAACATTACTTTACTAAATATACAAAGATTTGAAGTCAAGATTTTAAAAATCACAAAATCCATGATCATTCAAGTTGTTATCCTTTGGAGTATCCATCTGTGAATTGGAAGCCCTATTCATTAATACAAACCAGCTAAGAAAGGGACTTTAATTATTTTTTATTATTGAGATAAAATTTAAGAAGGTTACTTTTACAGCTTTAGCGAGTTTTTTGAGGTTTCAGGTGGATATTGGATCCAATTTTTGTAAATGAGACTCCCAAGCTCCAGTCAAGATTGAGGGAGTAATTTACAATATGACTAGCTCTTTATTTTTTTTGTGTTTCTGTCAAATAACTTAACAATTTAATAGTGTGATACTTCAGAGATAATTTGATATTATTTATAAAATTTGGAGATGCGTAAAATGAGGTTTACTATTTTAATATTGAAATATGAGGTGCAATGTAAAAAATACATATTGAGATGAATCACAAGTCCATTAAAGACATAAATTGTTAAAATGAACTTCCAAAAATAATTATGTAAAAATTTATTTTGGTAGTGCAATTAAAGCTATTAGTATGTGGAATACTGAGTGGCACTAAGATAACTTGGAGTAAAGGGCTTCAGGGAACTCATTAAGTTTAACCTATAAAGCACAATCTTTACCTTTATTTTTCAAAGAATTTTACTTTTTCAGAAAAGCCTTCTGAGGATTAACAATTTCAGGTTCATTCCTTCTTTAACTCTCCTTAAAATTCTAAAAAGGAATAAAAAGATGTGCTTTCTTCAAAATTCACCCTTCTCTCTATCTGAATATTGTAAATGAGCTTATTTTTTCCAAATACCCTATATAGAAGCTTATAGAAGAATCCTGGTTGATATAGAAAATATTACTTGAGGCTATCATTTCTGGTCCCCCATTTAGAAATCTAGAATTTAGTAAGACTCAATCTAGTAAATATAGTTTGAGTTTATTTTTGTAGTCCCTCTTCTGGAAGGTTCTATTGGAATTTCCTTTGATTTACTAATCTTGGTCACTGATACCTTTTGTTTTTAAGAGAGCTCAACAAAGCCAAATATTTGAAAATATATCAATTGTTCCCTAATTGGCAGTTGGACTTTTACTTTGGTAAAGAGGTGGGTTGGGAGTAATTTTTAAAGAGTTTGAAAAGAAAAACCTCAATCCAAAATAATCTTCTAATTTTAAATATGAACCAAAAGTATTTGTAAAATAATTTCAAGATAGTTCTTGTTCATAGCTACCCCAAAGTAAGTAATTTTTCCTTTTTTGAAAGAGAACCTGTTAAAATGAAACAACTTTCCTTATTTCAAAATGAAATTAGATCTTTATTTATCATTTTTGGATTAATCAATTAGTATGAAGTAAGATTAAAGAAAAAAAATCAAGCGACAGTCAATTATTCTGTCTATAGTATTAATTTATAGCTATAATATAGCTATTATCATTGCTATAAACATCCCTAGTACACATTTTAGTGTCCACTGTTAAATATACATACAACAATACTATTAAAGCTTCTATATTTTTTTCATCCTTATACAGCTTTAAAATAGAAGCCCATTAAGAATACATAAAATCTTTATCTCTACAAGCCATTATTCATAATGTCTACTATTTTATTCAAGTTGATATCATTGCTATTATTTTGTATATTTACCAGAAAATTATCAAAAGATAAACATTCTCTGCAGTATTTATGTGCTATAAAGAGTCTTCCTTCCATTTTATACTTTAAATCTATTTCCTTTTTTGTTTTTGGGAACTTCTTAATAGCTCTTTAATTGAATACAATCACCCTATTGGAAGCTTCAAAAATAATTTATTTGTTGAGTTCTTGAATAATCACCTTTTCAAGTATAGATAAGTGATTTTTGAGTATTATATTCTTTCAAAGGTAAAATTATTTTGAATACAGTTAAATATATATTATCATATTAGTGATAAATACTATATCATTATAAAATACAAGCAGAGAGAGGGCTACAAGTGTTGGCCTGTGACTCAAAGCCAGAGCACAAGCATGATACCAAAATTCCATAAGCCAATGGTAGAGAAAGATTCCCATCAACAAGCTACCTGAGCCAAAAAAATATCATATTGGAGTCCAAAAGGAAGATTAAATCTACATCACTCTTGATACAAAAATCCCATAACCATAGGATAAATAATAGCAAGTCATCACAGTGCAAAACCAGAACTGAGAATAAACCTTAATTGTCTCCTCTAATCTAACATATAGATAAAGATGCAGAACCCCATAAAATTGGGTTTTAAACTAGATCTCTCAATTAGTTATATTAAATGGCGCCTGCCATATTAGGCTTTTCCAAATCTATATAAGGTGAAGCCAGCTATAGGAAAAACTAGGGTGAACACAATATCCACCTCTAATCAAACTTTTGATTATTTAGTTTGAGATACCTGAAGAATGTTATTTCTATAATGAGAAATATCTGAGCTTTCCAATGGTACCATTATTAACTTTTTATCACTTCTAGAAGAAAATAATTAAGGATGGTAACACTATACAAAATTCATCAAAAATCCAAATTCCAACAATAGAACTTAAAACCTGTATATCTTTTTGAAACTCAATGCTAGGCATTCAAAATTGGTAACCATTGTCAATGGCTAGAAAATTAGCCACTTCTGAGCTCTCCATTTTTAAAGCTTCCCAAGCTATAGTATCTTTAAGGTTAAAATCCCACCATATGGGCAAAACTCCAATACTGTTGGATAACCTCCCATACTATTGAATTGAATGTGGGAAAGTCATGACAGAAATTTTTTTACTTTAATAAATCATAGTATGACTAATGTGGGGTCTTCAGATTTTTTCTGTACAGCATTCTAGGTATATGACCTGTCATGTCATGCCTGTGTGGCTGCCTTATGAAAATTTTCACCCAGTATGTGGGAAAAGTGACCAGATGTGGTACCACATCTTATCCTGATACAGCTTGTATGGGGATTTATAAACTAAAATCCCACCCTCTGTAGTGAAAAAATTCACTCCTTCAATGTTCTAGGGCTCAGATGCTCCCTTCACACCTGTTTCAGGATAAAAAGGGCCCTTCCTCTGCAGAAAAGAGGAATCCCTATGTAGCACAATTGTTATTAAAAATTAAGATCTTGGAAAATAATCAGGTATAAATACAGTATTTATTACTTTAGTCTTTATTATATTTAGTCAGTTGATAAGTAGTGCACCCAAGACTTTCAGTAGTGCTCACCACCACTATTCTAACATAGTAGATCCCTTCAAACCCTATTTCTACATTATTCACTAATAGATATAGTATTTATCATTATCACTACACCATATAATGATTCTTGCCACAATGCTTAATAGAATTCAAAACTCATTTTCTTCCAATTTCTCCTTCTATTTTATTCCTCATTTATCCCACAGTTCTTGGAAGGAATTTCAGATAATAAGAGAAGTATCCAATTTTGAAAATTTCTCCCACAATTCATAGCTTCCAATTAACTTGTGTAACTCAAGATAAAATCTTGTATTTCATTGAACAATGACACTGATTAGATTTTATATATAGTATTTAGTGTTTATAAAGTTTTTTCAATTTAAAAGAAAAGACTTCCTTCATTTATCTCAACACACTCACTCCCAAATATGTGAAAATTTACAATTATTTGCAACTTTCTTTCCAAGATATTTTCTTTAAGAACATTTCTATCTAATTTGAGAAGTATCTTAAAATAATACCTATATTTTCAATTCCCAATAATTATTAATTCAATTTTCTTAGAAGAATCAAATAAATTTATATTGAAAGATCAGAATATCTCTCAGAGTGATTTCTTTCATTTATTGAATAAAGAATATTGAAATCTAGTCATCTCAAGCTCCAATGGAGAACAAGCTACATAAATAAATAAAATTAAACCTCCACACTATTTGAAATAGAATATTTTAGCATTTAAAGCTATAAATATAGGGTATTAACTGCTTAAGCTTAATTTTCAGCTGCTATAGGCTTGATCAAGCCTATATTATTTTTGATATGCTGATAAAAAAACATAAATTCAAGTGAAATATTGAGCAGATTTCCAAAATCATGGACTTAATTATGTTCCTTTTTTTCTTATTTAAAGATATACTACATATTTATAAGTCCCTTTCAAAATGAAAAATTATTTACCACTTTTAGTCTAGGTGCAATGAAAGCTTAAATGATAAACCAGAAAGCTAACTTTAAATTTTTCTTTATTATCTGACATATATATCTCCCAAGTAATATTTCTTAAAATAAAGTTTAGCTCTTTGTGAGAACTCAAACTAAATATATAAATGAAAATATATCTCATTTCGATAGCTTATTCAATTATTAATTCATAATTCTCTACCAGAAAATTACTTTTCTATCTAATTCAATAACTAAGAAAATTTTTATAGCAAACATCATTTGAACAAAGAGACAAATTTACATTAAAAATAATGAAATCTGAGCTTGAACTAATTTTTGTATGATAGAAAGAGAAAGACTAAAGGTGAATTTTGGATTAATTTTTCTAATTTAAGATATTTCTCAAGGCTTAATATTTGCTCAATATTGTTTTATTAAGCTCATTCTCACTTTTTTTTTGTTTCTGAGCCAAACTTAGAGCCAACATTTTGAATATAATTTTATCAAATTTTATCATGTATTCACTTTTAACTTCTTTGTCTATAAGCATAACTTTTGTTTTACAAATACGGCCTCATTCAAATTTCCTACACAAATTCACATTGCAAAAATAAAACAATAACAGAAATAACTTACTTTTACCAATACTAAAGGAACAAACTATCAATTTTTTATCTTTTTCTGACCTAAATAATGTAAAAGAGTTTTATTTACATAGGATACCTCCTTTCTATGAATATTATTTCATATTCCTGTTTCTGTGAATTTAAAACAAGAATTGATTGCATTTTTTTAATTTTATTCAGTTCTGAGGTCCATATTTCCCCAAGGTATTTCATCTTTTGGCTTTTTTCAAGTCCCCAAGCAAGTCTTTACATAAAGCAATTACAGAATAGGGGTTTATTCATAGAGAAAAAATATAAGTCATTCATCAAAAATAAGAATGATTAAATTCTTGTAAGGATACATTCAGCTTCTATAGATGGGACATTCCTTCAAGCTTCCTACTCAAAAAATGAAAAATTCAAATAATTTATTTAGGTTCTTTAACCTTCTCAAAAGACTTCAAAATATAGATAAAACAAATTTCTAAAAAATGGCTGTAAAAGAAATAATACAAGCTTATCACTCAAATCTAACCCCAGCTCAAGTCTATAATTATTGTATTCATTTTTGAGTCAATTAATTCTCCTTCTGAGATATTCTTATTTAAAATGTTTATTTTTGAGAATAATACAAATTCTTAAATACTTTGATTTATTTTTTATGTTATTTATCTTTATTTTTTTCTGTTTTCAATATAGCAAGGGGATTGGTAAATTAACATCTGTCCCCTTATCTGAACCTACCAGATCTCTTCACCATGTATGTATTTCCCTGAAGACGTTTTTCTGAGTTAACCCAGAGCCATGAATTCTTTTAAATACACCAAATATGAATATCAGCTATGCACAAGGTGTCATTTGTAAAGGTCTTTTTCTAATAGTATCAAAATTTTATCATGAAAATGTTTCTACCTGACAAAATTGCAGGGCTAGTTTTGTAGACTTATTATTTGGTGGAAGAATGATTGGTATATGCATTCCATCAATAGCACAAATTATTTTGATCAGTACTTGTAATATTTTGAAGGATTCCTTGAGGACCTCCCACTCCTCTTCATTATCCACATTTGGAATAATTTTTCTCAAAAAATGTTATTTCACCTTTATTGTTAATAAAAGATAATGGAACTCAAATAATTGACATATCATGCCATACAACCAATATTTCTTGAACAATTTTGGGTAATAGATACCAAGACGAAGATGATACAGGGTTATTCCCAATTTTTCTTCTATAGTTAACCCCTGGTATCCTGATGTTGACCATTTCTAACATGTCCTGTTAGACTGGCAGATAAAGAAAAATGTTTCCCCATTGGAAAAATCCCAACAAATCTCCCTTAATTAAAAAGTTCCTCATCATTCCAAGGTCTAAATCAGGCTCCTTGTATTACACAATGTCATCTACATTCATATTTCTGATAAAATGTTAAATTGAACACCATGTCCTTCATTATTCTTTTGTTCATTTTTGCAAATGGGAAAGTTTGAATTAATAAATTCCATAATTTTAAAACTAATTATGAAATAAAACTCATTGAATAGATTTTGAACAATTTATCATGAATACACATGAATTTTTGAGATGATTTCATGATTATCTTGAAATAAGTTTAACATAAAATTAATGAAAAATTAATCAAAATTAAATTTAAAATAAATTTTGAATAAAGTTCAAAACCTAATTTTAGACCAGGCCTCAATCTTCTTATCATTATTTTGAATTAATGATATATATCCATATACATTAGTTAGATTCAATGAAAATGACCTGATGATCACAATTTATACACCAAGGTCAATTGAACACCTTCTGGAGTATATAGATGAAACAAAACAATTTGAGAAATTGACAAATTATAGAAGGAAATCAAGGAGAAAAGATGAGCATGCTAAAAGTAAAACGGAGAAATATGAAGAAAGAAGAAGAATTAGATTTCCCAATAGAATTAGAGTGTGAATTAGAGGAAGAAAGTTGCACAGCCTACCCAAGTGATTGAACAAATAAAGATCACCTTATAAACCCATAACCCTAATCAAAATTGGAAATAGAGCAGCATTTGAAACCCAAGCACTCTAAAAAAGATAATCCATATATGTTATGAGAGCATCTCCATCAGTGTTGCTAAGCATGGAGAGCTATAGCTCATAGATAGCTCCCTGCTTCTGTAAGATGGCTTCTTGACGTGCAATGCAAAATTGCAGCATAGGTATCTGGGGAGGCAAATTGTTACTTTCACAGAAACAGTATTTTTTTTCCAATTGAGTAGGGGTGGTTGAGTGATGGTTTGGATGTTCCAAACACAATTTTCACACATAATGATGAGTGTCGCAGGAGCTAGAGGGTTGCCAGATCTGGCAACCCAAGGTCCTTTTTTAGCTATGGAGCTAAATGAAATTTGCCTTTAGCAACGTTGGTGGGGCTGGATTTTGGACGCGGGTGGGGCTAAAATGTGAAATCTCACTATTTAGCAACGTTGGTGGGGATGATCTTATTTATCTCTTGTTAGAAAGAAATGAGAAAAAATCAATATATTCATATAATTAGATTTTGGAGTTATTTTTGAGGCAGCTTGAAATGTGTTGAAGATGAAATCATCCAACTTGATATGCAAGGGGATAAAAGGTTTACATTGGGCCAAAAATCCACTTGATTTAGGAAAAAGTGCGATTTGAGTGGTTTTCCATGCAACGATACAGAAAAAGAATAAAGAAAAAGTTTTGGTTCTTTTAGCCTTTGGAAGAATACTAAAAAAATGCTACACTTTCCAATTCATGACGTTTTTCGTACCTCAACATGCATCTTATTTGGTTTATTCAAGTGAAAAAGGTTCTTCAATAGATGATAAGGGCGAAGAAAAATTTTCAAATTATTTCGAGATACAACACATAAGCAACAAACTCAACTTAAACAATAAATTCTATTTTGAGTAAAATAATTACATGTAAAGAAAAAAAATCCAATTTTACAAGTTTAATTTCGACATTTGTCAAGAATAAAATGAAGCGTAATGACCTATACACTCTTCTTGGGTAACCTTGCTTTCAGTTGAATTGGGCTACAGCCTTTGAATTTTCTTCGTTGAAAACCCAAAACGTACGATAATTTTCTTTACCCTTTTATATGTACATTGAAATTTCAAAATATGAAAAAAGGGGTCTATTTAATTGAAAACAACCCAAACCAAGTTTTTCATCAATTCAATTAAATAAAGTAAAAATCGACTGCGGCAACTGGTTTGGCCGATCTTTACCTTCCTTGGTTTAGATTTGCAAAGACTCAGGTTCAAAGCTCTCTTTATACCTGTGGCAAAATTTGTAGTTGATTTTTTTCAATCAATTCAATAGTTTTCTGACTGGTTTTCATGAAAACGTTTAAAGCATTTTTGAGTTCTTTTTGTGAAGATGGTGAAACTTTTCTCAGGTTTCTTTCGGATGATACCTTCGCTGTTGGAGTTGATGCTTGACTTGAGCAACGTTTTATGGTTGAATCAATTAGAGGTGAGGTCGAAAAGGGTGAGAAAGATGGATGCGATTGAGAATGATCAACCAATTGATTTGATTCCTCGGAGGAGGGAGCTGAGGATAAATCTGATAGCGGAGAGGATTCGTTAATTTTAATTACTGTTTCAGGTGTCAAACTTCGTCGTGATTTGGCGGGCGCGCATTGATTCTTCATCATCAATTCATTATTGACTTCAAGTCCCGAAGGTAGGTTGCCCCCCTTCAAAACACCCTCTTCAGCTATCTTTTTTGAGGGCTCGAAGGAAATTTGGGGGAACATGAGCTTTGACACTTGGCTT
The DNA here is from genome assembly GCA_023105745.1 of Austropuccinia psidii. Classification (NCBI taxonomy): domain Eukaryota; kingdom Fungi; phylum Basidiomycota; class Pucciniomycetes; order Pucciniales; family Sphaerophragmiaceae; genus Austropuccinia; species Austropuccinia psidii. Next base: position 13,383,144 of record JALGQZ010000018.1, read on the forward strand.
GAAACGATTTGGTTCGTAGGAGCATCATCGGTAACTGTTGTATTGGGAGATCCGTCAGCACCAACATTATCTGTGTCTTTGCCAGATTCAAGCCCGCATAATGATTCGCTGGTGTTGTGGTATTCGCAATCTGCGTCATTTTTTGTCTTGATTTCGATCGATCCAGCGCAAGAATTGGGAGAAGTTTTCTGAGGTTTGTCTAGATGTGAGTTTGGACGGTTTTCAATAGCTGGCTTTGTTTCATCAAGCCTAATATTTTCGCAAAAATTTTGCTGAGCCGGTTCTGGGTAGGCATTAGTGGGCGTAGACAGTGTTTCATCTGTAACTTTCGCCTTGGAACTTGCTTGACTACATCCCCAATCAATGTCAAGTGATTTTACCAACGCAGTTAGCTTGTGAGCAATGCTACTGCTTCTGGGCCTTTTAGTATCGGACTGATTTGAGTTCTCTGTAATAGGAGCATCGCTGGCGACTCTTTTCAGATTACCATTAATCTGAACGTTTTTTAGTACAGACTCGTCACTCTTCAATCGAGGTGTCGATTGAGATGCTGGAAAAAAACATTTCAAATTCGAGTCAGCAAGGGCTATACGATTAATGATCCAGTTCAACTTACATGACGTCTCGTTTGAGGAATGAAACAAAGTGGAAGGGCTTTTGACAGACGATATTTCCGATAAAATGGGGACTTGTGAAAACAAAGGATTTTGTACAAGAGGGGGTCCTATTACAGATGTCTCACCATGAGGTTGACTAGTAGAATCAATGCCATCTGGAATGGAATGGTTTACAAATAATGATCCAGGCCGAGCTAAGCCTATGATATTGTTTGAGGGTTGTACCAAATTTGAGTTTGAAGAGTGACGGGCAGGAAAACTTTGGGAGGAAGCCTGGTGAAGGTCCCACTTGCGATGCAAAGCTTGATGTTCAGCTTGATGCTTGGCATCCAGTTGAGCTAGATCCCGCTGAAATTTCTGAGACCTTTGTACTATCATGGTATTTCTGCGCAATGTAGTATGTTGCTGAGTTAGTGCATCAGTAATGCGACTCATGAAATTCTTATACTGGTGTTCCAATTTATAAAGTTCTTGGTGGTACTGTTGCTCCAAGGCTGCTTTTTCGGCAGATTGAATGAATTTTAATTGCAATTCGGTCCGAACACCATTTGATCCTTGCCCATGGCGTAAAAATTGTAGTTGTAGATGAGATGGGACAAGCTGAGGTGAAATCGGGGGATTGTTGAGAGGGGAGACATTAGACTGATTTCCTAGTTGCTGAAGGCTCACCATGGGCGGCTTTTGATCAAACTGAGGCTCGAACCGTTGGTAATTCTGAGCGGGTAAACACTGCGGATGGGGATGTTGCACGATTGGTAATGAATGACTTTTCACATCAATATGATTAGAAATAACTGATGAAGAACGATGGTTTTGAGTGCGCGATTGCATTTCGGTGATGTAGGTTGCATCACGAGGTATTGTTATAGAAAAATTTGGAGAGGGAGGCTGGCTGCGCCTTGTAAAATTAGGCAAGAGATTGGGAGATGATGGATTACTAGAAGATGAAGCTTGATTGATTGGTGTTGAATGTGATTGACTAGGTAAATTGGATTGTGGTGATGTTTTTAACAGAATTTGTCCTGAAGATCGGTTTGAATGGTTTTGTGAAGCGAGTGACGTAGTTGGATTGACATCTTTGAAACAATCAAGCAATTTAAATATTAGCAAATTAATGATTATGAAAAAAGAGCAAAAAAAGATTATTTGCATCGAAGTTAAGAAGAGAACTGAACTCTGAGTAAGTTTGGGAGAAACAAGTGTCAAAAAGGGTGAACGGCCAGGACCTGGGGGGTTACTGCTAGTCGATTGATCAGTAACAGAAGGCTTGATATCAATCAGAGTATTTTCAGATGGACCTGACTTTAGCGAAAGAATGGTGCTAGTGGAAAGCGGAGAAAGTAGAGATGGCTTCGATGAGACGTTGTCAGCTTGATTCAGAGATAGAGAGGATGGTTTGGTGCAGTTTCCAGGGGGGTTTGAAATTGAGGTTTGAGCCGATGAATGATTACAAGGAGATTGCCGGAAAGTTGAAGGCAAAAGGTGATTTGATAAAGTTTGAGTGGTGTTTAAATTAAAAGATTCTTGGCCAGTTTCAGGATTGGTGAAGTTTGATGAGTGCTGTGCTTTTTCGGCAGAGAATGGCGTAGAAGGACTCGTGGGATCATATTGAAATTTATGAGAGCTGGTCGGTTGAAACACCGCCCGAGCTGCGTTTAAAGCTCTCTCTTCAAGTTTAGCCAAACTTACTCTGACTTGACTAAAATTCATAAAAGGAAGCATAAAGACTGGAGGTGATTGATCAGGTAGTAAATTGGCTTCTTTATCGGCTAAATATTTACTTCGCTGAGGATAGAGAAGGAATGTAACATATGATTATTGAGATGAATTAAGGCAATGAAGAGACAGAATGAAGTTTGAAGGTATTAACATACTGCTTTAAGAAATTTATCTTTCAATTGCTCCCAAGGTTGCATTATTTCTTGTTTGAGATGATGACACCTATGAACCAATGTATCAGGGATTGGAGATTGGTTTGATTTGTAAAGGTTTAGTAAGAACAAATTGGTTTGATAGACAAAAAATCGTTTTGAAAGTTGAGAAGTAATGATGGGAGGTAATTCTAATATATCCGCAGCTGATAAGGGGTTCGGTTCATGAGAAGAAGGTTGAGTCCATGAGAGAAAATGACAAGTGATGGATGAAATTGAGGGATCGCTGATAAAAGGACTTTGAGATTTAAGAGATGAAGAGGGTTCGGACAAGGCTATTACAGTTGGCTGTGTTGAATTATTTGATTTGTCAGGTTGAGAATGCATTTCGGCAAATGTTGGATCAATATTACTATGATTAAGATCGTTCTGTTGAGAATTAAAATTATTAGGTTGAAAGTCAAGATTATCTATCTTAGGCTTTAGATTATCAGATTCCGGATAGGAATTGATTAAATCATTCAATTTGGAGCTTAAATTGTCAGATTTTGTATTTGAAATCATTAAATCGTTTGATTTAGAGTGCACATCGTCAGATTTTGGATATGAAGCGATTGAATCATTTGATTGAAAGTTTAATTTGTCAGATTTTGGATTTGAAATAATCAAATCATTTGAGTTTGAATTGAAATTGTTTGGCTTGATATTTGAGATAATTGAATCATTTGATTTAAAGGTTGAGTTTTCAATTTTAGAATTTGAAGTGATTAAATCGTTTGATTTGGTGTTTGAAATGAGCCGTTTAGAGTTCAGAAGGTCAGGTGCAGGATTGATAGAAGAAGCATGGTCAGATGTGATGTATTCATTCGAAGATACAATTTGATGAGCTGAAGGTTTGGGAGAAGGTTCAGATTTGATTTGAGTTTGATTGGTTGATGGATCAAGATTAGGAGTAAGGCTCGAGGAGGAACCAATAGGAGTTTCAATTGATGGATCTGTTTTAATATTAGGTGAGATTTGGTTGACTTGAAATTGATTAGCTTGATCTATAAAGAAATCAATAAAACTGTTAGTTTTAAAAAAAATTCTTCTTAATTCTAAAGATATTTTATTTTACCCATTTGATTACGTTCGATTGCGGCATTCCTACGTCTTTGAACGGCTTTTTCGAGTTGAGCAAATAAATCTTTAGTTCTATTCCTACTAATCAAACTAAGAGTTTAAATTGAAATTAAAGGAGTTAGACCAGATCAGTTAAGTTTTTTTATTTTTTCAAACTATTTCCTTTATTTGATGATCACAAGAAATCAATGAAAATTTCACTTGCGCATGTAATAAACCTGATGAATTATCCTTATGACCTAATAACCAATCTCTTTCGTTTTCCCAAATTGGATCTATTTTGCACTTTTGTTCTATTTCTAATTTGAATCTTTCAAAAATTTCCTTTTGATCTGAATTTAAAGGTCTTGCCAATTTTTTAAAACTAAACAGTGCAGTAGGTGGTGGTGGTAATGGGGGAGCTTGATTTGAAGTTGATGGAGAACTGTTTGCTTTAGGATTAATGATTAAATTTTTTGAATCTGATTGATTGGTATTTTTATCTTTTATCAAAGGCTTTTTATCCAAAGCTACTTGTGAAGAAGAATTATCATGATCTTCATGACCATGACCTTGATCTGGATCGATGATCATTTTAAGATAAAAATTTCGATAAGTTTAATTTTTGAAATCTTCTCGGTGTGATTAATGATTTGTCTCTGAAGAGTTTCTCACCCAAACCCAAAACACTCGAGGCGATACATGTCACGCCTCACGATACCTGACAGCTTGTCTGTCACACCTCATCCCTAGCGTGCATCCTCAATACTTCATGACTCACCACCAAGATTCACGAGAAGAGGCACCAACTGTCACTATCAAACAAGACAGCTAAGCTAAATTGGCATAACTCCAGTGAAGGTCTACCAGGGGACACGTAGTTAGATTTCCGCCATATTTCCAATCAGTTTGAACTAGAATTTAACTTAGGAAGGGCAAAACAGAGTGGTAGTAGTTGTGTTTTCATTATTCTTGAACTTCACCTAAATTTTCATTCAGATAATGTGGCTGAATCATGACCACTATCAATGATTCTTTCATTAACAGAAGAGTCGTAGCTTTTTTATCAAAATTATTCAAAAAATAAAATAGAATATCAGTCAGGACTCAGGATTTGACTCACCAAAACTGCAAGCTAGCTTTCATTGTCAAACTAACTAACTGTATAACTTTATTTTTATTAATTTTGCGGTCAAACCCAACAAGTCAGAAGTTGGGACTAAGTGAATCAAACTTTCTTCTTAATTTATCCATGAGAAAAGAAATTTAGTGAGGCTCCAAAAAAAATATTGAAACATCAGAATTGAGATGAGAACGTGACTTGTGTGTTACATTTATAATCAATGCTCAAAAATTACGAAAAACTTTAAGAATTTTTTCCTCCTGATTATTAATATTTTGTATCAATTGAATGAATTGCGAAATTAGAATTTCTGAGAGTGTCTTCTGAAAATAAATGAGAACCATCCTTGTCTTCTAGAAAATTCTATAGCCTCTCACTCAAGCAGTTATATTTTTTTTGGCCCTGCACCAAGTAATAGGTTTTAGTAAAAAATATAAATAGCCGGTTTGTTTACTTTCATGTATTAAGATCCCATGCATTATTTTTGAAAGAAATCCAATCCAAAATACCAAAATTTTCTTATTATTATTAAGGAAGGCATTCTCATACATCGAATAAAATAATTTGATTGAATGGAATACTCCAAAAAACATTTGAAATGAATAAAACTCAAATTCCTTCCCTTTGATTATTTACGTAATAGCTTCTCAAATTAAGATGCAACTTCGTTCAATAAAATAACTATATTTCTGAAAGAATTAAAAAATGTGAATTTTTTTTTAAGAAATTAAAAAATCCTTTAAAAAGATTATTGCAATTAAACGTTATTTTTAAAAAACTCCCGCAAGCAAAATGGAATTATGAGCATTCCTATTTTTTAACTTAACTTTCATTTTCAATTGATACTTTTTTTTTTGAAAGAATACTCATTACTGTAATGAACTTTATAAGATGTGGATCACTTCTCTAGTTGGTTGATTTTCCTTTTTTTTTTCAGAAAAATTGGTGTCTTCATTGATTTTTTCTTTTTTATTAGGTTATCAATAAAAAAGATTCCATAAAAACAATTTCAATTTTTGTATTGACTAATAAAAGTTTGATTTAAAAATTGAAAATGTATAAAAATCAAAAATCAAAAATAGTTTTTTTTTGAAAAAAATCATATTTAAGATTTAAACTGATAAAAAAATATTTTGAAAAGAAACAAACAGAAAATTTTTTGTTTAATTCTTTCTTTGAGTGGAAATTATCAAATTAAATAGTAGGGATTTCTTATATTGATTTTATCCATTTTTATTTCATTAAGAAGGATATGTATTAAAACTTCATTAAAAAATGAACTATTCATGGAATATTTTTTGTTTTGTTTGGGAGAATGGGGACAGGAATGAAAACTAAGTTAAAATCCATTTATTTCCTAAATTTTATTTTTAGAATGAAAAAGACAGCTGTTTTGAAGTATTTTCTTATGAGAAATATTTGTTATTTTTTGATAAACTATATTAAATAAAAAAATTATTATGAAAATACCAACTTATGATTAAATTGGGGATTCATTCTTCTTGTATCTTTCAAACAAAAAAGAACAAAGACAATTCAAAATTAAAATGAATTTTCTCAGATTTTAATTATCTTTCATCATAAATATATTTGTATCTGATAACAAAAAGGGGTTTTTCTGAAATACATATGATTTTAAGATTAGGTAGTTTTGCGCCTATAATATCAAAAATTAAAATATTTTTTTTTAAAAAAAAACCTGTGCTTTCCACTAAAAAAAACTCCAAATTTTTCAAATAATTCCCTTTAGAATTTTTCAAAATATCAAATTTTGAAATATTTGGAAATTTGATTTTTGAATTTAATTCATCTCAAATCTTATTAAATTTCAACCTCTTCTTTGAGAAGAAAACCTAAACTAGAATTTAAGTTCCAAATTTTTAATTTATTTGAAGAGTGTATTTAATTATTTCTTTTATCATACTTTTCTATTCAATCATACAATTCCAAATAAATTTCCAAAAAAAAAATCCAGCCTTAACTAAATCTTTAGTCATCTTGAAAATTTAGGTCATATATATTTGATATAGTATCTATTTATTATCAATTGTATTCATATTAAATCAAATAATATGGTTTGATAATAAATTATTCAATATAATGAGAAAATAGCCTATAAATTTTCTCAACAAATGTCATGATCTCATAAGGAAATCACTTTTTGAAAAAAAAATATTTCAAAATCATCAAGGATAAGTTTCAAAAGTCTAATTTTTAAAAATAGTGTATATTAATCTGATGAGATTCATTTTTTTTTCTGAATTCATTAAGCTGTTAACTATTAAAATTTTAGAATATTAATATTAAAGATTAAATCATGTTTATAATAAGGTTTTTCCTGTTTGGGAAATATTTAGCATGTAGGAATATTGATAAATGGAATGAGGAGGAGTCCAAGTGAGAAAAATGTCTATGTTAACTCCTGTGGGGAAATTTATATGTCTAATCATCACTTCAAAATTATCATATGTGGCTTCAAAAACCCAATAATATTATCATTCAGGAAGAAAGGGGCTTTTAGAATCACATTTAGATTGAAAAATTCCATTATAGAACACATCAGAAAAAATTGAGATATGTCAGAGGTCTCTCAAAGAGTATATATCATTTTTCTAGGATCATTATGTCCAATGTGAAAAATGGTTCAGACTATATCAGTTTATATCTCAAGTATATTGGGGGAGAATTCTAGTACAGAATTAGCAGGGATAATTTTGGCTTTTCATTAATCCAAATGAGATTTCTTTTTAATATATAGGCAAAATGAAATTACCTAATTTCAGGGGTTGAGGGGAGTGTAAATTTCCTCAAGAATTTTTTTTGATTTCATTCTTAGTCTGAGCCTTTGAGATATGACCACATATCCAAAAAGGTCACATCAAAATTTCTGCAATAATTATACTTATAATAATTATCTCAAAGACTAGTAAAAATACCATAAATAAGTACAAAAACTGAATTAACTCAGTATCTAATGAGTAAGAATGTGAAATAAATTACAATATTAGATTCCTCATGGTAAAATACACATATGTCATTTTTATGGCATATCTGAAAAGTCAATAATCACTGAAGTATAAGTAATAATACCTTGAAAAAGGTATAAAAACTTATTCAACTCAAAAACCAATGAGACAAAATGAAAGATAAACTGTACCATTAGATTCTCCATAGAAATAAACATATAAAAAGATTATAAAGCTATTCTCTAAAGTCAATACCTAAGGAATTAAGCTAAATATATGTGCTTTTGTGGTCAATGCATATATTCATGGTTTTTAGCTAATATCTCTTGAAATATACAAGATAGAGAGATAAACCAAAAAAAATCCACCATGTAATTAATTTAAGAGCACATATATGAACTTTATTCCACAAGGTTAAAGCTTGTAAGGGATTATTGAATAAAATCAATGGAGCTGTTGACCACTTTGTTGTGAAAGCCGTCCAAACTTAAAAAGAAGTGGAAAGTCAGATTATACTAGTTCATAGGTGAAGAATGATGTAATTTGTATTATAATATTCAAGGTATAACCCCTTGAAATCATGGTTTGAAGTTTAAAATATTAAATTTCAACAGACAAGATGAGTTACAAGAAAAATCATCAAAAATAGAGTTTTAATGATGTAATGAAATTCTCTTGGAAGCTTAATAAGGAAATTCCAAGCTATCAGAATACACTTCCAGAATAGCTGTAGCATGTATAACTTAAAAGTTATTAATGATCAAAGTTTAAGCTTAAATTTGATCATTTATGATCACTCACTGTAATCTTATTTTAGGCTTAACAGTTATATAAGTGATAAAACTGGTGAATACTATTATATTATGATTAATACTAATAAGATCCACAAAGTTTAAACTTCTTCCAAGCCTATGATGTCATAAAACTTAGAGTTATAGTGATAACTCTAAATAATGGTGTAATAATGGGATAAGATGGTTTGATCATGATGTAATCATCACTAATCTCTGAAATACTGATAATTTACAGTGGATACCATCATTACACGTCTACTAGAAGCCTATTGGACTCTAGAAGGGAGGTATTTACTCTAAATAGAGCTCTTTTTACTCTATTTTCCCCTCAGATGCATCAAAACATTAAAACAATTAAACCAAAGGTAAAAATCTTTATTCTATATATACATCTTTCATATTAGTATAGACCAAAGATAATATTTATTACAATCATCATTTTTGACATGATTAATTCAATTGTTCTTCTGTTTTGTTATAATTCTCTTAAAAATCTCAAATCCATATAAAATCAAGAAAATTTGTAATTTCTCTTATTTTTTATTGTAAATACAATTTAAATAAGCTGTATTTATATTATTTGGCATACAATTATTCAATATTATTATACCAAGTGTTAAAAGTGGGTTATTTTCTCTTATTATAATAATTTTCTCTTTATTATTGCTTTAATAATTCTTTAAATTAATATAAATAGTATTTATATTAATTTATAGCTTTAATATTAGTAATATTATTGTTATTAATTGATCTTTATCAATAAAAAACAATTTTTTACGCCTTTATTATTTTTTGGTAACAATAATAAAGTTCTTTTAAAGATATTAATTATTATATATTAATATATTTATTTATTATATTATTCTATTTATTCATCAATATAATTATTTTTTACAACTTAATTATAATAATTCTTTATTATTATAATTATTTTTATATATTTACTTTATTCATAAGGACATTCAGAGTACAATAGGTAAAATATCAGTAATTTTTACTTATTTTTTCATAGTCAAACCTTACACTTAGTGGTAATTTACCTGAGAGGTAGAAGTGTAAGCCTGTGACTTGAAACAAGAACCTAAACATGATTCCTAAAACATCATCAAGGATAGTACTAAATCAAAATAGTGAAATAAAATTATCCTAAATTTATAAATACAAATAGATAACTAAGAAGAACAAAAACTAATAGAATTTTACTGAGAGAATATATACCAAAAGGTAATAATATGAAGTCTGAAAACATTGGCTTTCAGTATACTGAGAATTAATATGAAACGTAAACTCTCATATGAAATGTTTGGTTATTATAAGAGGGTTTCCATTTTACATACTATATTTAATATATCATTCTTATCAGCTTAATTAAAAAATTTATATAATTCTTAATCAAACATGCATAAATGCACCAAAAATTACTATTAAAATGGTAGAAAAGGAATTTTTCTGATTTAAAATATAGTTTAAGCTCCAAATATTTCATTCTAGATACATAAAATAAGATATTTTATAAAAAAAACTCTTATATATATCCAATGATAAAGCTAAAATATCTTTATCATAAAAAAATCAAAATCTATCAAGGTTCCCCTTGAAAAATATCCTTATGGTTATTTTTGAAAAAAGGGGAAAAACATTTTCACTTGTGTATCCTCCCCATAACCTAACAAACCAATTAAAAGATTATTCTTATCACACTGAGATTAATAATTATCAAAATTTTGATTAACTTTGAGCTCTTTATCTCAAAAAATGTAAAATTAAATAATTTTTTTTACCAAAAATACTATAAAAGGCTGTAAAACAATCTGAATGATATATCCTAACAGGTTATCATTAGTGGCCCATACATGAAAAAGAAATTTCATTTTACTATAAGGTTTTTTATTATGGAAATATTTTCATCATTCATTCTTTAAAAATTCTCCTTTTTATTTTTTAGCAATCTCCTTTGGTGTTGAAGTATCTTTAAGTACTTTTATTCCTTTTTTTTACTTTATCAATTAATCTTGTTTTTTAATTTATCTTTCATTAACCTTATTATATTTGTTTTTCTCTAAAAAGTTATTTCATTTTTATTTTTTTTTATTTGAAATTAATTTTTTTTATCATTTGATTATAACTTGGTTTATGATTTGGTGTTTCTTTGAGAGTTTCAATTGAAAATTAGTTTGGATATTTTTATTTGTATTAGTCTTAAGAAAGAAATGAAAATATATCTTTAAATTAAAACATTTTCAGATATTTTGGGTATGTGAAATAATGGATTTTCTTGTTAAGAAATTTTTCATCATAACAGAATCCCAAAAATGACATTTTACAACATTTTTAACGATTAAATTCTATTGGAACTTTAAAAATGAAAGTAAAATTGGAAAATAAATCCAATAGAGATATCTCAAATAAAAAACAGATAGATTATTTTGTTACTTAAATTTTTGAGATATAGTAAAAGAGGCTTCTGGGGATTTGAAAAAGATGGTATCTACTTGAAAAATTACTAAAGGAATTCATAAATTAGGTTAATACTATTGTGTGTCACTAAAAATAACTCAACTTTATATAATTGACTTTTCACAGAATTCTTCCATTGTGATATTAAATAATGTTGAAAAATTATTTGGTAAGATACATAATACTCCAATTTTGAGAAGAAATCTTATGATTTAGGTTTTTTGAATACTCCAAATTACCCCAATGTGGGATAAAATAAGGCAATTCCTTGAAGAGAAATCTATCATTCAGTCTGTTTTGAACTAAAAAAAGCTTTCCCATGTCCATAGATTACAGAATACTGAGCTTCCCCTATGAGTAATTTTCAATAGAAATCTTACATAGAATAACAAAATGGAAGAAACTTTCTGGCTTTATAGGATATAGAATAGTTATAATTAATCTCTATCAGATCTATATATAATGATATAGTCATAAATATTGATTTGCAATCATATATTCTGATGAATTTAATTTTATTTATTTAAGTTGAAATATTTTCAAGGAAAGCAAAGATTAAGATTTTTTAAAGATCATATCACTAAGATAAACAATATATTGTTAATAAAGATAATAGAAAATATATTTCTTATATGTATAAATATTAATAATAAAATTAATTTAATAAATAATGAATTAATACAGCTACTATTTATTCAAATATGATAAAGCTACCAAGAGAGGCTACTGAGCTTCTCAAGGCTATAATACTAGATTCATTCTAGGTATGCTCCTGGCTCATTTAATGTGATAGAGTTTTTGATAATTATTTTGAAAATTGGAGATAGGGGGCCTTCATATATACCTTTTGGGTCTCCATAGAGATTTACAAAAATTAGGGACTTAGAAAATTGAGATATGAGAAATCAATGATTGTGAGTATTATCATTTATTATGGAAACATGAAATATCCTGTAAGGATCTGATCAATAATCACCATGAGAAAAATAGCTAAACCTTAAAGAAAGTGTTTCATTTGGAATTTATCATCGGAATTAGATTGGATTAAGGTCAGAGATAGCACAGAAATTGAACTTAAAAATAGAAGTTTTGGAAGAAATTAAAGCCACATATGCAACCCACAAAGTATCAATTAATCTATTTAAATATCAGTTTCTTTTTGGGATTGTTGAAGCTTAATAGTTCAACATTACATGGTTAACAGAGTTATTTAAATTTACCCTTTTTTGATATTTTCTATTAGTTCTTATCATTCAATTTACAGAAAGTTAAACCTTTGGGGTATTTATTATTGATTCTTACATATATATCTCAGTTTCGATATCATTGATCTTCCAAGATCACTTATGGAAACTCATAGCTGAATAATATTTAGATTGGAGCCCTTAAAGATTTGCAGAAGGCTCTCATAGTTGATAAAATGATTTGGGGAATTTGGGACTCTCTTCACATATACATATTATAAAAAGTATACCCTACAATTAAGAAATTTTCTATCATAAAAGGATGTATTTGGTGAGGTTATATTTATTATTTTTACTCTATTTTTTAGACTTAATAGTCTCACCACAGTTGAAATAAGCTGTCAATATTTATGGGACATATTTATTTTTAGGGGAGGCGACAAAAAACTTTGGATATATTGAAAGACTATAGCCCCTATTTGGCCCATAAAACTCTCTAGAGGATATTTTTACACTTATAGATAGATAATATGAATATTCAAAGTGGATTATTGGGATTTTGTTTTCAAATTTGGAACATTTTCATTTTATAACTTCATAGTTTAAACTAATAATTATTTTAAAGCTCAAATAAAAAAAATTGTAATTAAACAGTTTAAATAAATTCATAAAAATGAAAAGAACTTATTTCTATAGTTTTTTGAAGAATTCAATTTCTTATTAATTAAAACCAACTTAGAATCACTTTTTGTACTATTTTGGGAAAATTACCAATTTGGCTTTTAAAATATTTATCTAAGAGATCACTTGAAGATGTGAGAATACAAGATAGTTTGAGTTGATATTTGGAGGAATTTAGGGTATGTGCTGAATAATGAAATGAAATAGATCTTAAGAAGGAAACTTTTCATGTAAAATTTGAGCAAGCTTTATATTGAGGTATAAATATGGCTAAAAATTAATTTCATCAATGATTTGAGGATTTAAAAAAACTTTATCAAGTAAAATTTCTATGTAATGTGTTTTGAAAATGTTTTCTTCATTCTATATGTGCTCTACATTTTAATTTCAATTTGATCAGTATTAAACCCATTCTTTGATTTTTAGGATACATGGAGACTTTTCCATAAACTGAAAAGATCAAAACTGTAACTGAGCTTTGTGGATTGATAAATTTAAGTCTTTAAGAACATATTTTTGACTTTATCAATAATAAGAATTAAAAAAACTAACATCATAAAAAATAATGAATAAAAGAATTTTCCAGTTTCTCCACACGAGGATTTCCTTGAATGTATGGATGAAATATTCATATAATTCTATTAATCATTAAATTTAAGCTAATATAAAGTTCCAACATAAATTGAAGATTTTAGAAAACTTTAGAGCTATGAGTTAATAAAGAAATTTAATTAGTTCTTTTGAAATAATGGGAATGCTATATCATATTAGGGAAGAATAGCTGGCATGAATTTCTTCTATTGAAAAATTTATTTCTCAAAAGATATCTATAATTCTTCTAAGAGGTTTTTGAATCTTGAATTACTTTGATAGATTTATACAGCCTAAAAGAATGATAGATTGATAATAATCATCTATTTATAAAGTCGAGTTAAATTCTGTATGTAGCTCTTTGAAGTATTTTTACAAGATAATTTGAGAATAGTTCTTCTTCTTATTTGGTATTTTTTTCCTAATAAAAGGGTTAAGGAAATTATCAAAGTGGTATTAAATAAAAGGATTCCACACAAATAAGCTGAGCCCTTGTGTGAATTAAGCTTTAAGTGAAAAAATATCATTTCAGAGCCCTGTACACTCAGAATCAAAACATGGTCTGAATAATATTCCAATTATTCAATATTTATGATGATTAATTTACAAAGGAACTTACACCATCCATAATGTTTCTTAATGGGAATCTATGAAAATTTTCTGTTCATAAATTTTGAAATGAATTAATAAATATTCTTTAAAAAAATGGATTAATTATTCAAATAAATCATTAATTATATGCTTTTATCCATGACACTATGATAAGACCTTTAAAATATATCTATTTAAGAAATCAATAAACTTATTTTGAAGCTTTCAAAAGTGAAAAAATATAATTTATCTGAATATTGGAAATATTTGAACAGGATTGAAGAGAAGTCAATTTTTGTGAGATTTGTTTGAAATAATGTCATGCTTTATAGGCAGATAAAATTAAAATACCAAGTGAACTGGTACTTACTTATTTGAATAAAGAAAAATATTTTTATCTTTGATTATTATTATTGGAATAATATTAAGTTCATATACTTCTATTGGTCTTTCCCCATTTTTTTAGATATGAATAGTTTTTCATTCTCTTGTTCAAAAAGAAAAAGGAAATTCAAAAACCACAAAAGATTGCTTGAAAATTGTTTTGAAAAAAATAATTCATGCAAAATAATATATCTACCTCAAAAGAGTGAAGGATAAACTAACTTATTTACAAGTCCTGCTACTGTAAAATTATTGAAATGTGTCAACTTTGTCCAGCAGGCCCTCTAATGTCTGCTTATTTAATATTGTCAACAATTGTTTAAAATTCTACAGTAGCTTCCATTACATAAAATTTACTTTAATATTTTTTCAAATCTTTATTTTCTCCAGTAGCAAGGGCCTTATTTCATAGATCCCACTACTTCTCTTTCAAATTGAGAAATAAAACCTTCAAGAAAGCGAGAACAAGATATTTCATCTTTATAAAAGATGATTGTTGGTTTTAATAATAAGAAGAGATAAAATTCATTAATAATAAAAAAGGAATAAGAAAATAAAAATAATGAGAATGATAATTAATAACTAGGAGCTATAATAAATAAATGAATAGTAACATATAATTTTTTGGGTTTTTAGGGCAATAATTATATTTAAAAACATTTAAGATCCTTAATCTATTTCTACTGAGGTTGTAGCAATTTAAAAATTTGAGAAAAAGGTTTTTTTTCAATCCAGTATCATAGGAAGATGATTGAAATTAGAGAAACTGAAGTTTATTTTTGTGAGCCAGATTTTAAAGAATAAATAAGAGTAAATACTTCTACCAATTGATAATAAGTCATAGTTCAAGACATAGAAAGGCCTTATTTTTTTGGAGCTGGGATTGACTGTTTTTGAAATTTAAAAAACTATAATTCTCCAAATTGAAAATAAATCTTTAGATCCAATTTCTTATCTTGAATAATATTGTTTTGAAGATCAAAATATAAATGGAAAATATTTTCATATACTATATTAGCTAATACCTCAATCCAGTTAAAAAAGGAATGAAATATTGGAAATTCTTTAATATCCAAGTGGCTTGGAAAAACAGGGAATAATAACAAAAATTTGAATTCTGGTTCCAACCTAGTTCACAGGAAGGGTAAAGGTTCATTCTAGGTTGAGTCCAAGCTAATTTCCAAATGGAAAACCTGCTTTCAGGTGTAGCCAATTTTCTCATGGTGAATGCTGATATAACACATATGATTATAATTTTGGATTTGCACATTTAATAGAAAAAATTTCAACCAATGATATGATTTTTTTGGTGAACTTCTTAAGTATTTCTGAGAGAATATTTCTGCTAAAAATATTTCCCATAATTTCATATGATTTATGTATCCTATCTTTTCTAATGAGAGCTTCTATTTCTTAAAGAACATGAAGTTTATAGTGATTATTATTTATTTCACCCACATTTCCTGAATTTTATTTTTCAATTTGGTGAGGAAAGGTGTGGTTTTTAATTAATAATATTGATTTTACTGCACATACTTGAGGAAAATATGTCAAATTTTCATCTTAGGGCGTTATCGGCTCATACAGAGATTACCTCATTTGTCTCAAAGTTATTACATTTAGTCTGATTTATTATTGGTCACCTAATTTTACTCTTGGAAAATTAATTCTTATCTTCTTAAATATTCCTTATGTATTCCTTTAAATTTGATCAAGATAGGTAAAATGTGTGGTTTTAATTGTTTTCTACTTCATATAAGGATGCGATTGAGGATGAATTTTGTTCTCTTAAGGCTATAGTGTGGAGATACTATGTTATGATATACAGTTTCACTTGAGATCATTCCATTTAAATCTGTTCCTGAAGGCCAGGATATGCAGATAATGTCACTAATTATATGATATGGAATATCAAAATACTTTTTTACTTTTTTTATTGGAATTTTTTAAATAAAATATATTCTTGAGGTCTTTAATAGATATACTGTTACTGTTGTAGTATTATCAGTGAAGGTATGCAAAATTTTAAAAACTGTATCAGTAAAAGGTACCTTTTCTGAATTAAAATAATATCCTGCGTTTTTCTCATAGGTTTAAGCAGTTAATCTATTTAATTAATAAATTTTCAAGTTGTCCAACTAAACCTTGAAATCAAGATCTCAATATTGTGCTATCTTAAAATATTAAAGGTGTAAGAAATATAGCTTACCTGTTATTTTGTAGCTGTAAGATTTAAATTTCATTATTTCATTTACCATGATGGTTTATTTTGAATGTTTTTACACCTTGGAGCTGTATTTAGTTTATTTTGTAACAATAATATGTAAATGTGATGTGTAAATGAGCTATCTATTAAAATTAAAACTGAAAAATTTAAACCTTAACATGCAGTGAATTATGTAATTATTTTTTGTTGCTGTATATCTGCAATATAAAGATATATTAAGATTCTTCATTTCTCATTAAAGCTGTAAGTTTAAATTTTGTGCATGTGTTTATATTTCATATTTAAAGTTTTGATGTACCCATTATATTAATTTCTATTCTTTCATTTTTTTCTTTTAGATTGTGAACTTTGTTTTTGTAAATTTAAGGTGTCAAAAAATATAAAGTTATTATTATTCATGTACATTTTAATTTATAATTGCAATTTTATCTTTAAGTAACTTATTTATATATCGATGTTTTTAGAATAAAATAGATTATTGGTCAGTCTTATTCAGGGTTTAATAGTCTGGAATACCACAATATCTGAGAATATTTTCTTTAAGACCTCCAATTAAACCATCAATAAGTTTTTCAATCTATGAGCATTTGGGTGAATTAATTGATTACACTAAGCCACCATTAGGCTCTTTCAAAAGCTCCCCAACTCGACTACCATTTTATATGAGCTCAAACTACAACCATATGAAAAAATAACCACGGAATTACCCTAATACACATAGAAGTGACCTAAATAGAATGAATTGAGGCAAACAATATCATGAGAAATTCTTGACCCGTTAAGTAAACTGACCCAAATTCAATTGAAAAACTATTGAAGAAAATAAACTCTCAAGTTGGAAATAATTACCAGACATATATTTTGGGTGAATGAAAAGAAGCTATCACATTATAATAAAGAATATTACCTTTTGAAATTCCTGCCTCAATGAAAAGCATGATTATTTATTTTTGCCTCATTTCCTTTCAGAAGCTATGACTTAAGGGGTTTTTAAATAATACACGCAATTCCGAAAATAGTCTAGAATCTATGGAATCCATAAAGATAAGATTTAAGTAAAATAATTTTCCGTTTGAAAAAAAGAAAATTATGTCATTAAAATTTTTATATCACTTAAAAATCATGTTTTTTTTTGAAAAAAATTAGGTGAATGTGAAGAAAGCACATGAAATTGGGAAATAGGAATTCAATCCTTGTAAAAAAAAAAGAGAAAATTAAAAAAAGATCATCCTTTTTCTTTTTTCTGAAAAAACATTCAAATATATTCTTCAGCTGACCATTAAATACTTTATGGGGGATATCTTTCACAATAATAGAGAGATGCGATATGAGCTCAAGCTAAGAGAGTCCTATACTTTAGTTAGTGATAAAATGGAGAAAATAAGACTCCTAATTTCTCTCAATAAGATTTCTGATATGTAATTCCTGTTAGAAAACATCCAGAGCATCCATAGGTCAAAGCTTGCATATTTGGCTACAAAACAAAATCATCAATTCAATTAGCTTCATATGAAGCTTTTTAAATAATAGTTAAGCAACCCAGAGTAGAAATACTCTTTAATTTTAAAATTAAAGAGGATAAAATCTCTCAGCTCCAGTTTCAAAATGAAAGTGTGCCTTTTTATTTCCAAAAGGGTCTTTATTCTATCATTCCATTATTCATACCTGTATAGAATATATATTAGTTGGTAACTTAATATTACTATGAGCTTAATTATTGCATTTATCATAATAGAAATATGATTTAAATACTTTGAAACCAGCTACTCTCAAAAAGTGAATAAATTTTGTATTTTCAATCATAAATTTTGACATGCTTCAACCATAATCTCTTTTAAGTTTAATCCTTGTATTGATTAATCTTCAAATAATACTTTGGTGAATATTTAATTAATTTGGGACTATATTAATGTAATAATGAGATATTTCCATCATTTAAATATCAATGACTGATGAGGGGTTCAAAATTGAAATGAGAAATAATGTAATATCTTTATTAGACACTAAAGCTGACACAGTTCATATTTATACCTTTCACCAATAGAAGAAATATAAATTGTTTCTTAAAAATTTACCAGGAGGTCTTCTAAATGTTTCTAAGCTTTTTAAAATAATTTTTCTTGGAATATCTTAATGATATACTCAGGATGGTTCTTATATCTAAGGGATTCTTTAAGAGTATGGAAATTGCAAATGGGAGGTTGATTGTTCTAGAACCCCTTGATTATTTCCGATTTAAATTTTTCAAGTTTTAAATATATTTAAGTTATTATCCTATATTGATAAAATGGTATACTATGGTAGGTGAATTATTCCCTCCAATAATTAATAAATTAATTGGGTGTATTGTATAAGTACCCCTTAGTTACAGGTGGGTAGAGTTTGATTTTTACCATAATTCATTATTTCTATTTTTTGATTACACATTAAGATAAAAAGAAGCGCTATAATATTGGCTATTAATACTCTGGATTACTTGAAGAAAATTTTCCCAGAGGTATAGAGGAGTTTCAATAATTTTGGCTGAAGCTGATATATGTGCTGAGATAATGTGAGAATCTTAATTGTGCAGAATTCAATGCTGCTCTACCTTAAGGGGGTACCAAAATCTTATCAATTTTAGGTTTTAACTAAATATTTTAAAAAATTCTGAAAAAATGAATTAAATTACCCTCTTTAAGAACTTACAAAAGTATTCTTTGAAGAAGAAATTGCAAAAAATGAAGTGGCTTCAAAGTAACAATTAAGTAGTATATATCACAACTATTCAATAATTAATGAAATATATATAGATAATTCAAGAGGTTTAATTTGAATATAGAATAATGGAGTTGTTTCAGCTTCTTAATTTGGGATATTTTCAGGTTCATATTTTTAATATCTCAATAGTTTGATTTAATTTAAATGTTTGTAACCTGACCAGTTGGGGTCATTTGGAAGCTTTGATTGAGGTCTTTTTTATTTCCTTATTATAAGATAAGACTCTAGTAATCAAATATTGAGTGATATTTTTATTCTTCTAGAATCTATGATTATTTATGATGGCTACATAGGATGATGGTTATTTGGAAATTTTGGAGTTAAAGGGCTATATAGCTCAAGGTTTGGACTTTAAATATAAGTGTGGTAGAGTAAGATATTGATAAAGGGTCTTCTAAGAGCTATAGAAAATATTCGTCAATAATATGATAATTCTAATCTTAGCTAGTGGGTGGTAGAAATAAATATATTATTGAAAAATATCTATTACAGGATGATTTAATTTCAATTCTTAGGATATAAATTCTGTTGTTTACAGAGGACTGATAATGTTACCATTTTAAACTAAAATGCTCTTCATGGTAGCATTATTTGCTTAAATTTATTTCTCATTACCTATAGGATATAAAGTCACACTACTTTTGTTTTATTTCTGATAGACAAGTTTTTACTGATTCAATGGTTTATCTCATATAAATTATTCATGGTTTATGTAGTTTAAACCAGTAATTGGCTTATTTAATGTAAACCAGAAACTGTTTATTTGATATATAATGTTATATATTTATTGAATATAAAAAATTAATGGCTTATTTAATATAAACCACTCATGTTTTACTTAATATAAGCCATTCTTGGTTTATTCATTATAAAAAATTCTTGGTTTATTCACTTTGAACCATTATTGGTTTACTTAATATAAACCATTATTGGTTCATTTAATATAAGCCATTCTTAGTTTATTTGATATAAACCAGTCATGGTGTATTCAAGATAAACCATTCTTGGTTTATTTTTTAATAAACCAGTAATGGTTTACTTAATATAAAACCTTCAATCAATTACTAATCATGTGTAACCAATTCCTCATCATGGTTAATCAATTCCCAATCATAGGTAATCAATTCCTCATAATGAGTAATTAGATCCTCATCATGATTAATCAGTTACCCATCATGAGTAATCAATTCCTAATCATTAGTAATAAATTAACCATAATACACATCAATTCCTCATCATGAGAGACCTGGAATGGTTTATATTACATAAACCATGATTGGTTTATAGTAAGTAGACCAAGAATGGTTTATAGTAAGTAAACCAAGAATGGTTTATATTACATAAACCATTAATGGTTTATAGTAAGTAAACCAAGAATGGTTTATAGTAAGTAAACCAAGAATGCTTTATAGTAAGTAAACCAAGAATGGTTTATATTAAATAAGCCAAGAATGGTTTATATTAAATAAATCAATTTTTTTTCATATCAAATGAGCCAAGAATTGTTCATATTATATAAATCAAGATTGTTTCATATTAAAGGAGCCAAGAATGGTTTATATTAAAAGTGTGACTTAATACCACATAGGTCATGTTTATGCATTTATGAAATCTTGGGTTATCTTTACTATTCAAGGTTAGCTTCTTTCAGAAGGGAATCACCTTTCACAAGGCTTCTTAAAGCCATTTATTTGAGGAATGTGATTGCATATTTTGAGGTAAAAGCTCCTCCAGTTTGGATTTTCCTATGCAGAGATTTTACTAATTTAAAGTCTCAAGTTTGGGTTAGCTATTTGAGGGCACAAATTATTCAATTTTTTCTGAAATATGATATAAATAAGCTTTAAAAATCTAGGGAGTATTACTTTTGAGGTGGTTGTGTAGTTTACTTCAGTTTTTTTCATAGCTCCTTGATCATACTTTGTAAGCCTGGGCCACTTTGTATATCTATCATATGAAGTGACCCTGAAATTAACTTTGATGAGGTGTATGATTATATTAGATGAGTGTTATTGTCATAGTTTTAAATAATTAACTAAAAATATTTAAGTAAAGTACTAGAAAGAGTAATTCCTTCCAATTAGTAAGTTTAATTAGTCTAATTCAAAAAAAGTATACTTTTAAAAAAATGAATTAATTAAACCTAGTATAAATTATGAATTTATAATCAGTTTACGCTAAATTAGAAACAATTTTGAAGTATGTTTTTTTATTTAAATTAAAATATATGCTTGCAATATATAAAATTGAAGATTGCTTATGATTTTAATAGAAGCATATATTATGATAAGAAATAATTATAGCCATATATGATGTATATAGGAGAATATTTCCTTTTTAAAATATACATTATTTTACTAATCCATCAATTTCCATCTTATACTGTATCTAATTTAATGAGAATCTGAATAAAAATGCATAAATACGTTTTCTATGAGAATATAAAAATGGTTGGGCTTTTATCTTTTATCTTTACAGGAAATATGTAGCGAGATCAAATCTTTAACTAATGACATAAAAATATAGCAACATTGTAGGTTTTAGGCCTATAGTGCTAAATGCATTTTTGATACAATTATAATCCTGATTTCACCCTTCCTTTTATTTTTCTTTCTGAGGAATTATTAAATGAAACTCTTATACTAATAATAAGTATTCCTATACATAATATTTATATAGTTTTAATAAGGAAATTACATATAAAATAAGTTGAGAATATAATGTAAGAAGTAGAATTTTATAAAAAGGAATTCTTTATAATCTATACCATATCTCATAAAATCAAATATAGTATATAACTCAAAAATGAATCCATGAAATTAACTATTGATATCTTCCGATTCTTTCCTTTCAAATCATATTTTGAAGCAACAAAATATATCATTAAAATAGTAGTTTAATATTATATTTTTTCAGCTGTTGTAATTTCTTTGTTGCAATTACTTTATGAAATTTTCATGGAAAAAACAATTTATGAAAACAAGGAGGACCAAAACAATAAGATATTAAGGAATTTTTTGCTTTTAATAATGAATAATTGACTATAAGAAAACATTATAGTAGCTTGAAAATAAATTTAGTAAATGTTGTGTTTATTTTTTTGTCTAATCCTAATTTGTCTTTTATTTTTTTTATATAAAATCCTAATTTCTCTCTTATTTTTTTTCTATTTTCAAATAATATTTATAAAATTGAAAAATTGAAAAGATATTTTACCAAAAATTATTATATCAATTGAATTCAAAATAATTCAGAGAATTGGAAAATACACGCCAAAAATTCTGAATATGCCCTGATACAGCTATTGAGTTATAATTCTGGTTTTCAAGAACATACAATAATTTTATCATTCCAATTCTGAAAATCCCTTCAAAAATTTGATTCCTCTCTAGGGTCAAAGAACTACCATAAATCATTGAAGGAAATTGAATTTAAAGACTGAACTTGATTAGTTTCATTATTATTCTTTTCTATGTTTTTTGGGGGAAAATATAATAAAACGAATTAACAAAATTCAAACCATTTTTTAGTAACAAGAAAAAACCAAATGAAAAATGATAAAAGTAATGGAGATTCTTGACTGATATAATATTCAATTAAATTCAAACACATCCCCCCAAAGAAAAGGGTCGAAAGCTATTATTAATGTAAAATTGGATAACATGAATTCACAGTAATTTTTTGAACCTTTTATAAAATGATGATTTTATAAGGACATACTAAAAAAAGAAATCCAAAAGATATTTTCATTTCAAAAATTCTACTTTCCTAAGATTTATTTTCTTTGTTTTTTATTTTTAACTTCAATCAACATAAAAGAATATTTTCAAAGATACTTTGAGGAATTTTTAGTTTTATTAAGCTGAAATTATAATTAATTCATCAGATTTACAAGCTCGTTTTTTTTTTTTTAAAAAAAAATCATTCAGACATACAAATAGGGCTTCAGATTTCCCTATAAGAACAAAAAGGGTCATAACTTGACTTAAGGTAATATGATTCTTATTTGATTAATTATAATGATAATTAAGATCAAAATAATAATAAATAATTATAATAATATATAGCTGTAATACTCCAAATGCAATATTATTTGTTACTTTAAGAAATATTTTCAATCTATTCTTAATTTTAACCAAAATAAATGATGGAATTATGGTAAATGTACTTTTATTTTAGGATCGAATGACCATGAATATGAAATATATCCTATTTAATTTATACTATAAAAAAATCAAATAATAAGAGTATGAATCGCTCTACTTTTACAAACATGAACGATTTTCAAGAGAATTCTTTGATTTACAAACAAACTACAAACTCAGAAATAATATGAAAATAATTTGAAAAAATTGCGATTTTAAAAAGAAGAGGTATATTCTAGCTTACTAAGTTAATCTTATGAATACAAATAATTCTTTTATGTACTATTATTCAATCTCGAAAGAAAGAAATTTTTGGGGAAGAAAACTCAAAATTTGGTTGGATTATTTCAATGGCAATTTATTTGGTGACTTTGAGTCCAGTAATATCATGTTTCTTTGATTTACCTAATAATATAATCTTTTATTTATACAAGATTTCTGGTTATATAGATATAAAATTCTTTTTTATTATTAATTATATAGATTCATTTCTCTTTTTTTTCAGTATCTTGAAAGCTCCCTTTATATCTCAACAAAGAAACTCAACTAAAAGTGTTTATAAAGTTTGTGTTCTGATTAACATGGCACACCCTAGGTCAACTAAAAAAAGATAAATTTCAAAGTGTAAAATAAACGCTTAAAGCATGAAATACTCTCAGAAGGTTCTTTTTAGAAATATTTATTTAATATATAAAAATCTCTCGTCCCTGTAATAGCTCCGCTATGAGTAAAGTTTACACAAGGGCTGTTCATGAAATTTAATGAACAATGAAACACAAGAATATTTAGAATACACAAACATGTGAATTCATATTTCTTATAAAAATTCTATTTTATTGAGAGAGCCAAAGAATATTCTTCTTAGCTGGTATTTAAACTTTTCCCTTTGAAAAGAGCACCAATTGTGTATACAAAATGCAAATTTCCACTTTCTATTATTACTTGGGAAGGATTTTGTAGGTAACTGAAAATAAAAGTGACCGGTAAACCCATTTTGTAAGGTTGTGTAAGGTTTTTTTTACTGGTAAGATAGGTTTTTTATTTCAAAAAAGGAATTATAATGAAGTCATGATCAGAATTCAAATCCCAATCCTTTTTCATTGATGTTACCCATAAAAAGTGGTAACATCTTTTGACTATGAGCTCATTTTTCCTTGGAGAACCCAGGTTGTAAGTTGATCTCTCATTATCAAAATATTATTACTTTATATAATTACTATTATAATGTCTATTTACTTGTTATAACCTGCATTGTATTTTTTATCCTCTAGTAATACTTAAACAAAACAGAAGAGTTACTATTCAACTCTACTCTTCTATTTTTCACTGAGTTTACTAAAAGATTAACATTTAATATGAATATTCTGTCATCCAGATTACTAATAAAAGAATAGACTAGACTTATTGTAGTACAAAGTTTTGTCCACTTTCAGGTAGATAAGAATATTATAATCTATTAAATATCATATATTATATCACTGTAATCCACCTTTAGCTTGAACTAATGAAAAGTTTCATCCTTTACCCCCTGTCAAAGAATAACAAAAGGTGGACAAACAATTTCTTGAAATATGTGTGATAAAATCAAAAAAACCAAGGAAAATGTTAATATTACAATTCCCAATGGATTTCATCTTATTGAATTGTATAGGTGCACCTGTATCAATATTAAGTCAAAAGGCCTACTGGATGTTTTCTTAAAAAGGGTACTATCCGATGAAACCCCCACTTCTGTGAATGAATGGAATAAGATAAGATGTGAGGATTTAAGCTTAGTATCCAGAAATATTTATCCCTAATTATTCATTGAATTCATGGATTGTGACACAATGGAAGATTAAAATCATCTTTGGAAAAGAAAAATGATAAATATTCTCAAAAAATTGAATTAATTGAGGGGGAGTTTATGGTGTGGGTATCTATTGCTTATAAGGGAAATATGGACTATTTTGTTAAAAAATGTCAAAAAGCCTTAGTAGACCTATCATTGGTAAACATCAAAATCTCACCTGATGTCTTGTTTTACATTATAATAAGCAGGCTCTGTGATAACAGTAGCATGTATCACTTAGAAGAAAGTCTTGCGATGAGTATTGAAGAAATGGAAAATCCAACTTCGTCTTTTGATTGACTAAGAAATTGTGCACAAAATCTTGAATCAAAGCAGAAAATTCAAATACCACTCTTATTACTAGTAGCTCATCTCATCCAAGTAAACTGTCTCACTATTGTGTTAATGGGGTAAATAACTTATTTAACAATTTTCATAAGCTCAACGTATGCTATATAGAGTTGACACATCCTTGACCAAAAAAAAGAAGGATAAAGACAAATAGTCTCCATCTACTCATCTTTCTTCAACCCAAGCATTAATGATTAGTTATGGAACCAACAATAAAGAAACACATATAATTTTTTATAGTTTAGCAGCCCATCATATTTTTGGCAATAGGTCTCTATTAACTGACCTTAAAGAGTCATCTCCCTTCATTATTTTAACAGGATATCACACCAGAAATTTCTTACTGAGGGAATTTTCTTGGTAGTATTATGATAGAAGTAAAAGTACTAAGACTAGAAAAATTTATCTTGGTACAAAAAATATCTCACAATCTTATTATACTGTTGGATATTTTTACGAATTCTATGACCATTGAGAAACTGCCATTGGATAGATTTTTAGTCAAAAATTCTGGTGATGCAATTCTCACTGGAAATTTTTTGAGTCGAATCATGAAAGTTCTGCATCAATCTGTCAAAGCCTTCCTTTTGGAAGGAAATTTGTGGCATAAGAGGCTTGGGAATCCAGTCAATCAAGCTTTGAAAATGGTCGGAATTACTCCTTCTCTTGACACTTGGGAGGTCTGCCTCACAGGAAAGTCGTCATTACTTCCCTTTTCTGGAAATTGGGATAAAGCTCAACACTCACTTGAATACATTAATCTAGATGGTTTTGGATCTAAAGACCCCATTTCAAACAATCGATTGAAGGATTTACTCACAATTGTATATCAATTTACATCATTAAAGTCAGTGTTGTTCCTCAAAACTAAAAGTGAAGCGTTTTAAGAATTTTCCAAGTTGAAAAATTTCTCTGAGAACTTTCACAATACCAAAATAAAAAATATAGTCAGTGATAAAGGAGGTCAATTTGAGAATGGAAAATTAAAGAATATGGTGGAATTATACGGCTTTTTTAATCTCCTTTCTCCGACTTCTACTCCTGAGCACTATGGCTTTTCCAAGAAAGCCAACAGAACAATTCTAAGAAAATCTAGGTGTTTATTAATTAGGTCAAGACTCCCCAGGTACTATTTGGATGAGGCTGCGAATACAGAAGCTTTAATTGTAAATATAATTCTGAATACTTCAAAGAGAAATAAATCTCTATTTGTTTTGTGGACCTCAAAACTTTGTCGGCTAAAAAGGTTGAGAACTTTTGGCTTCAAAGCTTTTGTCCACATTCAAAGAAATAAAAGGGACTGGAAACTTTCTCCTACTAGTGAAGAGGGTGTTTTTTTGCGATTTAAAGATGATAATTCATCCCATTGAATTATTTGATTGAAAGACAAGAAAGTAGTTGTCACAAGGCATGCTTGATTTATTGAAGACAATATTCCGTCTCTTTAGAGGAGCTCTTATAAATATAATTGCTACAGATGGGTTGGAATTGGTGAAGAGAACAATATTTTCTATTATTTTGATGAATATAGTGTTTATAACGTACAATCCTCCTCACCATATAATGAGACAGTTGCGTTTCAAGAAGTTGAGCCTTTTAATTCGCCAGTATGCTCTTCTAAATACGCCATTCCTGCCAATCCCTCAAGGATAAACGTATAGGCCCTAGACACCCCAGTTTGATCAAAAGTGACATTGATCAAGCCAACATCTTGTATTTCTCGCAAAAACCAAAAGCACTCATCATCATGGAAGAATTTTATCCATTGTTGTATTCAAAATCTGTGAATAGCCAAAGAGATTCCTCTAACTGGGGAGCTTCTGTTAAAAAAACTGGGAATAATGAAAACTCTTGAAGTTTTGAATTTCATCAAGCTCAAGCCAAAATGTAAGCTAGTGAGAAACATTTGGGTCTTCAAAATAAAAATGGGCACTTCTTCTTCTCAAGTGGACTACAAGGCACACTTATGAACCCAAGGTTTCTCACAAACCTTTGGTGAAGAATAATTCAAAACCCTTTCTCCAACAGGGAGGCTGCACTTTCGCAGGACCCTGATCTCCTTTTCAGTAGCTAATGATCTAAAGTTTTGTAAAATTGAAATTTGGAGTGCATTCTTAAATTCGGAAGTGAAGGAATAAGCTTACCTTGGAGTTCCACAAGGTTTGAACTCTTACAAATGCAAGTATTTTCCAAATCTCAAGAAGGAAATATATGTATTGAAGCAAGCCCCATTTTCCTGGTTTGACAGACTCACTTCTTGGCTAATCTACATGGGCTTAACAACCTCTGTTTCCAATCAATGTTTCTTCTAATGAGAAGCTTAATTCCAAATTTTTATATTATTTTGTGTTGATTGTATTGCAATATTTGGAAAGGATTTGAGCTTATTCAAGTTTCAAATAAAGATTGAATTTTATATAAAGGAAATGGGTGATTCTTGTTTCATGCTAGGAACAAAAATTATTCAAGTCCCAGAAGGACTTTTGATGTCTCAATCTCACTACATTGAGTCTTTACTAGTCTTATATGGAATTTAATATTGTCTTCTTGTTGTGACTCCAATTTCGCTAAGTGTTTATCTTGAGGAAGCGTCCTTTGATGAACAAAAGAATTTAAATTCCTCAGAATTCATATATTTCAGTGCAGTTGGTAACCTGAGCTATCTCAGAACAGCAAAAAGACCTAACATCTAATTTTTGGTAAGATCCCTATTGAAATTCTTGGAAAATCCTTGTATCACACCTTTGTAGGTGCTTCTTCATGTCTTACAATACCTAAAGGGGACAATCCCTCAGAGTCTTGGATACCTTTCCAGAAAAAAATGAAGCATTCAGTCCTACTCCGATCCTGATTAAGGTTACTGTTTACAGAACAGGCTCTCTATCACGCGATTTGTCATCATATTGAATCACTGATTGGTAATTTGGAAGACAATAAAGCACCCTACTATTCACCTGTCTACTGCAGAGGCAGAGTAAAAGACCCTGACAGACCTCAGAACGGAAATTTTCTGGCTCAAGAAATCTGTTCAAGAATTATATCTTGATCAATTGGATGGTACAATTGATGTTTTCAACGATAGTCAGGCCTCAATTTGTACGTGAAACAGAAATAGTAACTTCAATAGTAAACAAATGAAGGATGTCAAAATGCAACTCCACTTCTTTAGAGAATATATTAAGCAAGGAAGAATATGAGTAACTTATGTTCTGACAAATAAGATGTTAGCAGATTTCATGAAAAAGTAAGTTTTCAGACCTTCTCTAAAAATTGTCTTGATTATGTCCATGTTCTTTGTCAAATAGAAAGGGGGGATGTTGAAGTTAATTTAAAATCAATGTGACCATTAAACTAACATTGCAAGGTTGTGTTGACTGGTAAACTAAGTTTGTGCTCTTAAATAAAGAATGATCATTATTTCATGATCACAGCTTTGATATCAGATCTTTTTGCGTTGATGTTACCCATAAAAAGGGGTAAAATCTTTTGAAGATGAACTACTTTTTCCTTGGCAAACCCAGGTTGTAAATTCAGCTCCAATTTTTGCATTATTGTTATAATTACTGTTTACTTGTTCTGCCAGGAATTTCCTTTGTTTTCATCTATTTAAGTTTTATCAAAACACAAGAAGTACTAGGTAATGCTACTCTTCAAATTTTGACCATGTGAGCCTTAGAGGTATTTTTATATACCCAAAAGACCACAAATAACAAAATAAGATATAAAGATAAATAAAATAAATTTATTTATATTATCAAAATAAAAATTGAGATATAAATACAAATTTATATATAAAAATAAAAAATTTAATTATAATTTAAAATAAAAAATTACATTAAATTTTGAAATTGTGAAAATGCATTTTTACTTGAAAAAAATTAAGTAAAAATAAATTTCTTAATAAAATCAATGAAATTAAAATATTTTTGGTAAAAATTTACATAAAATATATTATAACTTTTTATCCAATAAATAAACGTAAGCAAATTACTTCACCATTGTATTCCTCATAAAAAATAAGGTGGGGTCACCTCTGGGTAAAATTTCTGTAACTCAACTCTAAATAAGCTTAAATCAAATTTTTAGTATTTTCTGTAAAAAAGTTGAAAATCCTCAAAACCTTAATTCAATTGACATCACATTTGGTGTGAGCCAGCGCTGGCTCCCTGGTTACTCCAATTTTTCCATACTGACCGCCTGAGGAACATTTTTGGTTGTGACCAAATTGATCCACGCTGGGTTTCCACCTTCCCAAGTATGTACCCTACCCAGATACCAAATTAATCACCATGTACCCTTTTGGTACCAACCCCCTCTCCACCACTCCCCCAATCTCATTATAATTCCCCCTTTACTCACCTTCCTCACCTCTTATACTTTTCCTTCTGTATCATAACTCACCTTTGGTGTTTCTTCATCATACCTCACCTTCACTGTATCTTTTACGAGTAGTTCTTTGTTGTTTCTTTTGCTTCTTTTTCTTCATTGTTCCTTTTCTGTTTATTTATTTTTTGTAACTCACCTTCATTGTTTATTTGGCATTTATTTACCCTTAGCATTACTTTTGGTAATTTTTACCCACCTCAGCTCTCCAACTTTTCTCACCTTCTTACGGCTTCTAACCCGTCAAATATCACCTCTATTTGTTTTGAAAAAGCCTTACAGGAATCATCATAGTTCAATATTGGGCCAGATCCAACAATCACCACAATAACTAAAACCCGAGAGGCCCCACCTGGAGAACAACTATCAGATCTGACATCTGACAACTCCCTTCCCAGATCTGACCAATTAGAAACAATAATTAATCACAAAAAACCAAGACATCTGATCACGTCAACAGGTTAATGAAAGAGATATAAGGACAAGCACTTGGTGCACCAATGGATCCCCTTACCATTCTTGAAGACCACTTTGAAGCTTCCTATGTTGGCTTCGGCTCCATACTTGCATTAGATGCAACATTTCATCACAGTCTGACCAATCAGAGCACCAAATACCAATCCAACTCAATCTACCTGATGCCTCAAGCAAATGATTCAAGTGACAATGATTAATACAATGTCACTCAAGATCATCTTCACTTTCATGGTTATTAAAAAACACCTTTAGCTGCCAAAGCAGCCTGAAAACACAGGCGTGTCCGATCGGGCGTTTATGAATATTATGAGGTAAGTACTTTTATTGAAATTGCCTTTGTCAGTTTTTCCTGATTGTCTCACTCAAACCTCTCAGGATATAATCCCAGGAGGAAAGTGGGATGAGGAGAAACAAACACTCCGGTTTCAGTACAAGTGTCAACATTGCAGGTAAGAAATCAGTTTTCACCCTCACTTTTAGCAGATGATCTAATATGGAATGATGATTAAAGCCATATTATAGGTATTCTTGGAAAAAACACCTCCAACCTGAACAAACATTGAAAACATTGTGTTGGTTGCTTCTCTTCATGGGAAACCAAGTGCCCTGGCTCCATCTATCCGACCTTAGGAGCACAAATGGCTGCAGAGGAGTCGGGGACCTTATTAAAGGACCTAGTAGGAGCCCTGATTGCCATTCAGGTATCCTTTTCGCTGTTAAAGTCTGATTGCTTACAATCCATCATGCAATGTATTTGTCCAACTTTTCCATGGCCTAAACGACGTCAAATAGCATCCATGGCCACTCATTCATATTTCGAACACAAACAAAAGCTTATTGAACATGTTCAAAGCTTACCATCTGACACAAAAATAAGCACTGGCCTAGATTTCTGGACGACTAAAGATCAAAGTCAATAATACATGGCTACTGTCATTCAGTGGATCAACCCATTGACTTATACCTTCCACAAGAAACTACTCTGCTTTGATGTGAATAATTTCTTACCTTGTGTTACCACATGCTGAATCACCCATATTAATAATTAGCAGCACAACAGATGATGGGTGGTTCACACAGTGGTGCCAATTTGGCATGAAACGTTTGGGAATCATTAGGCGAACATGGAATGTTAAAACAATTATCCAGAATTACTGGCGATAATGCCGCCAACAATATCTCCATGGTTGCCGCCATTGACCAAAAATACCATGGGATCAATATTACCTGGCCCCAAGAAGAGCGCTTTCATCAATGTGCATGCCATGTCCTCAATCTGGTTGCAAAGGAATTTTTGGCTCACATGGGCGAATTGACTGATGAAGATTATGCATTCTTTGATGATTACTTGGCAGTCCATCTAGTGCCAATTGCCAACAGTGAAGATGAAGAAGCACCAAAACCCTAGGAGATAAGAGGTTGGTGATACAATTCCCATGTACAGTTGGTCACACATGGCTACTGACAGCTGACCATGGGCTAATCATCCTTAGGAACACTGAACCGCATTCAGAAAGCGTCAGACTACAGCCAAAAGAAGAGGTGTGCACGTACAGTTAATCAAAGCACCCTGGAAACCCAGGATAAATCAGGTGACCTGCAACATGTCAATGACACAGAATCCACTTTTCATGAAAGTGATGGCAGTACTGGGTTAAACACACAATTAAGAACAGGTAAGTCAATTTGCTCGTCAAATGTCACCTACCCTTGTCTAATCCATTGAGGGTTTATTTTGAATTACCCTAAAGGCAATAAGACCATTGTGTGTTCTCTTTGCAATTTGTACTCACACATTTGTGGATCTGCCAAGCAGTGTGAGGCATTTATTAATGCCTGCGACCAGACTAGCAACCCCAAACTCCTTCCAATTAACATTCCAATGACTCGATGGAACTATTTCTTACTTCAAATAAAATGGGCTGAGGCCTTGAAATTGAGTATACAACTCTATACTGCAACTTCTGAAGGGGCCAAATATGAATTATCAGATGAAGTGTGGAGCGCGATGGAGTTTATGCTTCCAATTCTGGAACTCATTGAACAGTCATGAAATGTGCTTCAATAAAGGTCCCCCACGAAACACTTAGTTTTACCATACTACCACGTTATCATCAAGCAATTAGACCATTATGAGTGTGTCAGTCCTCAGACATGGTGTAATGCTTGTGAGGCAGCAAGAGCAAAATTACAAAAGTACTAAAACATGGAAATAAACAAAAACACAACATTAACAGCAGAATTATTGAATCCAAAATATTCCAAGGAGATATTTTGCACTTTGGATGTGCCAGCAGAACGATCAAGAATGATAATTGAGTTTCTTTTCCCCGAGTGCACAGGAATGAAAGCCAAAAATAATGAATCTCAATGTGCACCCAATTATCCTGACCACCAGAGTGACCCAGATAAACTGGATATTCTTCACCACCTTAATAAAGTGCCAATGGAATCAACTCAAGTCTTCACTGGCTCAGATGAAGATGAGGAGCTCAATTACTTGCAGAACTTACACCCTGTGGGCAAGGGTGAGCACATTTTAGATTACTGGAAGGTATTTCTCTCATGCAATTGTCCCAATCATTCTTTCTTGCTAATGTGTCTATTTGCAGAGGCAGATTATCACAGGTAATTTCCCAACATTAGGAAAAATTGCCTTTCAATACTTAAGCATTCCAGCTTCTTCTGCCTGGGTGAAACATGTTTTTTCTCACAGTGGGAAATTGAAGTCTCCCATGTGAGTCTCTTTGGACGCCCAAACTATTGCCCACTTAAAATGTTTGAAAGAGTGTTTGAATGATGAAAAGATCTTGTGATTGTGCTATTTTTTTTAATTGTCTAGTTACTCATTACTTGGGGGCCAGTTGTTTTGTATGCCCTGGTAAATTTGTTTATAAAAAATGCAATGCATAAAACGCAAGTAGTCTTGCTACTTTCCAAAAGTTTTGACCAAAACTATAAGTACATGTTAGCCGGCCTGGACATATTCAGTTTGGGCTGGCTAACAGCAGGAGTTAGTATGTATTGGGTCAAATGGGTCCCTCAAGGGGTATTCCCATTACTGGAAAAGTACCCGGGGGCCAGCCTTGGTGTGAACCATCAATTTTTGTGTTAAAATTGAGGTGTTGTGTGTAGTTTAGAAGCTATGAGGAATTAAAGTATTTTCAATTGAAATGTTAAAATGTGTGCATGTATTACATAAGTGAACTGTAATTTACATATGAGGTATCAATTATCAAAGTTGTGTACTGTAAAAACTCAATTGAATTGTGTGTAAATTACAAGTGTATTACATGATTAGGAATTAAAGAAAAAATAAATTGGAAAGATTAATTCTGGGGGGGAAGGAACTCTAGCTCCAAGGGGGAGCCAGACCCCCATAATCCTTGCTAACATGTGTGGGATGTCAAAATCCATGCAAAAGTTCATCACTTTTGGCCTGGAATTGAGTCACAGGGTCAGTGACTCAATTGATGATGAGATTTTGATACCAACCAGGGCAGTTTTAACTGTTGCTGGAGGGGAAAAATACCCTTAAGCTAAAGAAATCTTAGTAAAACCAGTTTTAACTTGTTTCTACGACTCTTACACACATTATGATGTGTTTTGAAGGCTCTAGAACAGGTATTACTATAGTAATGGCTGATTTAAAGGTCTAAAATGGCTAAAACCAGCCCTCTTTTGGTCTAAACCAGGGTTCAGTGATGCCACAATTGGCTTTTCTGATGTCAGAGTGTTTTTCATGCCTGACAAGAGTAAATTTTACTTTTGGAGTAAGAAAATTGATGGCTATGAAAGAATGTCTTCTTTGCCCCACTTTTCTCTTCATGTTAGAATCTTTTCCTTTTATAATTAGCTTAAACACTGTTAAACCAATGAATAAAAAATTTTAACCACCCTTTTTAAATAATTTCAAACCTTTCAACCACATGTCAAAATCATTATAATCATTTTTAACTCTTGAACCACCCCATAAGTGAATTAAAGCATCTTTCATCACTGTTAGCTTTGTCACTTTGTTTCCAAATTCACTCTGGTAAATTTTGGGTGTGTTTCCTCTTTAAATGTGTTTTTAAAGACTTTGTCCTTTAATCAATTGCTTGCAGTTCTTTGCTCAATTAATTACAATTGAAATTTCTCTTGAATAAATCTCTTTTGTAGCCTTAAATATCTCTTGTAGAGTATTTTGGGATAAATTCTTATTGTTGGTAAAACATTAAATCTTTATAATATTATTGTTCTATACTTATAAAGTTAAAAGCAGTAAATTCGGTGTGTTTTCTCTCAAAAATACTATTTTTTACTACTTTTAATCATATTTCACCTTATACAAATTTTGAGGACAGGAAAAGTACTTGATTTTTAATCAAAGTTTCATATCCACACCTTACATCTGGGGGCCCAGCTGTGATATTTTACCTGTGACATAATCTTTTTACTCTTTTCAAATCTTTTTTCTTATATTTAAAAATTCGAAAACATATCAAAAAATACTTATGATTCAAAAACTCCATAAAAATAATTTTTTTCATATTATAAGTGAGGCTTTCTTTTTCATTTCTCTTTTTGAAAAAATCATTTTTTACTTAATCAATTGGCTTTTTCATTAATTTTAGTGTCTAACAACGTGGTAAGACAATAAAATATTGAAAAAGCCTCAACAGTAACAAGCATTATTCCTGCAAGTACTGTGAATTCTGATCATAATAGTACAGTTATTATAACTCAGAATAATTAACCAGAAAAAATTTCTTCTGAATTAATTAACTTGGATATAAGTAATAACCTTCAGAAGGCTAAGAATTTGGCAAATAGTGAGTTTTTTTGACATATAATTACTATTTTAAGCTTTTTAATCATAAAATATGCCTTAAACAATATCAGGAGCCAGCTATAGCCCCTCAAGCAGCTCCCAAAAAGGCCATAGATGTGATTATGGCAGAAGACAATCAGTTACAGAAGGACAAGGGTCAGTTGATGACCTCCAAATCAATAAATTATGTAATTCTGAAGCTGATAATACTATTTTACCTTCAAACAGAGCTGACACTGCCACAAGAAGCCTCAGTGGACATCTACAAAGCCAGCCAGAAGGCTTACAACAATGCATTGCAGCACAAAGAGTACCAGATCCTTGCAGATCTGTGGAAAACTGCGTGAATTCTTACCTGACTGTGAGAAAATTTCTGGGCCATCCCAACAATTGCAAGTTACTCAATGGATGGCATCCATTGATGGAAAAGAAGAACATTATGCTTTTAACAGCAGAATGGAGGGAAAACAATCCTCCACCACCCAAGCAAGTGCCAAAAACAGCCCCAATAGCCAGCAGTAGCAATTCAAACGTGAAAAAGCAGCCACAAGCTCAAAAAAAGGCAAACACAAGGCACCAGCCCCAAAACCCTACAGCCAGGGCTACAGGATTCCAAAGATTGAGCAGCATGCCATGGAAAATGTATTTCAGATGGTCAGAACAATGATGGAGTTACAGAAAAACAAGGAAGCCAGATTAAAATATCAGAAATGATTTCTGATATCTTTGATTCTATCCCAGAATTGTATGAAGCTATAAATGACGTAAAAACTCATGTTTCTGATAAAAATTCATCCATTTGTAACAATCTTAAAACAAACAGGTTGAGTCTGAGCCAAATAAATGAGACAATTGAGTGTTTTGAAAACAGCTTTAAGAACAATTAAAACTTCCAATAAGAACAATTAATTTGGAAATAAATTAAATGAACAATCTGCCATTATTAAAGAATGGACAGACAAATATTCTAAATTCAATATTGATTACATAATTGAAACAAGAATAAAACAAGCCATAAGTACTATCAAAGAAGAGAATAAAAGTGCTCTTGAGAATATTTCAAAATAATTTACTGAAGTAAAGACATATACAATTGCCTTGAAAAAGTGTTTTGACACCTCACAAGAGGAAATATCAAAATTAACAATGAAGTTGAATCAGATCACTTCTGATAATACTAGACAAACAGAACTATGGCAAGAGCTAACACAAACAGAATATAATCATAAAGCTAATGTAATGAATTCAATACAAAGTTTACAACATGAATTCAGAAGTTACCAAAGTTGTAACAATAGTCAAATGAATGATATTGAACAATTACTTCACACCTTACCAAGAATTTCTACACCTTTAAATCAGAATGAGGGCACAAGAGTTCCAAAGCCACAAGTATTGGAGGTTTAAAACTCACAGCTAAAAAATGAAGTTTCCACTTCTTTTCATAACTTGGAACCATCAATTGGTGAAGCACTCCTGAAAGAAGTACCAAAACTTAAAGAATGGACTCACTTCAGTGGTGAAGGAGAATATGACCATATGGAATTCATCAGAGGTATTGACATGATTAAAGAAGATCTTGAATTACCAGACAGATTGGTAACAGAAAGATTTAACACCTTGTTTACCAGATCATCTCACAGAAGGTATATCAAATTGAGACAAGCACATGGACACCAAAGTTGGACTTGGTGGAAAACCCAAATTATCAAAAAAATGGTCCAATTACCCTTGGAGGTTTAAAGTGGAAACAGCCTTTGAATCTTCCAAATTTAATTCTGATAAAGACAAAGCTTTACCATGGTTTTTCCAACAGAAAGACAGATTAACAGCATTGTATCCTGACATGTCAGAATTTATGATCCACAGAAGGATTCTGAGACAATGTGGAGCTGAATTAGAGAATTCTGTCAAAAAAAGGACTACTGAACAATCTTAAGCAGAAGATATTATTAATATATTAGAAGAAGTAACCACCAGAACCAGAATTGGTTCTAGTAGGGTGAATCTCAAAGTAAGGTTTAATACACCTTGGAAAGATTCTGTGGACAAAAATTTCAAAGAAAATTCTAATAATGTTAAGTATAAATATGCAGATATAATTAGAAAGTGCCATGTTTGCCAAAGCACCACCCACTTAGCCAATACATGTCCAAAGAGGAGGGAAATCATTGAAATTGACATTGATAAAGAACCTGATGTTGAAAAAGAGGATAATATAATTGAGGAAAATTCAGATGATAAGTCATCAATAATTTCTGAATCTTCAAAAGATATAGAAAATATCAATTACACTTTTGACATCATGGAATCTTATTCCCAATTTCCATAATTAAGCAATGGTCAACTTGATTTGTCAAAAATTCAAGATGCGCAACTTATGAAAACCAAACCAAGCAGGGGAAAAGGTTCTACAGGGGGTAACTCTTGTATAACAGAAGTGGTAATTGACAACAAACCCACTAAACGTTTACTTGACCAAGGAGCCTTCTGCTCTTGTGTTGGTAAATCTTTTCTTAAGACTTGTGTACCAAATTTCAAAGACCAATTGTTACCAATTGATGGCATAAAATTCAATAGTCCAAGTAATCCAATGAAAGCATTGGGAATCTTTGAGACCAATGTTATATTTCCACATATTAATGGAAATTTGACAATCACTGTTGAATTTGTTGTTATGGAAAATTGCCCTAGTATTTATATTGGGAAATGACTATTTGATCATGTATGTGATAGACTTATATAACAACAAGGACACATACTTTACTATTGGAGACAATAAGCATCAAAAATTTGCCTTTTTAACATTTAAAAGACAAATTACAGTGAGTAAAGTAGCACCAGTCAACCTAGAATTGGGAAGATTAAAATCTGAACAGTTGAATGAAGCTGAAATAAGCCTTCATCTCACTGATAGTCAGGAAAATGAACTTTCTGCCCTTTTATATGACCACAAAGAAGCATTTGCATCAGACAAAGAGCCTTTGGGGGCAATTATTGGTCATGAAGTTGACATCATTCTTAATATTGAGAGAACTTATCCACCACTCTTGAGAAGAACTGCATATCCAGCAAGTCCCAAATCAAGAGAAGCTCTAGAAATTCATATTAAAGAACTTCTAGACCTTGGTGTAATACGAAAGGTTGTCCATAATGAGGAAGTAAAGATTACTACACCAGTCATAGTGGTATGGCATAATGGAAAATCTAGAATGGTTGGGAACTTTAGAGCTCTGAAAACTTACACTGTTCCAGACAGATACCCAATACCAAAAATACAAATTTCCCTTATCCAGATATCTCAATCAATGTATATAACCACTATGGATTCCCTTAAAGGACTTCATCAAAATGTGGTGACACCAAGGGCAAGAAGATACTTAAGAATTATTGTTCATTGTGGAGTATATGAATATTGTATGATGCCTTTTGGTATCAAGAATGCACCTTCACACTTCCAAAGAATGATGAATGAAATCTTCCCTGAAGAACTTTCAGAATGATGGTCAATAATTTACATTGATGACATTATTGTCTGTTCCAAAACTTGGGAAGAACATATGTACATATTATCCAAATTATTGACAAAAATCCACTCTGTCAACATGAAAATCTCTTTAAATAAATGCCATTTTGTATTTAAAGAAATTACAGCACTGGGACATGTAGTATCTGGTTTATCCCTTGGAATTGACAAAAACAAGGTCGCAGCAGTATTGCTGAAACCCATGCCTCAGAACAAAAAATAAATTCAGTCATTTCTGGGGTTTGTAGGATATTACAGGAAACATATTAAAGATTTTGCATCCATAGAAAGACCTCTTTATAGATAATGGCACAAAGACACAGTATTTGAAATGACTGTTTACAGAGTCAAAGCCTTTGAATATTTGAGACAAGCCTTGACCAATGCTTTACTCTTGCTGATGCCAGACTTTAAGCTGCCTTTGAAGCTTTATATTAATGCATCAGGAGATGGGCTTGATGCTGCACTTCATTAAGTCCAGATTATCAATGATAAACCTGTGGAAGGACCCATATGCTTCACATCCAGGCAAATAAAACCAACTGATGCCAGATATGAAGCCAGTCAAATGGAGTGCTTATGCCTTGTCTGGGCCTTGGAAAAGCTAAACTACTTTCTGGAAGGATGTGTTTTTGGGGTAATAACAGATTGTACCGCTGTTAAGTCACTTTTAAATATGAAGACTCCTAACAGGCATATGCTCAGATGGCAGATAGCCATACAAGAGTATAGGGGCAATATTAACATTGTTCATAAAGATGGGAATATTCATAAAAATGCAGATGGACTGAGCAGATGGCCATTAACAAATAATATTGATAATCCTGCTTATGTTCCAGAGGAAGCTTCCCCACAAATCCCCATAGAAGGAATCAGTGTTACAGACCTGAACACCACTGTCTTTGAGGAAGTAAGAAACAATTATACTAAGGATAAAAATTGTAGCATTTTATGCCAATTACTTACTAAGGACTGTAAAGACAATTCTTTGATACATGCCTTACATGAGATATGGAGAAAATCATATGATGAAGGAAGATTCCACTTACTGGATGGTATAATTTACCCCAGAACTAAACATAAATGTGTCATGACAGCTGTGGACAGGTCCTTAATCAATCTTTTTCTTGAAGAATTCCATGAAAGCCCTTTTTCAAGACACCTGTCTGAGGACAGAACAAGAGAAAAAGTGAAAACCTGCATATGGTGGCCAATGTGGCAAAACAATGTTGCAGAGTATTGCAAAACCTGTGACAGATTTCAAAAGGAAAATAAATCCACTGGCAAAAGACTTGGAAATATGATCAAGATCCAAGAACCCAGCAGACCTTGAGAAATTTTCAATATGGATTGGGTAACTGGCCTGCCACCAGGGGGTGACAGAAGGTATAATGCTTGCCTATGATTGTTGACAGATTTAGTAGGAGCCAATCTTTCTACCATCTCACAAGGACATTATAGCCATGGATACAGCTCTTCTGATATGGAATAGAGTAGTATCTTGGACTGGCATACTCACAAACATCATTAGTGACAGAGATCCCAAATTCACCTCAGCACTATGGACAAGCCTTCACCAACTGTTTGGGACAAAACTATCCTTCTCTACAGCTTACCACCCACAAACTGATGGTTTGGCTGAAAGAATGATCCAAATCTTAGAAGATATGGTTAGAAGATTTTGTGCATATGGCCTTGAGCTTAAAGATTGTGATGGATTTACCCAAGATTGGTGTACTCTTTTACCAGCACTAGAATTGTAATATAAGACATCTATTCAGGCCAGTACCAATCAAAGTCCTGCTATTCTAGAGAAAGGATGGAATCCCAAATTACCTCAAGATTCCTTGAGGAAAGAATTGATTGAAATACATCCTATAGCTTCTAGTCTCAAAGAAATGATAGACAAATCTAGAAAGCATGAAGTGAGGTGCATTGAAGACTCTTTTGCATATGCTAAGGACAAATGGGACAAATCACATACCACTCCAGATTTCAAAGTGGGAGATTAAGTACTTGTATCCACCACTAACTTGAATAACATCAAAGGATGTAAAAAGCTCAAAGATTTCTTTTCAGGACCTTTTGTCATTATAGCCCTCCATGGAGAAAATGCTGTTGAAGTAGAACTATCTGAAGAACTTAGCAATAAGCATCCCACATTTCCAGTGAGCTTGATAAAGCTATATAAATCTAATGATGCTGAAAAATTTCCTTTGAAGAATAAATTTCCCCAAGTTATACCTCCTATTGAAACATCTGGAAATAAGAAGATTACAAAAGTTCTCAAAGAAAGAAAGTTGAGAACCAATAAAGTAAGGGAATACCCTGTTAGGTACAGTGACCCAGCTTGTGAAGATGAATGGTTAGCAGAGAAGGACATACCTGAAGCTAATAAACTTCTCAGAAGGTTTAGAAACACTATAAATAAAAATATTAGGAAGTAATATTCTTTTTTAGGGGGAGGGAATGTGTCAGCCTGTGACTCAAAACCAGAGCACAAGCATGACAGCCAAAATACCATAAACCAATGGTATAGCCAAGATACCACCAAAGCATGGAGCTGAGCCGAATCAGCTCAAAAAGTATCAAAAGAAAGAGGAAACTCACCCCTTTCTGAAAATATAAGTCCCATCACCATAGGACAAAGAATAACAAAGTTATTCCTGCTCAAAGTTATTGCTGAGCATAAACCTTAATTTTCACCTCTCATCTAAAATCCAGAAGGAGAGGCTTAACCCCATCAAATGGGTACTCAAAATGAAGCTCTAAGCCAGGGCTATCCAATTGTACCAGCCAAACTGAGCTAGCACCAATATTACTGGAGTTATGGTCAATTTCAGGCCAAATAAGGGTGAACAAAACATTCACCTCTCATCTAACTTCTACAGTTTTAGTGTGAGATACTTGAAGTGGGGTCTTTTTGGAAAGAGCACGATCAGGGCTATTTTATGGTGTCATCCACCTCCCTATATCTCAACTACAGAATAAGCTATGGGGCAAACAAGCTCAATACAGCTTTTTGCCTAAAACACGCATATGTACAAAAATCTTGTACATGGCATAACTTTGCCATATTTAATGATAACCATATCAAATAAGGTACCATTGTGTAGAACACACACAGGGCTACACACCGGCTCAGTTTTGAGGTTGATATCTCAAGAACTGACAAAGGTATAGCTGTTTTAAGGTCAAAATCCCACATTCTGACCAATACAGCCTTACCATGGGATAATATCCCATAACCATGAATATGAGGTGTCAAATAGACAAAGAAGCTTGTTTTTACTTCAATACCTCATATGTCAGTCAATACTGGGGTCCCATACAGCTTCTGTACAGCATTCTACGTGTCATACATGTCAGAATCAGGCTGTGAGGTCCCCAGATGAAAGTTTTCACCCTGTATTGGTGAAAACTGCCCAGATGTGGTTTCAAAACCACATCTGAGCCCAATACAGGTTGTACAGGCTGTTTGAAAACCACAAGCCAGTACTAGAGAGTGAAAAATCTTCACTTCCTCTACGTGGAAAGGTCTAGCACCCTTTCCACCCCATTTCAGGATAAAAAGGAGGCTTTTCACAGCCAGAATTGTCTCCTCATCCTGCTCTTGAATAACCTATGTAGTAAACTGTCAAAAACAGCTTTAATCTTGGTTAATAATCAGGTATAATTATAAATCTTAATTATTGTAGTCTTTTATTAGTGTAACCCAACAGATAAAGCTGCACCCAGGGCTTTCAACAACGCTCACCACCACTATATTATATATAGTAAAGCCCTTTTAATCTTAAATCAAATCATCATCAACTCTTATAAATATTTTTTAACCATTTTTATTGTGTCACAAACATAGTTAAAGTTGTAACTAACCTATTTACACCTTTATCATAGTTTCATCTTGACATTTTGGGGGCCTGGCAGTGTTTTAAGCTTTTTTTGGGACCTTATAAGTAAGTTTTCTCTCTTATTCTTTATTTCTGACAATTGTTTTATCTTTTTAGGCGTATTTTCTTTTAAAAATATATATTTTATATATATTTTTGTTTAATACTCATATTATAAGAGTACTTACCACATGGTTAATACCCACAAAAACCTTTATTTTTCGCGTTTTTACATATAAAAACACATAAGCCATCAATAAGTCCTGTATTATTGATTGAATAAGGACACCTCTGACTAAAAAACCATCAGTTGAGGCGTGGTTAAGTGTACTGTTAACTCAATTACACTTATACAGAGCCCCTTATTCAGATTACACTTGAAAACCACAAGTGTATCTGTGGGATACTGGAACACAAACAGTGTGACAGGGTACCAAGAGCTGTAATTCTGATGTGGAATTGTTGATTCGATTACACTGTCATTATACAGGGCATATTGTAGTAACATACAAGCCCAGAGGCCAATCTTAGACATGCAAAACCAGCATTTGTGAGAAGTCTTAACTGACATAAGCCCTCTTTTTTCCTACCTTGATTCAGTGGAAGAAAATTAAATTCCACTTGAGACCCAGTGACACCCTCAGAACCAGAGGGCAGCAAAGGCAAAGGAAAGAGGCACAGTGAAGGTCTCATCACAGCCAAGAAGTGGACTCCAATA
Source organism: Austropuccinia psidii (assembly GCA_023105745.1). Lineage (NCBI taxonomy): Eukaryota > Fungi > Basidiomycota > Pucciniomycetes > Pucciniales > Sphaerophragmiaceae > Austropuccinia > Austropuccinia psidii. Next base: position 13,426,625 of record JALGQZ010000018.1, read on the forward strand.
GCCACTCATAGGAGTAGAAAACCATGAAACTCTGCATCAATACAAGGTAAACCAACCTTAACCACTTGTACAGGAAAAATTACAATTATTAACCCAGCTGTAACCTCCAAAGGCAAACAGCCCAAATCAGCAGATACCAAATTTGTACAAGGCACAATCAAAGGTAAATACCCTAAGAACATAAAGTTTTTGACTGCTTGCAAACACTGATATGTCCCCTGTATACCTCAGAGACCTTGGCTTCCAAAGGAACCAGCCAGAGGACAGAGAAGCTTGTCCAGAACCAGAAGACCTGGAAGAGGACACCTTGGAAACAGTGGTGGATGGAAAAACAATGAGGGAGATAATATCAACCTTGTCATTCACACTCCAATTCAACAGGAACCTCAAACCAGAGGACTGGAAGGATATGGATCAAGCTCTTCAGCTCCACCAACTCCTCAAAGAATTATTTCAATGGAGAATGGACAACGAAAGGTTCAACCTGGAAAGTCACTGGGCAGAACTTGGAGAAAGTTGCCAGAAGATCTGTCTCAAAGAGATAGACTTTAAAGACCTTATGATAATCACCAAAGGTTGGAATCATACCAGGCGGTTCAGACTCCTGGAGGCAAGGGCACAGAGGATAAGGGAGAATCAAGCCACTATCCAAGCTATAGAAGAACAGTTAACCCAGACAGGGCCTACTCAGATTCCTTCACGCTCACAAGAAGCAGGCCAAATCAGCTCTCCAGTGGCTTCACACCATTCAGAAACCAGCAGATCAGTGGGCAAGAGTCACCATTCTTCACAATTCCAGGAAGTTTCCAGGAAAAGACAAGGAAACAAGGGCAAGAACAAAACCTCCTTCAACCAGAGGAGGAGAGAGTCAGACCCCATGATCCAGAAGCTGTTAGATTTGGTGAAAGAAGTACACAAGAACCAGAAGTAGTTGTAAACCACTCTAGAATCAGTAGTCCTAGTAATAGAAACATTACCCCCACTCAGATTGAACACAACATTGTCACACCTGAGAGTAGCTTAAACAGTGATGCGCTGTGGTTACAAATGTCCCAATATGCTGAACAATCGGCAAAGCAGTTTGCAGAGCTTAAAGCTGGCCATGAGAGGATGAAAAAAACACAAGCCTCCTTGGAACAGATAGTTAAGAATCTTCAAGAAGGATATGCTCAATTGAGCAAAGCCTCTGAAGAAACCAACAAAAGACTGAATCTAGTCTTTGAAGAACAACACCACAGAAAAAGGGACAGGGATTGTCTGGATCAAGACATAAACAAACTGTTTAATGGCTACCATAAATTGAAGCCCCATCCATAAGGCCAAGTTATGGATAATCCATATCAACCAGATGACATCAAACCAGATGCCATGTTGATGAATAAGGCAAGATCTCCATCACAATACCAGGATGGAGATGGCATGTCTTGTTCAGAGAAGGAAGCCTTGAAACAGCTTCCTGAGGCCTCAAGCTGGCCCAAACTCTCTGGATCAGGAGAATATGATCATATGGAACTCATAGATTATATTGATGGACTCTTCATTGAAGTACCAAGCATACCAGACTACTGGATTACTGCTAAATTGAATACTGCATTTAAAAGTCATGCTAGTATATGGTACACAGAAATGAAAGAAATCCATGGAAGAAGGAACTGGAATGACAAATACTCAGTGGACAAAGATCCATATGAGTGGTGTCTTAGACAGTCTAAAAGACTTAAAGCCATTGATCCTCAGATAAACATCCAAATGGGGAATCACAAGCTTCTGACACAACTGCCAGGAGAACTAGAGCATGCAGTGAAATGCAGATGCAACCAAAATTGCACTCTAGGTGACATTGCCAACACCTTACAAGACATAAGGAAAAGGACTAATATAGGGAAATTCACCCCATATAAGAGCAGTGGTTTCAAAGAGAAACAACCTTTCAGGGTAGAGTTTAAAGACAAATCCAAAGAAAGAGTGGCAGAAGTGGCAAAGAAGAGAAATTCTTGTCACAATTGTGGTTCAACAGACCACTATGCCAACAACTGTCCAAAGGCAAAGAAAAAAGTCTATGCCATTGAGAAAGTCCCAGAAGAGGAATCCTCAACAGAGGATTCTGAATCAGACTCCATGGGTGATGCCATCAGAGAACCATCTGATGATAATCAAGACCCGAGAGAGGAATCTATAGTGGAATACAAAGAGGAAACCCCACTAGAACTTCAGGACATACAGTGTGAAGCAGGCATGCCACAGGACACTGCTAACAAGAACTTGTGCAAACACACACAAGATGCACAAAAATTCCTGGTTACACCAACCAAAGGAATGGAATATATACATGGGACAGCCACAAAAATGACTGTTTGTATTGACAATGCTCAGCATCCACTGATCATTGATAGTGGAGCACACTGCTCCATAAGGGCCAGAAACTATCTGGATAACCACTTCACAAACTGGGAAAAACAGCTCTTGCCCACTAAGGCAAAGAACTTTAAAAGTGCATCATGGAAGATGACTTCCATTGGGAAAATTATCAAAGAGATAATTATACCCCACAGGAAGGGTAATATCAGACTCAACCCAGAGTTTGTAGTGCTTGATGATGCCCACATCCAAGGGTTTTTACTGGGAAAAGACTACCAGAGGATGTATGGCATAGACATTTACAACAGTAAAAATAGGCACATCACCATTGGTACTAACAAGGAAAAGAAATTTTCACTTGATATATACCAGATATCTTCTCAGGATCCACTAGAAGAACTTCTGAAGGAATTCAGAGAGGGACAGTTTAGCACTACCCTCACCAGTAAACAGAAACTAAGTTTATTGAAGATGCTGAGGAAGAACAGACCAGCATTTGCCATTGGTGAAGAACCATTAGGCAAGATCAAAGGCCATGATATAGAACTATATCTGTATGTGGAAAGGCCTTATCCACCCATGCTTAGGAGACCTCCTTACCCAGCAATCCTGGAAACCAGGAAAGAAATTGAAAAACATATCAATGAACTCCTGGACATGGAACTCATCAGGAAGATTGGACACAATGAAATAGTGGAAATAACCACTCCTGTCCTAATCACCTGGCATGATGGCAAGTCTAGATTGCATGGAGACTTCAGAGCTCTGTATCACTACACAAAAGCAGACAGGTACCCTATACCCAGGATACCTCATGCTTTGGATAAACTGGCAAAAGCCAAATACATAACCAAAATGGACTTTATGAAAGGCTTCCACCAGAATGAAGGTAAACCAAACTCCATGAAATTACTAAGAATAATATGCCATATGGGCATATATGAGTATACCAGGATGCCATTTGGCATTAAAAATGCACCAGCCCCCTTCCAAAGGATGATGGACACAATATTTCAAGAAGAAAGATTAGAAGGCTGGATGGTAGTATATATTAATGATATCATTATATACTCAGAGACATGGGAAGACCATGTACAATATATAGACAGAGTGCTAAGTAAATTTACACCCATGAATCTGAAAATTTCACTAAAAAAGTGTAATTTTGGCCAACAAGAACTACTAGCTCTAGGACATAAAGTCTCAGGTCTTAGTCTGGCAATTGACCAGAATAAAGTAGCAGCAGTACTTCAAAAGCCAGTACCAAAAAGCATCAAAGAGATGCAATCTTTCCTTGAGTTTGCTAGCTACTATAGAAACCACATCAAAAACTTTACACACATAATTAGTAGTTTATACAAGTTATGTTCAAAAGATGTAGTTTTTGAAATAACCAAGGAAAGGAGGGATGCATATGAGAGGATCAAACATGAACTCACAAATGCACCTGTGCTCATCTTGCCTGACTTTTAGCTACCATTCAAGTTATACATAGATGCAGCATGTAGCCAAGGCTTAGGAGCAGCCCTTCACCAAAGACAAATTGTGAATGGTGAACCAAGAGATGGTGTAATATATCACATCTCTAGGAAACTGAAAGATTCAGAAGCCAGGTATGGGGCCACCCAGACTGAATGTCTATTTCTATTCTGGGCTCTAGAAAAACTCCATTATTATTTGGAGGGTGCAGTATTTGAAGTCTACACAGACTGCACAGCCTTGAAGTCTTTACTAAACATGAAGACTACAAATAGACACATTCTGAGATGGAAAATAGCTATCCAGGAGCATAGAGGTAACATGACCATCATATACAAAGAAGGTAAAAGTCATACCAATGCAGATGGCCACTGGGCAATGTCAAAAGCAATCCAGCTTATGACCCTGAAGTTGCAGCCAAGATCCCTATCCATTTCATGGAAATAGATAGAAGGAAGAACTTCAGATTTTCTGAATGGGCACCAGAACATGGTACCCTTGACAGTGAGAACATTGCTTCAGAGGGAACAGAAACTCCCATACTGGGGATAAGCTCCTCAGAACTGCACAATGAACTTTTCAATGCAGTACTGAAGTCTTATGCCAAACACAAACAGTGTGGCATATTACTACAACTCCTTCAACAAAAGTACAGGAGTCCAGAACTGGAATTCCAGCTGGAAGAACCCTGGTTGAGGGCCTATAAGGATAACAAGTTCTTCCTTATAGATGGCCTGCTCTACCACAGAGAAAAACACACAAGTGCACTCACAGTGGTAGACAGATACTACATCTCTCTGATCCTACAGGAATGTCATGACTGCCCCTATATGGGACACATGAGTGAAGACAGAACCAAAGAGAGGGTAGCAAGCACAGCTTGGTGGCCCAAGTGGGAACAAGAGTTGGGAGAATACATCAACACTTGTGAAATATGTCAAAAGGCAAATAGGAAACATGGGAAGAAGTATGGGTTACTTAAACATATAGAAGAACCCAAACATCCATGGGAAACCATCAACATGGACTGGGTTACAGGACTTGTCCCAGGAGGCAAAGAAAACTACAATGCCTGCTTGATCATAGTTGATAGGTTCAGCAAGAGCATGAGGCGTCTACCATGCCAAAAAGGGGACACAGCCATGGATACTGCCCTGTTATTTTGGAATAACATCATATCTACCTGTGGATTCCCTAAAATCATCATTAGTGATAGGGACCCAAAATTCACATCTGAATTTTGGACCAACTTGTATGACATGCTTGTCACCAAGCTTTCATTTTCCACAGCTTACCATCCCCAAACAGATGGCCTAGCTGAGAGGATGATCCAGACTATGGAAGACATCCTTAGAAAGTTCTGTGCCTATGGCATGGAATATAAGGACCATGAAGGATACACCCATGACTGGGTTACCCTTCTACCAGCTGTCCAACTGGCTTATAATACAAGTCAGCACTCTACCACAGGAAAAACACCTGCAGTGGTAGAGAAAGGGTGGAATCCCCTGTTGCCTGTGGATCACTTAAAGAAAAATCTTCTGACCATCCACCCCACAGCCAAAGACTTCCATGATATGTGGAAGAGGGCTTGTGACACAGCTTCCAAATGCATAGCTGAGGCAAAAGAATATAATAAACAGAGGTGGGACAAGACCCACATGGAACCTGACTTTAAGGAAGGGGACCAGGTGCTAGTGTCTACACTGAACTTTAATAATCTTAAAGGACCCAAGAACATGAGGGACTCATCTGTAGTGCCTTTCACTATCATTAGGTTGATAGGAAAGAATGAAGTGGAAGTCAAACTTATAGAGGAATTTTCCAGGAAGCACCCAGTCTTCCCAGTAAGTTTGGTCAAACAATACTTCCAAACAGAGGAGGATAAATTCTCCTCCAGGAAGAAAAACCCCACACCACCTGATATAGTGGAAGTGGAAGACTCCCCAGGACCTGTGAGTAAGATCATCAGGGCCAGGAAGATCAGACTTAATGGAAAGGATCAAAGACAATACTTAGTCAGATTCAAGCACCAAACAGCTGATAAAGACAAATGGTTGGAAGAAGATGCCATCCCAGATGGGAACCTTCATCTAAGGAGATTCAGGGCCTCTAGGAGGACTGAGAAGTCTCATCAATGATGAGCCTTTTTTAGAGGGAGGGTATGTCAGCCTGTGACTCAAAACCAGAGCACAAGCATGACAGCCAAAATACCATAAACCAATGGTATAGCCAAGATACCACCAAAACATGGAGCTGAGCCAAATCAGCTCAAAATGTATCAAAGGAAAGAGGAAACTCACCCCTTTCTGAAAATATAAGTCCCATCACCATAGGACAAAGAATAACAAAGTTATTCCTGCTCAAAGTTATTGCTGAGTATAAACCTTAGTTTTCACCTCTCATCTAAAATCCAGAAGGAGAGGCTTAACCCCATCAAATGGGTATTCAAAATGAAGCTTTAAGCCAGGGCTATCCAATGGCACTAGCCAAACTGAGCTAGCACCAGTATTACCTGAGTTATGGCCAAATTCAGGCCAAATAAGGGTGAACAAAACATTCACCTCTCATCTAACTTTTGCAGTTTTAGCGTGAGATACCTAAAGTGGTGTCTTTTTGGAAAGAGCACAATTAGGGCTATCTGATTGTGTCATCCACTTTCCTATATCTCAACTACAGCAGAAGTTATGGGGCAAACAAGCTCAATACAGCTTTTTGCCTAAAACACGCATATGTACAAAAGTCTTGTACATGGCATAACTTTGCCATATTTAATGATAACCATATCAAATAAGGTACCATTGTGTAGAGCACATACAGGGCTACACACCGGTTCAGTTTTGAGGTTGATATCTCAAGAACTGACAAAGTTATAGCTGTTTTAAGGTCAAAATCCCACATTCTGACCAATACAGCCTTACCATGGGATAATATCCCATAACCATGAATATGAGGTGTCAAATAGACAAAGAAGCTTGTTTTTACTTCAATACCTTATATGTCAGTCAATACTGGGGTCCTATACAGTTTCTGTACAGCATTCTACGCGTCATACACGTCAGAATCAGGCTGTGAGGTCCCCAGATGAAAGTTTTCACCCTGTATTGGTGAAAACTGCCCAGATGTGGTTTCAAAACCACATCTGAGCCCAATACAGGTTGTAAAGGCTGTTTGCAAACCACAAGCCAGTACTAGAGAGTGAAAAATCTTCACTTCCTCTATGTGGAAAGGTCTAGCACCCTTTCCACCCCATTTCGGGAAAAAAAGGAGGCTTTTCACAGCCAGAATTGTCTCCTCATCCTGCTCTTGAATAACCTACGTAGTAAACTGTCAAAAACAGTTTTACTCTTGTTTAATAATCAGGTATAATTTCAAATCTTAATTATTGTAGTCTTTTATTAGTGTAACCCAACAGATAAAGCTGCACCCAGGGCTTTCAACAGCGCTCACCACCACTATATTATATATATTAAAGCCCTTTTAATCTTAAATCAAATCATCTTCAACTCTTATAAATCTTTTTTGACCGTTTTTACCATGTCACAAACATAGTTAAAGCTGTAACTAGCCTATTTACACCTTTATCATAGTTTCATCCTGACAGAATGTGAGCCTCAGAGGTATTTTTATATACCCAAAAGACCACAAATAACAAAACAACATATAAATATGAATAAAATAAATTGATTTATATTATCAAAATGAAAATTAAGATAAAAATAAAAAATTTAATTATAATTTAAAACAAAAAATCACATTAACTTTTGAAATTGTGAAAATGCATTTTTACTTGAAAAAATTAAGTAAAAATGAATTTTTAATAAAATCAATGAAATTAAAATATTTTTGGTAAAAGTTTACATAAAATATACTATAAATTTTTCATCCAATAAATAAACTTAAGAAAATTACTTCACCATTGGATTTCTCATAAAAAAATAAGGTGGGGTCACCTCTGGGTAAAATTTCTGTAACTCAACTCTAAATAAGCTTAAATTAAGTTTTTAGTATCTTCAGTACAAAAGTTGAGAATCCTCAAAACCTGGATTTAATTCACACCACATGTGGTGTTAACCATCAATTTTTGTGTTAAAATTGAGGTGTTGTGTGTAGTTTAGAAGTTATGAGGAATTGAAGTATTTTCAATTGAAATCTCAAAATGTGCGCGTGTATTACATAAGTGAGCTGTAGCTTACATATGAGGTATCAATTATTACAGTTGTGTACTGTAAAAACTCAATTGAATTGTATGTGTAAATTACAAGTGTATTACATGATGAGGAATTAAAGAAAAAATAAATTGGAAAGATTAATTCTGGGGGGGAAAAGGAACTCTAGCTCCGAAGGGGAGCCAGACCCCCAAAATCCTTGCTAACAGGAATTGGATGTCAAAATCCACACAAAATTTCATCACTTTTGGCCTGGAATTGAGTCACAGGGTCTGTGACTCAATTGATGATGAGATTTTGATACCAACCAGGGCAGTTTTAACTGTTTCTGGAGGGGAAAAATACCCTTAAGTTAAAGAAATCTTAGTAAAACCAGTTTTAACTTGTTTCTACGACTCTTACACACATTATGATGTGTTTTGAAGGCTCTAGAACAGGTATTACTATAGTAATGGCTGATTTAAAGGTCTAAAATGGCTAAAACCAGCCCTCTTTTGGTCTAAACCAGGGTTCAATGATTCCATAAATGGCTTTTCTGTTGTCAGAGTGTTTTCCATGACTGAAAAGAGTGAATTTCATTTTTGGAGTAAGAAAATTGATGGCTATAAAAGAATGTCTTCTTTTCCCCACTTTTTTCTTCATGTTAAAATCTTTTCCTTTTATAATTAGTTTAAACACTGTTAAACCAATCAATAAAAGATTTCAACCACCCATTTTAAATAATTTTGAACCTTTCAACCACGTGAAAAAATCATTATAATCATTTTTTGTAACTCTTATAATCATTTTTACCTCTTGAACCATCCCAAAAGTGAACTAAAGCATCTTTAATCACTGTTAACTTTGTCACTTTGTTTCCAAATTCACTCTGGTCACTTTTTGGTGTGTTTTCTCTTTAAATATCTCTTTAAAGAATTTTTTCTTTAATTAATTGCTTGCAGTTCTTTTCTCAATTAATTCCAATTGAAATTGCTCTTGAAGAAATTTCTTTTGTAGCCTTAAATATCTCTTGAAGAGTATTTTGGGATACATTTCTATTGTTGGTAAAACAATGAATCTTTATAATATTATTGTTTTATACTTATGAAGCTAAAAGCAATAAATTTGGCATTTTTTCTCTTAAAAATACTATTTCTTACATTTTTTAATCATATTTCACCTTATACAAATTTTGAGGACAGGAAAAGTACTTGATTTTCAATCAAAGTTTCTTATTGACACCTTCAAGGCTAGGTTTACTAAAAAGATTACCATTTAATATAGATATTCTGTCATCCATATTGCTAATAAAACCATTCACTCAATTCATTTTAGTGCAAATTTCTGTCCACCTTTGGGTATATTGGTGCATTAGTATCTCTTTAATGTGATATATAATATTGATTTAATACACATTTAGTTTGAGCTCTTACAGTATTTGTGTATAAGGAAACATCCTACTGGTATATTAGGTCAAAATTTCATCCTTAACTTAGTATAGCTACAATCTAAAGATGATTGAAGATTAATTTTTAAGTATATTTGAGAAATCAAAATTTATTCCATACAAATTTTCCATTTAAATTAACTTTATTTAAAAATATGTTTTTCCAGGAGAATTTCAACTATGTGAGAAGGAATTAGACCCAAAAATTATTAAAATTTGTTTCAAATGATCTTTTTTGAGATCCAAAATAGATGAGGTATTTCCAAGAGGTGCTACATAGCCAATCAAGTGAAACACATCCAATGGGAAAAATGGTAATTTTTTTAGTTTTACCATGTCACATTTGGTGAAACTCCAGTGAAATCATTGAAAAGTGGTTTTTTGGGTTCTATATGTCTATCAAATACATTTATTGTTTCAAAATATCCTTCAATATACACCCTCTCAAGAATGGGGGCATTTTCTGAGATTTATTTCAATATGACCAATCAAGTGAATCCACACCAAAGGGCCCAACATGACCATTTTTGGGTCATTTTCAATTATCCTGATCCATTGTCCCTCAGGTTAGAGGGTTTCTTTGTACCATATACTGAGAAATACCACCTGTAACCATGGGATATTCAATATGGAAAGCTCAGTAATAAAACAGTGAAATAACCAAAAATGGGTATTTTTGAGCCATTAGAGTCCCTTTTATTAAATACATTTCAACACATTCTCTCAAAAAATGCACCATTTTGGGGGATTATATATTATTTCCAATTTACTGGAAGCCCCCAAAGGCCTTGGTCAGCATATTTCAAATAATGGCTTACATTAAACACCTATAAATTAATTCACACATGTTCCTTTGGGTCTTATTGCAGTAGAAGCTTCAATAATCCTCCTGAATGCATGAGATAGTTCTTTTAGGGGTGTTTGATATTAAAAACAAAATTAAATACCGCTGAAAAGTCAAATATTTTTTTGTAAAATGGGTTTTAATGGCCTATTTTTTGGTTATTGAGATAATTTCAATTTATCAAAAAACCATTCTACCCACCCCAAAAATGGGGTTTCCTTACCATGTGGTTGAAACAAGAAAGAAATTTTTTTCGGTCAATAAATAATTATTCATAGTACTAAAACATGTGATAATCCTATTTGTTTTCTATCTTAATAAATATTTAATTAATGATCAATTTATATAACAAACAGATATCAATGCATGATGGGGCTCTCACTAGGTATCTTTTCAAATATGGAATAATTCTTACTAAAATAATTAATTCATCTGAGTCCATAAATTACAAGTAACAAAGAGTTGTAACCCTATCTTTTATCAATTAACTTTGAAAATATTCTGAGACCTTTATGTGACCAGTATTAAAGTTAAATTGAATTTCAAAATTAATCTCTCAATATAATAATAATGTCAATAAAATCCATAATTATGTACTTGAAAATACCTATTATTGTCCTTGCATAGTTATATTTATGAAATTTAATGGGTGTTGATATTCCACCAATGTGGTATAAATAAGAAAGATTCATTTTTTTCAATGAAGGGGGTATTAACAGCCAGTCATAGGTGTTTTGATTTATTTTTTTTGATTCATTTGAATGACCAAGTTTTCCTACCTGGTCATTTTTCAAAAGTGAAAATAAATTAAGTTTTATTAATATTAATTTTATTTCTAGTTTCAAATTCTTTACAAGTTGCTCTATTTCTCATTTGTGGTACTCTTTTGAATAGTTTGAGCAGCATGAAGGTTAAAAATATGTATCTTTTTCATGTATTTCCCATTGATATATTTTTTCTTAAAAAAGGATAAATAAATTAATCTGTAAGGTTTTTCTATGAAACTCTTGATAATAGTATCAAATATCAAGATTACTATGACTGTTCTCAATAGAAAATATAATATAATAAGATGCAATAACCACAAATTAATATAATTATTAAAAATAATTATATATAAAAAGAAAAAAGTTAATTATCATTAAATAAATTATAATTATTCTATTATTGCTATAGTCAATGAAAATTATAACATTAAGAGGTGTAAAGCTCTTAATGAGGAAATTACACATGGAAAATAATAATATTTGAACACTTATTGTGAGCCTTAGAGGTAATTTCATATACCCAAAAGACCACAAATATAAAAAATAACATATTAATATAAATAAAATAAATTTATTTATATTATTAAAATAAAAATCAAAATATAAATATAAAATTATATTAAAAATAAAAAATTAATTATAATTTAAAAATAAAAAATACATTAAATTTTGTAAATATAAAATTACATTTATACTTGAAAAAATTAAGTAAAAATGAAATTTTAACAAAATTGTGAAAAAATAAATAAATTTGGAAAAAAGTTAAATAAAATTTATTATAACTTTTTATCCAATAAATAAACATATAAAATTTATTTCACCATTGGATTCCTCATAAAAAATCAGGTGGGGTCACCTCTGAGTGAAATTCTTGTAGCTCAACTCTAAATAAGCTTAAATTAAGTTTTTAGTATTTTCAATACAAAAGTTGAAAATCCTCAAAACCTTAATTTAATTCACACCACATGTGGTGTTAACCATCAATTTTTGTGTTAAAATTGAGGTGTTGTGTTTAGTTTAGAAGCTATGAGGAATTGAAGTATTTTCAATTGAATTCAATTGAAATGTCAAAATGTGCGCGTGTATTACATAAGTGAACTTTGATTTACATATGAGGTGTCAATTATTACTGTATTGTACTGTACAATTGAATTGAATTACATATGTAAAGTATAAGTATAATACATGATGAGGAATTAAAGGAAAAATAAATTGGAAAGATTAAATTTGGGGGGGAAAAGGAACTCCAGCTCTAAGGGGGAGCTAGACCCCCAAAATCCTTGCTGACAGGCGTGGGATGTCAAAATTCACGCAAAAGTTCATCACTTTTGGCCTGGAATTGAGTTACAGGGTCTGTGGACTCAATTGATGATGAGGTTTTGATACCAACTGGGGTAGTTTTAGCTGTTGCCAAGAGGGTAAAACTACCCTTAAGATAAAACAATCATAATAAAAACAGTTTTAACTGGTTTCTACGCCTCTGACACACATTCTGACGTGTTTTGAAGGCTCTAGGCCTGGTATTGCTATAGTAATGGCTGATTTAAGGGTCTAAAATGGCTAAAATTGGCTTAAACCAGCCCTTTTTGGTCTAAACCAGGGTTCAATGATGCCATAATTGGCTTTTCTGTTTTCAGACTGTTTTTCACGACTGACAAGAGTAAATTTTACTTTTGGAGTAAGAGAATTGATGGCTATAAAAGAATGTCTTCTTTGCCCCACTTTTCTCTTCATGTTAGAATCTTTTCCTTTTATTAATTAGTTTAAAACTGTTAAACCAATCAATCAAAGATTCCAACCACCACTTTTTAATCATTTTAATCCTTTTAACCACGTGAAAAAAACATTATAATCATTGTTTGTAACTCTTAGAATCATTTTTACCCCTGAACCACCCCAAAAGTGAATTAAAGCATCTTTCATCACTGTAAGCTTTGTCACTTTGTTTCCAAATTCACTCTGGTCACTTTTGGGCGTTTTTTCTCTTTAATATTCTTTTTAAAGACTTTGTTCTTTAATTAATTGCTTGCAGTTCTTTGCTCAATTAATTCCAATTGAAATTGCTCTTGAAGAAATTTCTTTTGTAGCCTTAAAATATCTCTTGTAGAGTATTTTTTGGATAAAATTTTATTGTTGGTAAAACAATAAATTTTTATAATATTATTGTTTTATACTAATAAAGTTATAAGCAATAAAATTGGCGTGTTTTCTCTTAAAAATAATATTTCATACTATTTTTAATTGATTTTTACCTTATACAAATTTTGAGGACAGGAAAAGTACTTGATTTTTAATCAAAGTTTCATATCCACACCTTACATTTGGGGGCCCAGCCGTGATATTTTACCTGTGACATATTTTTTTTACTCTTTTTAAATCTTTTTTCTTATATTGAAAAATTTAAAAACACATAAAAAATACTTATAATTCAAAAAAACCCATAAAAAATAATTTTTTTCATATCATAAGTGAGGCTTAAATTTTTATTTCTTTTTTTGAAATATCCTTTTTTTACTTAATTAATTGGCTTTTTCATTAATTTTAGTGTCTGACAACGTGGTAAGACAAGAAAACATTGAAACAGCCTCAACAGTAACCAGCATTATCCCTGCCAGTACTGTTAATTCTGATCATAATAGTACTGTTATTGTGACTCAAAATAACCAACCTGAACCAATATCTTCTGAATTAATTAACTTGGACATAAGTAATACTCTTCAGAAGGCTAAAAATTTGGCCAATAGTAAGTTTTTGACGTAAAAATACTATTTTAAGCCTTTTTAACCATAATTATGCCTTCAACCAGGTCAGGAGCCAGCTACAACCCCTCAAGCAGCTCCCAAAAAGGTAATAGACGTGATTATGGCAGAGGCCAGCCAGGTACAGAAGGAAAAGGGTCAGTTGATGACTTCCAAACAACTAAAATGGGTCATTCTGAAGCTGATAATACCATTTTACTTTCAAAAAGAGCTGACACCGCCACAACAAGCCTCTGTGGACATATACAAAGCCAGCCACAGTGCATACAACAATGCACTTCAATTCAAGGAGTACCAAATCCTTGCAGACCTGTGGAAGAATTGCATGAATTCTTACCTGACAGTAAGAAAATTCTTGGGCCATCCCAACACTTGCAAATTGCTCAATGGATGGCATCCATTGATGGAGAAGAAAAACATGATGCTTTTAACACTAGAATGGAGGAAAAACAACCCTCCACCACCCAAACCAGTGCCAAAAACAGCCCCAGTGGCCAGCAGCAGCAATTCCAACGTGAAAAAGCAGCCACAAGCTCCAAACAAGGGCAAAGGGAAGGCACCAGCCCCAAAACCTTACAGCCAGGGCTACAGAATCCCAAAGATTCAGCAGGATGCCATGGAAAATGTATTTCAGATGGCCAGAACCATGATGGAATTACAGAAGAAGGAGGAAGCCAGATTAAGGTTCCAGAAATGATTTCTGACATATTTGATTCCATCCCAGAGTTGTATAATGCTATAAATGACGTGAAAAAACATCTTTCTGATAAAAATGACACCATTTGTAACAACATTAAAACAAACAACCTGAGTCTGTGCCAAATTAATGAAACACTTATGTGTTTTGAAAAAGCTTTAAGAACAATTAAAAATTCTAATAATGACAATTCTTCTAACATTAAAATAAATGAACAATCTGCCATTATTAAAGAATTAAGAGATAAATATTCTAAACTCAATATTGATGACATGATTGAAACAAGAATTAAACAAGCCATAAATATTATCAAAACAGATAACAAGAAAGTCCTTGATGACATTTCAAATTCATTTACTGAAGTAAAGACATATACCATTGCCTTGAAAAAGTGTTTTGATGCTTCACAAGAAGAAGTATCAAAATTATCAATGAAATTGAATCAAGTCACTGCTGATAATACAAGACAGACAGAGTTATGGCAAGAACTGACACATAAGGAAGACATGTATAAAATTGAAGTAATAAATTTAATACAAAGCTTCCAACATGAATACAGAAATTCCCAAAGGTGTAGAAACAGTAAAATGAATGACATTGAACAAATACTGAACACCTTACCAAGAATGTCTACACCTCTAAATCAAAATGAGGGCACAAGAATTCCAAATCCACAAGTATTGGATCCTGATAATTCACAATTAAAAAAAAATGAATTATCCACTTCTTTTCATAACTTGGAACCATCAATGGGCCAAGCACTCTTGAAAGAAGTTCCAAAACTTAAAGAATGGCCTCACTTCAGTGGTGAAGGAGAGTATGACCATATGGAATTCATTAGAGGTATTGACATGATCAAAGAGGATTTTGAATTACCAGACAGATTGGTAACAGCCAGGTTTAACACCTTGTTTACCAGATCAGCTCACAGATGGTACATCAAAATAAGACAAGCACATGGACACCAGAGTTGGACTTGGTGGAAACCCCAAATCATCAACAAATGGGCAAATGATGCTTGGAGGTTTAAAGTTGAAACAGCCTTTGAATCTGCCAAATTTAATGCTGATAAAGACAGAGCTTTACCATGGTTTTGCCAACAAAAGGACAGATTAACAGCATTATATCCTGACATGTCAGAGTTTATGATCCATAGAAAAATTCTGAGACAATGTGGAGGTGACTTAGAGCATGCTGTCAAAAGCAGGACTACTGAACAATCTTCAGCAGAAGATATTATCAATATACTAGAAGAAGTAACCACCAGAACCAAAATTGGTTCTAGTAGGGTGAATCTCAAAACAAGGTTTAATACACCTTGGAAAGATTCTGTGGACAAAAACCCCAAAGAAAATTCTGGTAATATTAAATATAAATCTGCAGATACAGTCAGAAAATGTCATATTTGCCAAAGCACCACCCATTTAGCCAATACATGTCCAAAGAGGGGGAAAATCAATGAAATTGACATTGAAAAGGAACCAGATGTTGAAAAAGAAGACATAATTGAAGACAATTCAGATGATAAGTCATCCATATTTTCTGAATCTTCAAAAGATATAGAAAATATCAATGCCACTTTTGACATCATGGAATCTTATTCCCACTTACCACAATTGAGCAATGGTCAAGTTGATTTATCAAAAGTTCAAGATGCACAACTTATGAAGACAAAACCAAACAGAGGAAAAGGTTATACAGCTGGTAACTCCTGTATAACAGAAGTGGTAATTGACAACAAGCCCACCAAACTTTTGCTTGACCCAGGATCCTTCTGCTCTTGTGTTGGAAAATCCTTTCTTAAAACTTGTGTGCCAAATTTTGAAGATCAATTGTTACCAATTGATGGTATAAAATTCAACAGTGCAAGTAACCCAATGAAAGCATTAGGAATCTTTGAGACCAATGTCATATTCCCACACATAAATGGGAATTTAAGGATCACAGTTGAATTTGTTGTTATGGAAAATTGCTCTAGTACCCATTTTATATTGGGAAATGACTATTTGATCATGTATGGGATAGATTTACATAATAACAAAGACAGATACTTTACAATTGGGGACAATAAGCGCCAGAAATTTGCCTTTTTACCATTTAAAAGACAAATTACAGTAAACAAAGTATCACCAGTCAACTTAGAGTTAGAAAAACTCAAGTCTGAACAGTTAAATGAGGCTGAGATAAGCCTTCATCTGACTGATAAACAAGAAAATGAACTTTCTTCCCTTTTGTATGACCACAAAGGAGCATTTGCTACAGACAAAGAACCTCTGGGAGCAATTATTGGTCATGAAGTTGACATCATTCTTAACATTGAGAGACCTTATCCACCACTCTTAAGAAGACCTGCTTATCCAGCAAGTCCAAAATCAAGAGAAGCTCTAGAAATTCATATCAAAGAACTTCTAGACCTTGGTGTAATAAGAAAAGTAGGCCACAATGAGGAAGTAGAAATAACTACACCAGTTATAGTGGCGTGGCATAATGGAAAATCCAGAATGGTTGGGGACTTCAGAGCTCTGAACACTTACACTGTTCCAGACAGATACCCAATACCAAAAATCCAAATTGCCCTTACTCAAATATCTCAAGGAGTGTATATAACCACTATGGATGCCCTTAAAGGATTCCATCAAAATGTGGTAACACCAAGAGCAAGAAAATACTTGAGAATTATTGTTCATTGTGGAGTGTATGAATACTTAAGGATGCCCTTTGGTATCAAAAATGCACCTTCACACTTCCAAAGAATGATGAATGAAATCTTCCCTGAAGAACTCTCAGAAGGATGGTTAATCATTTACATTGATGACATTATTATCTGTTCAAAGACTTGGGAGGAGCACATGTACAGATTATCAAGAGTTTTGACAAAAATCCAATCAGTAAACATGAAAATCTCCTTGAAGAAATGTCATTTTGGATTTAAAGAACTTAAGGCACTAGGACATGTTGTATCTGGTTTGTCCCTTGGAATTGATAAAAACAAAGTTGCAGCAGTATTGTTAAAACCCATGCCTCAGAATAAGAAGGAAATTCAGTCATTCTTGGGTTTTGCAGGATATTACAGGCAACACATTAAAGACTTTGCATCCCTAGCAAGACCACTTTATAAGTTGTGTGACAAAGACACAGTATTTGAGATGACTGTTGACAGAGTCAAAGCTTTTGAATCTCTAAGAGAAGCATTGACCACTTCTCCACTCTTACTGATGCCAGACTTTAAATTACCTTTCAAACTGTATATTGATGCATCAGGGGATGGACTAGGTGCTGCACTTCACCAAGTTCAGATCATAAATGATCAACCTGTAGAAGGACCAATATGTTTCATATCCAGGCAAATCAAACCAACTGAAGCCAGATATGGAGCAAGTCAAATGGAATGTCTATGCCTTGTCTGGGCCTTGGAGAAATTGAACTATTTCTTAGAGGGATGTGTTTTTGAAGTAATAACAGATTGTACAGCTGTGAAATCACTTTTAAACATGAAAACACCTAACAGACACATGCTCAGATGGCAAATAGCCATACAAGAATACAGAGGCAATATGACTATTGTTCATAAGGATGGGAATATTCATAAGAATGCAGATGGACTAAGCAGATGGCCATTACCAAATAACATTGATAATCCTGCTTATGTTCCAGAAGAAGCTTCACCACAAATTCCAATAGAAGGAATAAGTGTTACAGACTTGAACACCACCTTCTTTGAAGAAGTCAGAAATAGTTATACTCAAGATAAGAATTGTAGCATCTTATGCCAATTACTTAACAAAGACTGTAAAGACAACTCTCTAATACATGCCTTGGATGAAGTATGGAGAAAATCTTATAATGAAGGAAGATTTCACCTACTGGATGGTATAATTTACCACAGAACCAAGCACACATGTGTCATGACAGTTGTAGACAGGTCATTAATCAATCTTGTACTGAAAGAATGCCATGATAGTCCCTTTTCAGGACATCTTTCTGAAGACAGAACAAGAGAGAAAGTGAAGACCTGCATATGGTGGCCAATGTGGCAAAAAGATGTTGCAGAGTATTGCAAAACCTGTGACAGATGCCAAAAGGCAAATAAATCCACTGGCAAAAGACTTGGAAATATGATGAAAATCCAAGAACCAAACAGACCTTGGGAAATTATCCATATGGATTGGGTAACTGGCCTACCACCAGGAGGTGACAGGAGCTATAATGCTTGCCTAGTAATTGTGGACAGATTCAGTAAAACTCCAATCTTTTTACCATGTCACAAAGATGATACAGCCATGGATACAGCTCTTCTGATATGGAATATAGTAGTGTCATGGACTGGGATATTTACAAATATCATCAGTGATAGAGATCCCAAATTCACTTCAGCACTATGGACAAATCTTCACCAATTATTTGGCACTAAACTGTCTTTCTCTACAGCCTACCACCCACAAACTGATGGCCTGGCTGAAAGAATGATCCAAACCTTAGAGGACATGGTGAGAAGATTTTGTGCATATGGCCTTGAATTCAAAGATTGTGATGGATTTACCCATGATTGGTGTACTCTGTTACCAGCACTGGAATTAGCATATAAAACATCAATCCATGCTAGTACCAATCAGACTCCTGCTGTTCTAGAAAAAGGATGGAACCCCAAGTTACCCCAAGACTCCTTGAGGAAAGACTTAATTGAAATACATCCCACAGCTGCTAGCTTCAAAGGAATGCTAGACAAAGCTAGAAAGCATGCAGTAAGGTGCATGGAGGACTCTTTTGCATATGCTAAAGACAAATGGGATAAATCTCATGCAACTCTAGATTTCAAAGTGGGGGACCTAGTTCTTGTATCCACCACTAACTTCAATAACATCAAAGGATGTAAAAAGTTGAAAGACTCCTTTGCAGGACCTTTTGTGATTAAGGCCCTCCATGGAGAAAATGCTGTTGAAGTAGAGTTATCTGAAGAACTTAGCAATAAGCACCCTACATTTCCAGTGAGCTTGATAAAACCATATAAATCTAGTGATGCTGAGAAATTTCCCTTGAGGAATAAGGTTCCCCAAGTTATACCTCCTATTGAGACATCTGGTACTAAGAAAATAACCAAAGTTCTTAAAGAAAGGAAATTAAGAACCAAGAAAGTAAGGGAATACCTTGTTAGGTACAGAGACCCAACTTGTGAAGATGAATGGTTAGAAGAAAAAAATATACCAGAAGCTACCAAACTCCTGAGGAGATTCAGACACACTAGAAACACCAATATTACAAAGTAATATTCTTTTTTAGGGGGAGGGAATGTGAGCCTTAGAGCTAATTTCATATACCCAAAAGACCACAAATATAAAAAATAACATATTAAGATAAATAAAATAAATTTATTTATATTATTAAAATAAAAATCAAAATATAAATATAAAATTATATTAAAAATAAAAAATTAATTATAATTTAAAAATAAAAAATACATTAAATTTTGTAAATATAAAATTACATTTATACTTGAAAAAATTAAGTAAAAATGAAATTTTAACAAAATTGTGAAAAAATAAATAAATTTGGAAAAAAGTTAAATAAAATTTATTATAACTTTTTATCCAATAAATAAACATATAAAATTTATTTCACCATTGGATTCCTCATAAAAAATCAGGTGGGGTCACCTCTGAGTGAAATTCTTGTAGCTCAACTCTAAATAAGCTTAAATTAAGTTTTTAGTATTTTCAATACAAAAGTTGAAAATCCTCAAAACCTTAATTTAATTCACACCACATGTGGTGTTAACCATCAATTTTTGTGTTAAAATTGAGGTGTTGTGTTTAGTTTAGAAGTTATGAGGAATTGAAGTATTTTCAATTGAATTCAATTGAAATGTCAAAATGTGCGCGTGTATTACATAAGTGAACTTTGATTTACATATGAGGTGTCAATTATTACTGTATTGTACTGTACAATTGAATTGAATTACATATGTAAAGTATAAGTATAATACATGATGAGGAATTAAAGGAAAAATAAATTGGAAAGATTAAATTTGGGGGGGGAAAGGAACTCCAGCTCTAAGGGGGAGCTAGACCCCCAAAATCCTTGCTGACAGGCGTGGGATGTCAAAATTCACGCAAAAGTTCATCACTTTTGGCCTGGAATTGAGTTACAGGGTCTGTGGACTCAATTGATGATGAGGTTTTGATACCAACTGGGGTAGTTTTAGCTGTTGCCAAGAGGGTAAAACTACCCTTAAGATAAAACAATCATAATAAAAACAGTTTTAACTGGTTTCTACGCCTCTGACACACATTCTGACGTGTTTTGAAGGCTCTAGGCCTGGTATTGCTATAGTAATGGCTGATTTAAGGGTCTAAAATGGCTAAAATTGGCTAAAATTGGCTTAAACCAGCCCTTTTTGGTCTAAACCAGGGTTCAATGATGCCATAATTGGCTTTTCTGTTGTCAGACTGTTTTTCACGACTGACAAGAGTAAATTTTACTTTTGGAGTAAGAGAATTGATGGCTATAAAAGAATGTCTTCTTTGCCCCACTTTTCTCTTCATGTTAGAATCTTTTCCTTTTATTAATTAGTTTAAAACTGTTAAACCAATCAATCAAAGATTCCAACCACCACTTTTTAATCATTTTAATCCTTTTAACCACGTGAAAAAATCATTATAATCATTGTTTGTAACTCTTATAATCATTTTTACCCCTGAACCACCCCAAAAGTGAATTAAAGCATCTTTCATCACTGTAAACTTTGTCACTTTGTTTCCAAATTCACTCTGGTCACTTTTGGGCGTTTTTTCTCTTTAATATTCTTTTTAAAGACTTTGTTCTTTAATTAATTGCTTGCAGTTCTTTGCTCAATTAATTCCAATTGAAATTGCTCTTGAAGAAATTTCTTTTGTAGCCTTAAAATATCTCTTGTAGAGTATTTTTTGGATAAAATTTTATTGTTGGTAAAACAATAAATTTTTATAATATTATTGTTTTATACTAATAAAGTTATAAACAATAAAATTGGCGTGTTTTCTCTTAAAAATAATATTTCATACTATTTTTAATTGATTTTTACCTTATACAAATTTTGAGGACAGGAAAAGTACTTGATTTTTAATCAAAGTTTCATATCCACACCTTACACTTATAAAATATAAATGTTATATATAAAAGAAATTCTCACACACACTGTGAAGAGAAAATTCTTATAGAAAAGTTCTATATGAAAAAAACTAATAACATATAAAAAAGATATAAAGTTTTAAAGAAAACTCACTTATAATATTTATTTAATTCAACAAGTCAAAAATCAGCTGCTATTATGTTTAATAATGTTTATAAGTTAAAAACATTCCAAAAATCAATATTTGAAGAGATAAAGACAGCTTCTTTATGATAAAATTAGATTTAAGAGTCTTTAAGAAGAATTTGTGGATTTAAAAGATATTTATGACAATATTTTGATATAATAAAATATATTATTGTTGATTAAAACAATAATCTGATTTCTATGATTTCAATTCTTTAAATTAAGATTAATAAAGAATAAAATAATTAAGAAAATACTCTAATAAGAAGATTTTCTAAGTAATAAAACTTTACCTGTTTAAATGTCTAATATAGTTGGAATGATGATTTTTTATTGGAAAAAACAGTGATGTCTAGGCTCTTTTTATGCCTGAAGAGAAGCTCTCATGATTAATAGTTAATATATAGGGCATTCTCAGGTTAAAACTGAAAAACCATGCTTAAAAATATGGTTCTTAACTTAAGGTAAATTATTTTTAATTCCAATTTAAAGTTACTAGTGTTATTCTTAACTACAAGTAGCTTGAATCCTCCTTTGGATTTATAATTTTAAGTTTTAATATATAAGAAGCTCATTTATATTAAAGTTCATCATATGAGAAACTCAAAAATCCAGTTTTAATTCAAAATCTCTCAAGCTGGATTTTTAATTATTTTTATAGAAATCTTAATTTTCTTTAAGAATAATTGATATTTTTAATTTCAAAGCCAATTAGCAATTCAACCTGTTTAAAAAGTAATACTTAAAATTTAATTTATACACAGATAATATCAGTTTTTAAGACAGGTGAAAATTTCAAGCAAATCCATTAAGAATTGGACTTTTAATAAATCTTTAAAGTTATTGCTATTTTTCCAGGTAAAATAACAATACACACCAAACCTTAGCTTCTGATAAGGTTTTTATACTTGTAAATTTAATTTTTTAAGCTTATTTAAGCTTTGAAAGTTGTTGAAACCTTGATTTCAAGCTTGCATATTGGGATATACCCTTTGGCAGCTTGAAATTCCTGTCCAATTTGGGATAAAACCAGTTTAAACTTTAAGTTTTGATCAAAGTCTAATATTAAATTTTGAATAAGTTTGAAAATCCTCCAATACAGGTTGACAACCTTAATAGAGTCCTTGAAGATCCCAAAAGTTGGGTACCCTGGCTCTATTTGGTCTTTTTCCTTTGTCCTGCCTTTCTGTGTTGATTTTGCCCTTTTATTTATTTAAAGCCATACTATGGCCTTAAACCCTTTTGAATTGAGCTCATGCAGGATTTACATTTGGTATGGCAAATCCTTAGTCAATTAAGTAAATATACACAACACCTCAATTTTAACTAAAATTTTGGTAAGTTTTCATAAACCTTATGAAACTTCAAACTTAAGCTAAAACAAGCTTAAATTTAACAATTTCAAAAGATGTTTATGCAATTTTACTGTTATATTCTTAAATCTTCTAATAACATAAGTAATAACCACTTTTGGGTCTACCCTAGGTTATTTTTGATTTAGAATCCAAAAATGATATAATAATTAGAAATTTCTTTATCCAAAATAAAGCTGTGTTTATTTTTTTGCTATTTTTTGTTTTAAATTCAATTGATAAGTCTGTTTAAGACTAAATAAACTGTCTTTAAAGTTATTTTTTGGCCTTATGAATATGTCATACATATCTCACAGGCTCATAGAATAATATATAAAATATAAGCCACAAAAATTATTCAGGATTTTTTTCCCATTTTTAAAATTATTTCCCCCAAAAAAGTACAAAAAAACAATTAATGTAAATCAAAACATTAATTAAAAAAAAGAAAAATCTCCAAGTATGATAACTATACCAAATATCTAAAGCAATAGGTTTTTTCTTTCAAAAATTAGGTATTTCTAAGAATTAAGTTATCAAATGATATTCAAATTTCTAAACCCATACCTTGGGTTTGAAATTAGAAATGACTCTACAAGTTAAATCTTATTATTAATATGGTAAAATCAGAAAATATAAAATCTTCCAAGGGTTTGTTTGAAGAAATAATGAATTCTTATAATCTATCTTCTTAAATTAAAACATTTTGAGCTTCAAATCAAATTATCCTCATCTACAATTATTATTCCATAAAAGCCATTTTTTAACCCTCATAGAGACTAAAACACACATGTTCTGAGGTATTGAATAAGTCCATTATCTCAAATCTTGTAGAAGAGTGGAAATTAATATAGTTGAGCCAATTTATTGGTTAAAAATGGCCATAAATGAGTTTCAAAGGAGCATTATTTTCCATTTTTTAAAAGAAATCCTTTTATTTCCAATTTTGAACACACTACCAAAAAAAATTGAGTTAGACCCAAAATCCTAGGGCCCACTAACATAATATATCCTTTTCAAGTGATTCAATATTTTTGGAGTTTTTTCTTTCTCATTTATGCTCAAGTGATTTTTTGGGAGGGGTCATTTCTATTGTAAATGATAAATTTGGATCATTATATCCTTTCATTTTATTTTCAAATTTTTATTACAGATTCAGAATAAAACATTAATCAAATCTATTAGAATTGAAATAAAAATGGGCTATATTGTCATTGATTTAGAGGTTTAATGGTTTAAATTTAAAAATGGTAAAAACTTAAACAGATATAATTCAAATGTTTGAAAATTGAAAATTTAAGTTTCAAAAATAAATCACAAGCATATGAAACTTTTTTTCTGGATTTTTTTTACTAAAATATTATAGAGTTTCCTTATTTGAGAAGCTCTTATCCATTCCTGAAAAAAAAGGAAAATATGAATTTACCCAAAAAATAAATAAATTTAGTATATATTTTTAAAACTCTCATAGTTAATTATAAACTAAAATTAATAATATTGATATATTTCTTTTAATAAGAAATTACAATTAAGTTTATATTCTAATCAATTTTTAAATCCTCAAGCCATTCAGTTAAAAATTTAAGGAAATATTCAAATTTTATTATTCAAAAAAAGATTTTAATCATAAAAACTCAATAAAACAAGTTAGAAATATCAGATAAACTAATGATTGATTTCTTATTACAACTATTTTGATAAGAAAGGATTCAATGAATCTCCTAAAAGCAACAAATATCCTTTAGATTAATTCATTTCATATATATATATATATTAGGAACTGAAAAAAAAAATCATTTCTTAAAAATTCATTTATTAATATTTCTTTTATTTTCCTTAATAGAAATATTCAAACTAACTAGAGAGATAAATATCCACTACATAAAACTGGGTTAAGATTATATTCGTAAATCGCAAAAAATAAAAACGAAATTAACTAATTAAGTACAATTTAACTTTTTTTTTCTCTAAAAATATATAAAAAATTAAACAAACTTACTAAGTAATCGGATTCAATATTTTTTTAAAAGAAAGCTTTTTGGAAAAAGTATTATTTTGTGTCATTATTCTCTTTCATAGTCAAACCTTACAAAATTGTTGGTGGAGATTGTGTACCAAGGATGAAAATGTTGTGGATGAATATGCAATGCTGGAATACGCGGTCACTGATCAACTACTCTCAGTAAAAGCATTCCTGAAGCTGGAAAAGCCTATATCATCAGAATGCGTTGCTTTTTTTGACTCTTTCTGGAGTATCGAGATGAATTGATCTGGGCAAAGGCGTGCGCAGTAGATTTCTGGATGATGAATCCTAGGAGATGACACTAAAGTAGAGCATTTTGCCCAGGATGTAGAAACCCCAGGGTAATTTACTTGCATTTGCTGCTGGGGGCAAATTTCGGAAGTGGGTGCTTGTAAAATGTGAAACCTTGCTATATATTCATTCACGGCTACATATGCCCTTGCAGCAATATTAGCTGGAGGGGATGGAGAGGCTGAAGAACTTTGCAGAGTTGAAAAAACCGAATGTCCTTATAGAAAGCTTTTCTAACCCAATATCAGGACAAGAGCCTGCGCTTGCTTCAATGTTTGGATCAAAAAGAGCTTTTTTTCAATGTTTGGATCAAAGAGCTTTTTTCTACTAGAGTTGCGCTTTTCCTAAGAAAAATGCAACTACAACTTTTATATGAAATAACAAGTCTTGGGAGGCTAATGGTGTGTTCATTTTCTGAATTCTTCACTTCAAAAAACCTTTGATAATGCATCAATCAACATGCTGGCAGTAAATTCCGCTAACAAAAAATGATCGAAACAGGCAGATTTTTTATAATCATAGCACGACTGTAGCCACAGAGGCGGCCCGAAAGGATGGCTTACAAAAAAACACCTGGTACATCTTCTAGTAGCGTTTTCTTAATGTTGATTTTGCTGCTGGTGCTGGAGGCAAGAAAGCCAGGCCAAACTCCCTCATGCTCATGAACTTGCAACTTTGCTACAAAGCGCAAGGCGAATTAAAGCATGTAAAACATGATTCTTCAAATGTGACGTTTGATATAAAAGCTGGCCAAGTTCTTTGCGAATATTTTTGAAGAATCAGGTGGATAGTGTTGAAGAGGTGTTGTTGAAGAACTTCATCAGGAGTTTGGCTTGGATTACTAGTTCTGGCGCCGGCGAGCCAAAAAAAATATACATGGTTTTGCCTATTGGCCATATTTTTGAAGTTCTAGTTGAATGTTGTTCAACAAAGATAAAACGAATCAAATAAAGCGATGGATTGAGGAAGAAAATATCGGCAAAGATAAAAGAAAAAACAAAACAAAAAACCAGTCAGAATGAATGATGTCTCGAGTAATCAACCAATTCAGCTTACCCCATTCGCGATTGTCTAAAGGGCAAACTTGTCGAGTCTTGAGCCATCTCGAGATGCAATGAAAATGGAAGGCATGCTGAAAAGTGGCCCGACTCAATCTTTTGTCAAAGGGTTACGCTTAAGCCATAGAAATGAGGACGGAATTTTACATTACACGTCCCCCAGGCGACAGTGCATTCTTCATTAGTAGCGCTTGCTTGATTAGCTTGACATTCGATACCTAAGAGCGATGGAAAAAGAGACAAACTTGCTACAATTAGAAGGGAAGCGCAGGATTGAGGGACTTGATACTTACAAAGATCCATGATGTGATTTCTAATTAAGCATTCAGCAAGAAAGTCATAAATCTTGCTTAATGCCTTTTTCATACATCATTATTGCAATTGATTGGTCCAAGAAAGATTGAAAAACCAACCTGCAAATCGCACAATTGTCCACGATGATATCCCAAGCCCAGAGTGCTACGGCGTTCCACTAAAAGCCACTCCACAAGATGATCGTATGAAAGACAATTCCCATTGATTCAGTCAGCTTGAGCCAGGATTTAAAAAGAGCATAGATTATTGGCGATGGTTAAAAAAGACCTTCTTGACGACAAATCTTTTGGGTGCATCCGCATTGCCATCTGCCTCTGCTTTTGCTACGGATTTAGTGTCCACATCCATCGAATCGACCATATCGAGAAGAATGCGAGAACGAGGTGAAGAACGCCTGATGGTACTAGAGTACAGCGAAGAATAAGATCAATTTAGGTCCTCAACGGTAGGCTTGGGGCAGATGGTGTGCAAAGTTGCAAGCGGGTGAGCAGAGGATCGGAGCTAAATGTCAAAGTCGAGGCAAAAAGTAGATTAATTTTGGATTGACTGGTTTTCTCAATCTGTCCTCATCAATCACATCATCCAAGTTAAACCAATCAAATCTTTATCAGGATATGATTGTGCTTTTTGATATTTAGGAGGACTTCCATCATCCTTGAAATCATTGCCAGACTATGTTTCTAGAAAAAGGAAATTTAATATGGAGTGTGGCTTTAGAACTTTGAGGCATAGTTAGCTTGTTCAATTAGTTTCTTATCTATATCAAAAAAGAATCAGCAATTTTTTATTTGAAAATGGGTCAATCAGAAAACTGCAGATTGTAAGACTGTTTACTTTAGAGTCAATATCATCAATAATATTTTAAAGATCTTATTGGATGGAATAAACAGCTCAAGTGGGACAAGAAATTAATGATTTAACCTCTGAAAAATTTCAAAGCATATTTTGTTCTTAAATATATCACTAAAATAAAAATAGAATGATTTAAGAGTGATTAAGAATCACACATTCAAGCAAATAATTCCAGAATTTTTTGAGCATTAAAAAGCTACTATCTATTTCCTATCATATGTCATTCAAACCTTCAACAATGGTAAGATAGGAAATATCAACAAACAAATTATCTAGGATCTCTTATGCTTCAATCCAAGCATCCAATATTGTCAGTTTCCAGAACAAAAGCAATATAAGTCCATAAAATAATTATGTAGCTTTAAATAAACCAAATTCTCATAATAAAGTCTCTCAAGATCAAGATGATTCGAGTAATGAATACCAATACCCAATGAGCTCAGGAATTAATCATTCAAAAAGAATGATGAGTCTTTATTAATTATTTAAGCCATACTATCGGGTTAATTTCAATGATTTAAGTATGGAAAAAAAATTCTAACATAATTGAAAATGAGGAAACAAGTGGCTTTAAGTGAATAAAATAATCGAAGAAAAATGATGATGATGAAAATAGAAGATTGCTTGATGTTAGGCCAAGTTTAAAAGAGGATCAGAAATTCATTTGAACCCGAATGAAGTATTAATTAAGAATTATCAAAAATTCCAATCAGGTTTTTCTATCATGATAATATCGCATTTAATTCAACATTTACTTAATTTTAGTTCTTATTTTCTTATTTTTCTTACTTTCATTTCATTGCTTGAATTAAGAACATATTGGATTACTGTAAGGAAATTATTTCTTTTGTGTTTTTATGGTTTCAAAATATTGAGACAGAATCCAAAATAATGTTAAACAATACATTGTGGATTAGAGAATTCGAAAAATGGTAAACCATAGCTTTTTTGAAAATCCAAGCGGTATGGGCTAGGAGTTTTTCTAATGTAGCATATTCCTACATTTTAAAGCTTTTTCTACCTGTTAATTTAAATTCAAGAAAAATTTAATCTTGATTTTTGATAAAATTTTCATTATAAATTTACAAAATGAATAAATGAAAGAGAAAATAAAATGGGGTTGTTAAATTGATGCTGGTATGAACCCTAATATTTAAAACTGAAACAATCAACCCAAGCTAAAAAAAAAACGTAAAAATTAAGAAAAAAAAATCAAACCAAAATTACAAAAATAAACAACAGAAAATGAGACTTTAAAAAGGAAATAAAGAGACCATAGAGCTCACGAGTAGCCTAAATAAATTCATATCCCTAAAAAAATCTTGTCTTGATGGTTTGTTTAAGAAAATATGGGCAAAATTATCATTTTAGAATATGGTTTCCACCAAAAATATAATTTTGTCCCATAAAAAGGAAGAAAAAGTATGTAATACTTTATGCTTCTTTGGTATTTGATAAATTTTGGATATTAAAATGGGGTAAAAAATCAAATTTTCCCTTTAAAAAACAATATATACATTAAGTTCTTTTCTCAATAACCTTTGGGTATTAAAATGACCTCAAAAATATTAAGAATAGCCTCCCCAAAAAGGGGGTTTTTATAATTAATTTTGTGATTCAATTGGTTTTGAAATTATATCAGATGCCAGAAATTGAAGGTTTTCTCCCTTTGTTATTACATAATATTAAGGAGAAAATAAATAATTAATTATCTAGAGGTGGAACCCAGTTTATTTGAAAATTCTACATATCTAATTTTTCATACATGAAATATGTGGCCCGCGGTAGGAGCTTAAATCACATCAGAAACTGAAAAGACCCACAAATTCCATCAAAAATCTCAAGCCATGTTGGATAGATTTTATCACTATTCGGAAAGATTGAATTCTTATAATACCATAGCCGCTACGCTGTGTTGAATGAAAATCTCCTAATTGGGTGATTTAATTTATTAAATTTATTCAAGGATAGTTTTCTATTACTCAAAGAACCAGTATGCCTTCTTTTTTCCATGAATAATTAATTAATTTTTTGAATCCCTGCACTCAACATTAATTGGAGTAGAAAATTTCTTCCAGAAGCTATGCGGTCGAACAATTTATTACCAGAATCACTTATTTCTGTAAAGTGGGGTAAACAATAATTTTCCACTATCCAAAAACCATATATGCAGTTTGTTTTACTACTCAAAATTGAATAATCCTTTATTTAGGATTGTATATTATTCATTTGTTTTTCTTAATAAAAAATCATATGATTCTTTCCAAAAAATTTAGCTGGATAATACTAGTTTAACCTCTTGTAGTGTTTGTCAAAATTATGAATAGTAATTTGTTTTTTCTTACAGATTTTGTTTCAGTTCTGAAAAATGTCCCACTTATAAATATATAAGGAGCTACTTTGAAAAAAAAATAGTGAAAAAAAGGCAAAGCATAGCGTATATACCTGTAAAATAAATCTATCTATGTGGTAGTTTTTCAAAAAGAAGTCCTGAAATCCTGAGTTGAAAGCATAGATACAATATATAATAATTGAGGAAGTGTTGAAACGCTGTTAAGGCTTGGAAAAGATTCAATATTAATAAATTAATATGTTTTTCGTAAAATAGATAAATGCAATAAGCTTTAAAAAAACAAGAGAATATTAGGAATTTTCTGAAAAAAATGTTTCTCAAATAATGACCCAAAATGTCATATTGAAGTAATGAATTTTCCTTGGGGAGGGCCCTTGTAAAATAAAAATTTATTAAGCTCTAATAACTTAAAGAATTAATGGTATGAAAGGATGAGTTGAGTTTTGATATTTTTGATATTCCAAATAAAATTGAATAGGATTGGTCTTCTGTATTATGATTTATTAGGAAGAGTCTGTTATACCAATCTACTGAGTAAAATTAATCATATAATAATTCTAAAAGAATATCAAGAGTCTTCAGAATTATTTTTAAAAATGGATGGGAATCTTTATCATCCCAATATACTCAAAAGTTTTCTCCTTAAAGTATAACTACCAATCCCAATTCTGAGTTGTAGTTATTTCAAGCCGATTTATTTTTATAATTCATTTTAAAAGACAAATATGTCAAATTTACTTTTGAATTACAATATTGGGGTTCAATTCCAGACTTTATGAGCAAGCGTTTCTACTTTAATAAACAAAAAAATTGTTGGTCAAGCAGTTGCATGAGCCAGCTTATATTCCAGCTAATCGCAAGTATATTTAAGATCACTTTATGGTAAAATTATTTTCTGTAAAGACATGGTAGCTCCACAGGACTGATTTTGATAAATAAATTATGTCATCAGTCCCATTGAATGAATTTTATTTTTCTCAAAAAACAGGAATAATTAGTCTCATAAGTTATTTTTTCCTTTTCTCTTACCTCCTCCAAAAAGGATAATATTGTAAATTGAAGTCTGGAATCCTTGTTTTAATAAAGGAACAAATGTTTTTCTTGACAAAAAGTGATATTGAAAATAAATTCAAGTAAAAGTATCATTAAATTCCTAGATATTTCCCTTGTAATTATTGCAATGACATCTGATATTTCTCATCTTATACTATGTTTTGTTTCATTAGACGTTGCATTTGGCAATACTTTGGTTCCTGATTTTCTTGATAAATGCCAAAGATATCACAATGAACGAAGATACTAAGCTATTTTCAAGTAGTGTAAATGATGGCACAAATAGAGGCAAGGCAATCAAGCTTCAGAAGACTACTTGGATTAATCACCGTCCTTAAAATTGGTTCCATAAAGTATCCACATTATCATTTGTTTTCAAAGTTGTTAGAAAAAAATATGGAAAATCATGGATATACTGTGAGCTCTTTTTTCAAAGTTTAGCAGAATATACTTGGAAAGACAATTGAAACAAACAAGTTTCCACCTTTTCTATATCAAATTTCTCCTTAAAATGAGAGATTCAAATTTAAAGAAGGGAATGAAGACCTAAAAAGAGGGTTTTAAGTATATATAAAGAGTGATAAAACACAATAAAGTTTTTAGGAATTCAAGTACATTCAAGAAGCTCTTAATTTCAAATAAACTGGAATTAACTTTGGATATATTGGGTTTCAATGATAATTCAGGCCCAGCTGGAAAGTTTGAAAAAAAAATATGTCAGAAGGGCCCTAGTTATTTATATATCAAGACGGGTTATAAAGGAAATAATTCATTATAAAGAATAATATCTTGTTTGGCCAGATAGTTTTAGAAGGAAGAGGATATCACATGTTATGTGGCAAGAAGTTTTTGGAGGGTGTATAAGCTTTTTTAATGGAACTACATTCTGAATTTATCAAAAGCCATATTGGAAGGGTGAAGTGTACCTTAATTTCAAAAGTAACTATTCAATTAATGAAGAAATTATATGTGACTGTGATAAAAATAGGGTTCTGGTAAAATTACAAAATCCCTTACGTGTTTTTACCAAAACCTTATGTGTATTGACCAATTTATAGCCAAAAAATGTGTAGTTTTGGTAAAATTGCTTAAGTGGACCCTTTTTTTGAAAAATCATCAGAAAAAATTTTGAGGAATTTTTCCTTTTTTTTGGCCATAATTTTTCATTTGTGAGATTTTCAGATCCCCAATTTTTTGTCAAATTTCTTCTAATTGGCCAAATTGTTTTTTTTGGAGAAAGTGGAGGCCCAAAAAGGCATTTTTGTTTATACTTTTTTCATTTTTGGCAGAAAAATTCATGTAAGTAAAAAAGTTCCATGCTTTTGATAAAGAAATAAATGAGGGGTATGTTAAGAAATAAACAACACTGAGAAGAGGGATAACTGGGATAAATTCTATATAAAGAAAATTCAATCTGAATCAACATCTGAAATAGCGGGTTTTTGAAATTCTCTTGAGAAATCCATAAATATCATTGAGAATTCCATAAAGGTAATTAAAAATGCCATAAATTTCATTAACAATTTCAAAATATCATAAATATAATTAAAGATAAAAAAAATTTGATTGAGAACGCCATAAGTTCTATTGAGAATTCCATAGATAAGATTGGCAATGTCACAATTCCATAATTCCACAAAGACTGTTAAAAATTCCATAAAAGCCATTGAACATGCCATAAAAGCCATTTACAATGCCATAAAAGCCACTTACAATGCCATATAAGCCATTGAAAATGCCATAAAAGCCATTTACAATGCCATAAAAGCCATTTAAAATGCCATCAAAGCCATTTAAAATGCCATAAAAGCCATTAACAATGCCATAAAAGCCATTTACAATGCCATAAAAGCCATTTACAATGCCATAAAAGCTATTTACAATGCCATAAAAGCCATTTACAATGCCATAAAAGCCATTTACAATGCCATAAAAGCCATTTAAAATGCCATAAAAGCCATTTAAAATGCCATAAAAGCCATTTACAATGCCATAAAAGCCATTTACAATGCCATAAAAGCCATTTACAATGCCATAAAAGCCATTTACAATGCCATAAAAGCCATTTACAATGCCATAAAAGCCATTTACAATGCCATAAAAGCCATTTACAATGCCATAAAAGCCATTGAACATGCCATAAAAGCCATTTACAATGCCATAAAAGCCATTTACAATGCCATAAAAGCCATTTACAATGCCATAAAAGCCATTTACAATGCCATAAAAGCCATTTACAATGCCATAAAAGCCATTTACAATGCCATAAAAGCCATTTACAATGCCATAAAAGCCATTTACAATGCCATAAAAGCCATTTACAATGCCATAAAAGCCATTTACAATGCCATAAAAGCCATTTACAATGCCATAAAAGCCATTGAACATGCCATAAAAGCCATTGAAAATTCCAAATAAGCCATTTAAAATGCCATAAAAGCCATTTAAGATGCCATATAAGCAATTGAACATGCCATAAAGGTCACTTAAAATGACATAAAGGTCACTTAAAATGACATAAAAGCCATTTACAATGACATGAAAGCCATTGAACATGCCATAAAAGCCATTTACAATGCCATAAAAGCCATTTACAATGCCATAAGAGCCATTTACAATGCCATAAAAGCCATTTACAATGCAATAAAAGCCATGTAAAATGCCATAAAAGCCATTTAAAATTACATAAAAGCCATTAAAAATTCCATAAAAGCCATTTAAAGTTCCAAAAAAGCCATTTAAAATTCCATAAAATCCATTTTCAATGCCACAAAGTCCATTGAAAATTCCATAAATGCCATAAATGTCATTGAAAATGGAAAAAAGATTTTCTTGGGAATTTTTGGAAGTTTATGATTTGTTCTTTCAATTGAAAAGGGAACCAGGGCCTCCCTTAGGTGTTTTTAATAATTCATGGAAAAAAAATGTAAGGGCTTACATGTTTTTACCAAATCCGTAAAGAGATCGTTTCTTTGATTACTGGCAGGCCTGGATCATGTGCTGATTCCATGGTTCAGAAGGAAATGGGTGTTTTTGAAAATACAGATTCATTTTTTGACAAAGGTAGAGAGATCATATTTCCTATCTTTCTTAGTTGAAAAGTTGAACTAGTATTTGCGTCCTAGACAGGCCAATATTTATTGGAAGATCTGGCTTATTCTCTTACTGAAACACTAATAACTTTTTACAAAAAACTGGCGTCAAATACAAAAATAAATGCAGAACTCAATCTCTTCTAAGCAAAGGCACATTTACTAAATGAACATAAAATTGGTATTATAAAAGGTAGATTTACATACTCAAGAGAAATGAGGTTGAAACTAAATGACAAGGATGATATAGCAAGTTATGTTTATTGGGTAAAGGAATGATTTATTCTACACAACGTTCTCATATTAAAGAGATTCATGGGATGAGTTTAGTTAATCAGAGAAATATAAATTACCCGTGTGACTAGCAAGTGAAGCTGCGTCTCCAAAAGAAGAGTAATTTTTTAGTAAAGTGAAAAACATGTGTGTAAGCCACAATTACTCTATTTGAACTCTTCAAGCTCTTTTGATGAGGTATTATTAGATTTCTTGAGTAGGAATAAATTTAAAGAAAAGGAAACATAATGTCAAAAGTCTTAAAGAGAAAAAATATGATAAACAGATAATTAATTTTTATTAATTCCATTTCAGTAGTTCTTTGCAAATACATAAACAAAAAACATTTTCGAAACTCAAATTATTTGAGCACCAAGCTTCATATTAATTTTAATTAAGGGTTTTAAATCAAATTTTATTTTATGATATTAAAAAGGATTAATAAAATTTTCAAGAGTTTGAAATAATTTAAAAGTATTTATGTATCCCTTATGAAGTCATTCCCTGCTTATGAAGTTCAGATATAGATTCTAATCTTTGTGCTCACCTAAGGATTTCTATTTTGTGGTCATATTTCTTTTTTTTTTTCTAAAATTCCTCTTTTTTAAGATCATAATCCATCTTTGTATGCTTTGATTATTATTCAAGTGAAATTCGATCCTTTCTTGCTTCCCCTTTCTTAAATTACAACTGAGACTTCTGAAATGAATACTTATTATTAATCTGCATTTAGGAAATTTCTTTGTTCTCTTTTATTTTGATTAAATTTAATTTTTCTTCTTGTTTACCACAGTCCCAAATATACTGCATTTTTCTCTTAAATCTTTCATTCACCTTTTTATTTTGTTCTTCAAGCTTATCTTCAAGTATCCAATGATTTATGTCTGTTTTTTTTGGTAAAATCTTTGATGAAATTGGATTTAGATGTCCTAATTGTTTTTTATATGAATTTTTGATTACATATTCTTTATTGATGATTCTTTCTGAGCTGTTTTTACCATTTAAGAATTTGTGCTCTGATCAGACAATTCTCCCAGAATATCTTTAACCAAAATCGATATTTTTCTTTGTCTCACTCTTTTTACATCTTTATCAAATGAATCAGAAGGAGAACTAATTACTTTTAACTACGTGTCCGACTAATCTGACTTATTTCTATGTTAATAATTATTGAATTATGAATTATTATTTGTGGTACTGTCAAATAAATTATCTCATATGTCGCTTTTCTTGTTACAAAATACTGCAGCCATCCAATAAAAGCATGAAATGAAAGCGTTCACATCTTCTTGGGGAATTTCATTGATAATTTGGTCCAGTCCCTGGCCACTTCCTTTTAGGAAATGCACTGTTTGAACATTTTTTTATATTTTGTCCAAAACTGTTGAAGGTTGTGGCCACTTAGATTTAGTATTCCTTTTTCATGATTAAATTTGAATAAATTTCAAAAAATTTGAAAGCATGGGAATGTGTATGGTTTTTCCCCCCAAGCTCATCTCCTCTCTATCCCCAAATAGATATATTTTACATAATAAATTCTATTTTAAAGATCTAGTTTATCTTTTTGGTAAAATGTAAATGACTTGGAGTGAGAGTTCTCCTAATTTTATAAGTAGCAACACATATTCTCAAAATCTAATTGGATCAATGGCGGTTTTCTGTATTTTATGATTTGGTTTTTTCTTTTTTCACTTTCTAGTTCTCTATTGGTGATTTTTTCTATCTTTCTTCTCATTTCCCAAAATAGCACTACTTTGTTTAGACAATTTGCACTCCTATGTATGTTCTGGCTGAAAATGAGAAAAAAATATCTTAACAAGGGAACTTGATTCCAAGTGGCCTCCTGGATGTTCCATACAAAAACCAGGAAATTTGAGTCAATCTCCATAGTGCTGCATATATGGGATCATGACATGGTTGAGTTGGTTCACTTGATTGTAAATATCATATCGTTGAGAGTTTTTTTGAGTATTGTGATATTGGTATGGAAATGAGCTGAATTACAAATTTATTTTTTGTTTCAACTAATCATACTTATGTCGAAGTAAGGAGCAAAGAAGAGGTAGCTTGATGCTTGTGATTTCTTTCGGGTAGAAGATCATGTTTCCCCCTCTTTATGCACTTACCGGTCATCATTACGAATTCGCGCTGTCCTGCCTGTTTAGGGAATCTCATGGCAGCATCGATTGAGGGAAGGGAGGATGTGTTTAAGATAAATAGACGCGAGAGTGCTTGGACTGCCTGGCCACGACTCTTTGCCCTAACTATTCATCACTGAACTAATCCACGTTTACAGTTAATCAATCGAACTCGGGAAGCTATCACTCAGGAGGAGCAATAAGGTACTGGTTATGCTTATTGCTTGAGGGTAGTATAGTTATTAATGTGTCTATTATTCTCAAATCACAATAGCTTTGTTTCACTAGCTCTAGCTTATTCTCACGTATAGATAGTTACACTGTTCTGCTAGCTCATAGGTGAATATGAGTAATGGTTTCGTATCTAACTCACTTGCATACTCACTGATGTTGTTTAATGATGTTGCAACAGGCTCAGCTGTTGAACCTCTGAATATATTCATAGGTATATACACATTAGATTATTGACTATTATAAACAGGTACATTCATTCATGCATTCCAAGATATAACGTACAAGTACTTACTGTGTTTATTTGCTAGCTGCTATTACTGCTACTGTTTTTGTTGAGTTAATTAAAGCAATAAACATCCTAAACTAAAACTCTTGCATGGTAGCGAGAGTTAGTTGTAATTGCGCTCAATAAAAACAGAGACAGAATAGATTTAGGAAATGTTGACTGAACATACGACAACTCCGGCTGATCATCCATCCTCAGACGATGAAGGATATAGGACCAAGATTATCACCCTTACCCGTGAAAATTGGGTCCAGTGGAGCTGCCAATTCGAGAACTTCCTCTTGGGGAAAGGCCACGAATCTCTACTTTCTCCTCCATCTGAAACCGATAAGGTCTCTCTGAAATTCAAAAAAAGGAATGGGAGCGCCCTAGCTCTTCTATGGACCTGTGTCAGCCCGGATATGCATGGCATACTCCTGGCCAATAAAACGTCCTTCTACGACTCTTGGGAGGCTCTAGGCAAGACCTGTGGTAAAAACTCTGTTGTCATAATGTGTGAAACATTATTCAAGCTCATCTCAATACAATTCGAGCCTGGTTCCTCCTTGGAAAAACATATCGATGTCTTCCAAAAAACATATGCTAGCTATCAATCAATAACTCAGAATTCTGAGAATCAAATGGTCATATCCTCTGAAGTTGCTGCTGCTTTTTTTATCCGAAGCCTCAATCAGGATCGAGAGTTATCAGGACTTATTCCAACTCTGTACGACATCACTCCCTTTGAACTAAACACTGTGTTAAATCGTGTAGCAGTAGAACATTGCCGTCGAGGCCCAGCATTAGACCAGGTAATGGCATTGGATAAGAAGGAAAAGTCAGATCCAAATAAAAATCCAGCTCGTGGTGGACACCGTGGTAGAAGTAAGGTCACTAGTCGAGGTCGTGGTAAAGGGAAAGGAAATCCTCAACCAAAGAAAGAAGATGACTCCTCAAAGAGACTAGACAAACTCGAAAAAATGTTTGCTAGATTTGAAGCCACCTCAAAAAATCCTAATGTAAATGTTGTTACGGAATCCTCAAAAGAGCCATCTGCAGACTTCGAACAGTCAGATTCAGATGCCTACGTTGTTGAGGATGAAGTACTCATGTCGGGTTCTGAAATATCCAATCAAATATACCTGGACTCTGGGGCTGGTCGATCTGTAGTGAATGACCTAAGGAGCCTTACCAACATCGTCAAGGTTCAAAAACAGGTTAACACCTATTCGGAACCCGTAAACATTACTCATCAGGGAGTACTAATATTCCGAGGAGTTCACATTTCTCCAGTATATTATGCACCCAAAGGAAAAGTCAACCTCCTGTCCGTGTCACAGCTTACTGATCACGGACTCAAACCCGTATTTAAGGGTGGAGCCTTCCTAGTCCTGCAAGGAAAAAGAATCATTGCAAAATTCCATCGCATGGGGAATCTGTTTGCAACAAAACTCCAGTCTCAATGCGTTTTTTCCCTTCCCGACTCAGAAAAGAAAAGGGACTGGCATTCACTCCTAGGACATCCAAGTGATGAGTATACCAAGAGACTACTTAGTAATAAGAGAATCACTGGAACTTTCACTTCTTCTAGTGAATGCCAGGTATGCCTTCATGCTAAAATTAAAAGACTACCACACTCCCGGCACTTACCAAGTACTCACTCTCCTTTCACCAAGATCCACATGGATACATTGGAAATCTCACCGCCTAGTCGTCAGGGTTATCGTTACGTACTAGCCATAATAGACGATTTCAGTCGTTTTAATCGTATTTACCTAATGACTGAAAAAGGGAGAGCAGAAGCACTTATTAACTCGTTCTTAAATGAATTGAAAAACAAACTTAACATCACACCGGCTTATATACATACTGACCGAGGGGGTGAATTTGACTCCAACAACTTCAAACGGACCCTGCTTGCAAAAGGGATTTGTTTGGAGCGTGGTCCCGCTCACTCTCCCCAGACCAATGGAGTTGCTG
This sequence comes from Austropuccinia psidii, assembly GCA_023105745.1. Lineage (NCBI taxonomy): Eukaryota > Fungi > Basidiomycota > Pucciniomycetes > Pucciniales > Sphaerophragmiaceae > Austropuccinia > Austropuccinia psidii. The sequence goes on from JALGQZ010000018.1 coordinate 13,465,694, forward strand.
AACGCTTTAACCAGAGCTTGTTAACCAAAGTCAGGTGTCTACTAGCTCAATCAAACATTCCAATAACTTATTGGGACGAAGCAGCGCTTCATGCTTCTCTCCTCTTGAATCACTTACCCCACAGATTTCTGAGTATGAGCTCGCCAAATGATGTACTGCTAAGGGAGTCATCAACGATTCAGCCTACACGCGATCTAAATACCTTCCTGCCCTTCGGAATAAAGGTCGTCGTCAAAACTGAGAACCCCAGCAGCAAGGTTAATCCATCTGGCCAAGCAATGAAGGCTCTCACATTTGAGCCTTACTCAGATGCACTCAGAGTCTTAGATGTAGCCACAGGAAAAATTAGAGTAACTCGTGACTACTCTCAACTCAAGTCGGAAACTACCGTCATGCTCAGAAAGGACCCATGTGTCCTGCCAATGCAACCAGCAAAAACACCTCCTCGAACAACCAGTCTCCCAGTATTAAAGGACTCTCTTCCCCAATTAAACTCGCCAGCTACTGACCATCATGAAGTAATCTCTCAAACTTCGATTGAGAATCAATCATTAAGCCATGAGCCATCATCCCAAGCTGTGACCGACCAGAACAAAAGGCCTCCTAGGTACACTTATGTCCCCTATTATGAAACCGCGCCGTGTGATGTGTCGAGTCAGGTCAGGGCTCAAAACATCATTGAGGGCACCAAACGCCACCGAAGGCCCCCAGACCGCCTCATGCTTGCAGATGTGGTAACATACAAGCAGGCGTTGTCAGATCCGCTTGAGGAAGAGGCCTGGAAGTCAGCCATGAAGCAGGAGTATGATTCACTTATGAATCATAGCACGGGAGAGTTGGTACCCTATCCGACTGATGGTACAAAAGTAATCGGGGGAATGTGGCGGTTGACTCGTAAAAGAAACGAGTTTGGCGAAGTCTACCGTCATAAGGCTCGCTGGGTGGTATTGGGAAACCATCAGGAGCATCTAATTCATTACTTTGATACTTGGGCATCGGTCGGTCGAAATGAAACCTTTAAGATCATGCTAATTCTAGCTGTTTGCCGCGACTACATACCCTATCAGTTTGATATTGAGACCGCCTTTTTACATGGAAAAATGGACGCGAATGTCTATGTCAAACAGGTTAGGGGCTTTGAAGTTCCTGGGAAGGAACAATGGGTCTGGCGACTAAACAAGTCCTTGTATGGTACCAAGCAAGCCCCGAGGATGTGGCAAGCAAAGTTGGTTGAAGTTCTCGATAGTCTAGGAATGAAACCGACAAGAGCAGATGACTCACTATATTCAAACAAGGATCAAAGTCTGTTTTTGCATGTCCATGTCGATGATGGTTTCCTGATAGGGAAATGTGAGAAAGAGATAGTGTTTTTCCTCAACGGGCTAAATGCAATCTTGAAGCTTAAATACCAAAAGAGACCAACCCATCATCTAGGCTATTGTCTCGACTGGTCGACCAAGGGAATCGTCCAGCTGAACCAGAAAGACCTGATATCTCAATTGCTCAAGGACTACGACATGGAGAACAGTCGAAGTGTTAAGACTCCATGCAACAGCAATCTTCTCAAGGAGCTGGAAGTCATCGGTGACCCCATCTCAACTACGTCATATCAGCAGGCGATAGGTAGCTTGAACTACCTGGCCCAACACACCCGACCCGACATCTCCTACACTGTAAATGCTCTCTCTAGGTATGCAACTCATCCCACAGCAAGACATTGGGTTGCACTCAAGCATCTCTTCCGCTACCTCAAAGGGAGTAGTGGACTCTGCCTACACTACACAAACCAAGAGAGCCGCTCCAGTGACGGTCTGGTAGGCTGGGCTGATGCAGATTATGCCAATGATCGAGTAGAACGAAAATCCATAACTGGAAATCTGATCACCTATCTTGGAAATCCTGTATCATGGTTAAGCAAGAAGCAATCTGTTGTTGCTCAGTCTACAACCGAGGCTGAGTTCATCTCTATGAACATTTGTGCGAAGCAGCTTTGTTGGTTGACCTACTTATTGAACGACTTCAATCAAAGAGTGGCTAAGCCAGTGATTTATAATGATAACTCAGGAGCTGTGACTATATCCAGCCAAGCCAGCTTAAATCCCAATACTAAGCATATAGAGATCCGATACCAGTACGTTAGGGATCTGGTTGTGAAAAAACTGATGGTGGTTAAGCAAGTCGGAACCAATGATATGCTTGCTGATGCACTAACCAAGCCACTGGGAGCTCAGAAGGTCGATAGTATGTGCAAGCAATTACACCTCAAGAATCAAGGAGGAGTGTCGAAGTAAGGAGCAAAGAAGAGGTAGCTTGATGCTTGTGATTTCTTTCGGGTAGAAGATCATGTTTCCCCCTCTTTATGCACTTACCGGTCATCATTACGAATTCGCGCTGTCCTGCCTGTTTAGGGAATCTCATGGCAGCATCGATTGAGGGAAGGGAGGATGTGTTTAAGATAAATAGACGCGAGAGTGCTTGGACTGCCTGGCCACGACTCTTCGCCCTAACTATTCATCACTGAACTAATCCACGTTTACAGTTAATCAATCGAACTCGGGAAGCTATCACTCAGGAGGAGCAATAAGGTACTGGTTATGCTTATTGCTTGAGGGTAGTATAGTTATTAATGTGTCTATTATTCTCAAATCACAATAGCTTTGTTTCACTAGCTCTAGCTTATTCTCACGTATAGATAGTTACACTGTTCTGCTAGCTCATAGGTGAATGTGAGTAATGGTTTCGTATCTAACTCACTTGCATACTCACTGATGTTGTTTAATGATGTTGCAACAGGCTCAGCTGTTGAACCTCTGAATATATTCATAGGTATATACACATTAGATTATTGACTATTATAAACAGGTACATTCATTCATGCATTCCAAGATATAACGTACAAGTACTTACTGTGTTTATTTGCTAGCTGCTATTACTGCTACTGTTTTTGTTGAGTTAATTAAAGCAATAAACATCCTAAACTAAAACTCTTGCAACTTATTGATATTCAATATTCCAAAACCTGGTCTGGATAGTGGTGATACAAAATATCTCTGGTTTCACATCTGAATTGATGGATTTATATTTATTTGGAAATATAAAGCATTATGAGTCATGAATAGGGAAAAAAGTATATTTATTGTTAATCATACAGCTTTGAGGGGGAAGTAATTCCCTTGGAAAAACGTTAGATTTACGGCTTTAAGTCCAAAACAATCCAAAAATCAGAAAAGGGAGTCCAAGAAATCATTTTATAGATCATGAGCCGCCAAAAAACATGGTTCATTACCTGGATCATGAACACAAATTTCATGGATAAACACATTACCAATAAGCCAGGTTTTAAATTGCAACAGCCAGAAAAATCACGGGATTGAACCCTACTAATACATATATCTCAAAATATCTCATGATCTGAATCAGGATACTCAAAAAACCATTTTATGCAAAAATTTAAGCCCAATTTTTCTGTTACTTTTAAAATACCTAACCAATATATCATGATTTGATTATCAAAACCTCTTTCAAAAGAAAATACTATTTACTGAGTTTCTGGCTAAGAAAGACACTATACAATGAAAAATATTTTTTTTATCCTAATGGGGCTTAAAAATTACATGAGATGGGTTCTCAATGGAGCTTGAAAGTTTATCCTATTTAAATGAAGAAAAATAAAAAAATATAAAGCCATTTCATTTACCAAAATGGGAAAAAAGTGTCTCAAGTGTCAATGAATCTGATTTTTTGCTACTATGGAACAATCGCACAGATTTATGAACCACTATGTAGGATTTTTCAATAAAAATGTTGATAATATCACTTTTAATCAATAATAATATGACTGTTCTCGTGGAAAAGAGAATATAGATCATTTTGACCAAAAATTTTAATAATTCACTTATTAATTATTCTATTTACTTTCTGTATACTATTGGTAATATAACAATAACCAGTTATATAATACTTGAGTGACTTACAAGAAGGATATATTAATAAAAATTATTTTTAAAAATAAGGGAATATTGATAAATTCTTCAAGGAAACTAAATGCAGAGAAAAGCTTAAGAAATTAAAAGTAAATCCACACTCATACTTAAGAAGTGCCTTGATATAAAAATCGGAAAGAGGTGTTTGAAGAATACATTTGTGGATTCAAGAAGCAAGAGTAAATAGGATATCAGGAATACAACAAAATTTAGTTAAGACACTCATTTTAATACAAATTGTATTCTATTTTATGAGTATTGAGAAAATTCAAAGGATTAAAGCTTCTAACAATAAATTTAATAAATGATTTAGTTGGGTATATCAAGATATAAGGATTTAACTGATTATAAGATTTGATTATTCAGGAAAAATTAGAAACCAAAGGCTCCTTTAAGGACTTTAAAAAATCTCACACAGCTTTATAATGGACTTAGATTAAAAGACTTATGGAAAATAAATAACCTCATTTGTTGTCATATAGAATTATGAAAATTAATGTATTATATCATTATACCTAAATACCAACGCATTTATGGTTGAGAAATATTGAGTTCGATGATTTAAGTATTTTTCAATTTCAAAATGTAAATTTATTATATTTTCTTTATCTTATTGATAATTAAATTGAAGGCTGTATCTTATGTGAATTATTGAAGATATTGTCCTTGAAATGGAAGCTCAAAAAAAAACCATATGAAAAAATTCTATTTGAGATTCTAAAAAAATGGATATGATTTGCTTTTAATTGAATAGCTAATCTTCATCAATAGTCTTGGAAAGGTATAGAGTGACTTACTAAGAATAAACTTTTTGATGGATTCCTAAATTTTAAATTACTTTATATTTGATGACGTTTTTCAGGTAAAATATCAACCTGATTCGAAGAAGTATATCCTTGGATAATATTACAAAGAGAATCCTTTAATTAACCTCTTTTGATATATGAGTAATTAGAAATAGATATTTGACATGGTTTCAGGTCTCTGAGGTACTCATTACCTCCTTGGAAAATCAAAATAGTAGCTTATATTCCATTTTATAATGACTTAATGGGACTTAGTTTTAGTAACTAATCCCCAAAAGATTTTTTTCTAAACTATCAAGGTATCAACTAAGATTTATCAATTCTCTAAATATGTCTAGGTCTCTCAAGGCTTGAGAGGTTGTGGTACCCTGGCTCTCTTTGATAATACTTCCCCCCTTGATAATTTTTCATATAAAATCATGACTTAATTCCTCAAATATTCAACACAGTAGGTGTAAATCAAAAATTTATGTACCACTAGATTAATTTTTAGGGGTAAGACTATATTTTATACCAATAAAAATTTCAATCAAGCATAGATTTTTCCAAAAAAATTATTCCTATGCGAAGATATAAAAAAAAGCTCTTCTAACAAACATTTAATGAGGTATTTTTTATTAGTTTTTCAATAACTTGACGTTTTGAAACATAAATTCAAATATTAGACCTTATGATTCTGCCATAATTCAATTTCAATTATAATTCAAATCCGCTCTCAAATTCACTGACTTACTCAAAGGGAATTATTCATCTCTTTCTCTTGTAGAGGAGAATTAATTTTGTGTATGAGTATGAATTATGGGGTTTCATAATTTAAAATCTATTTTGGAGTAATATGTGGCTTTTTTTGGATGTATAACATATCTACAGGCTTACAATCCCTAAAATGGATATTGTTTTTTTGGAGGCACCCTTGGCAAGTTTTACTTTTGATTGTTTTTGGGGGGAAATGTGAATTAAAGCGACAACATTTGAGCTAAAGTGCCATTAAAAAGGAATTTTTTACAAGACCTTAAAAGCGCCAAACTACCTGGAAAAACAATAAGAACAATTAATTTTTTGCCTTGAAATGATTCTTGAGGTAAAAGTGAAAATGTTTGAATGAATTTAGATGTAAATCTGCTATACAATGTGGTGAACAGATCCAATTTTTCAACTTCATTTTTAAATACTTACCTTCATTTGGAAAAGCCCTAATAAAATGAAAAAATCAAGTTGTTTGTTAAAAGTTTATCCGAATTTTTTCAGTAAAGGAAAAATGCTAACTTTCCAATAAAATAAAATTAGTTTTCCTGAAATAAAAAGAATCAAGTCATCCATTAGGAACTATTTTTCGCTTCAAAAAACATCTTCGATCAAAATAAAATGAAGTTTTTCTGAAAAACAAACTTATTTTGAAGGAAAAAGACGAATCTATGATAGAAATAAAAATGGAATAATAAAATCATGTTCCATTTTTTGTTAAATTGAGAAAAATAATGAGAAGATTATTACTATTCCTTCCAAAAGGTTTTCTCTACTTGAAATCAAACTTGTAATCTGCTTTGATTAATATCACACTTAATTGAAATCATAAAAACGTTTTTTCACTTGAAATGAACCCAAATTGTGGCATTAAATTCTGTATTCTTCCAGAATTAAGTACACTTTTCAAATCAAATTTAACAATGATAAAACCAAAAGTGAAACAAAAAAATTAGTATAGAAGAGCAATTCCGAACCTTGATTTGACCCCATTGATATATTTTTTCAACCACGCGTCTCAATAAGGAAGGCAAATTAAATCATCTTTTAGGAAAAACCTTAAGCATATTTTTAAATAAAGAAATTAAGGAAGTACCTCTTGTTTTAGAAATGGAATATACATCAAAAATTAACACAAGTCATATTTCAAGCAAATAATGTGGGAATATTAGCTTAGATATTATTAAAAAGAATTAGAAGACAAGGAAAATCCTGAAGCTGAAGCATCCACCTTTCTTAAAAAGCACAAAAAGAGGTGAAACTGCATATTCTGTGTAAACATGTAATTTAACCTGTAAATAAAAGCTCAAATTTTGTGAAATAAGCTATGAAAGCTGTAAGATTGACAGAAACTTCTACAGGACTTCCCCACCCAAAATGACACCTACCTATTCATTCTCTCCTAATGAAAATACCCACATTGTTTTGGAATGGGTCCATCCTTCAGGATAGAAACATCAAAATTTGTACCTGGAACCCTTTTTCTCATCAATATCGCTGTTGAAGCTCCTCAATCAAATTCTCAGTAAGACTTATTTTCCATCTTTTATTCATTAATTGTAAACCTAATATCATAGATTAGATTTGGTATCAATCCCTTTCTGTTTTCCAAATTTTACACTTGTAATCATATTCAACTCACGATATTTACACTTATTTCAAAGAAATGGATCAATCCAGAACTCCTAGTCAAGACACACAAAATATCTTATGTCTATAATGTCGGATCAATGCAATATTAGATCATTAATTACTACTATAAAGGGAGATTCTGATTTCTTGAAATTAAGTTCCAAAAAACCAAATGAGACCGAAGTGAAAGCTTTCGAAGAAACTTTTTAATTAACCGCAAAACAAAATCTCACAAGTAAAGAAGAACTCTAGTGATCTGAATTTAAGCCTCCACCATCCAATCCCACACCGAATAGGAAATTCAATGCAATCTCAAATTAACTGAAACTTCTTCCCCAAAGGGTTTAAAAGCCAATACCAAAAGCCCCCAAACACAAAAAAGTTTCAAATGCAAGAACAAAAATTTCCACATGAATCGAAAGGTACAAGATTAAGGTCTTTCTTGTGCATCAACTCACACAACTAGACCAAACTATTTTTCTTCTCATAAGGATCAATTTTCTATCCAAATTAACTCCCTTTTGGATATAAAAGAGAGGGATAGCTTTCAATATTGGCCTACATAAGATTTCTTTCCAGACCTTCACCACAAATTCTCTAATTCTGGAGAATCGTAACCATTAATTCAGGATTGTGGTTGCTTTTAGCTCCAACAAAAAGATTTTGTGAAAGCCTTTATCAGAAAGAATATTCAACTGGTCTTATCATAGTCAGAGAGAAAAAAACATATTTCGAGTTGAAATTACCCTTTATTTCTTTTTATTCCCTTGATTTTTCCCCAAACTTTCAAAAAGTCCATATGAGATATACAATTTCAATTGTAGAATTGTGGAGATTTCAGAATTTCTAAAAAACACTCCTTGAGGTTCCTAAAAAAAATCTTTTATTGAATTTAGTTTGATCACAGAAACTGGCCTTTTAAAAAATTCATATGATCAATTTGTGCACTACTGGATGAAACAGAAATGCAAAAAAGAAAGAAAATCAAATGGAAAGTACCAAGAAGAAATCTTGATTAATTAATATAGTAAGGATTGTGCTCTAATGAGTATCAATTATTTTCATTAAAAAATTACTCAGTGCTCCTGTCTTTCATTCAGATCTATAATGAAAGTTTGGAACCTTCCATTTTGCCTAAATTCAAATGGATATACTCCAAGATAATTCAACAAATATGGGATTTTTTCTAAAACAAAATAGTAATCCAGCCTTTGAGATTTATATCAAATATGGATTTAGAAATTATGTATGTAAAGATAAAGTGTTTGTAAGTTCTAATAACATTAATAAAACTAATTTTAGTGTATATCTAAGCTTACAGAATCCCATTTTTTTGGTGTCAAAATGCAAAAAAAAAATCATTATAAACAGATTTTTCATGCAGTATTGATGATGAGGTGTTGAATAATTTCCCATATTCCGACCTAATAGAGTTAATCTAATATTATTTAACTTTTTGAGCTACCCTAGGTAAATTTTAAATTAGAATTCAAAGTGGAACTTAAATCAATGATTTTAATTACTCACAAAACGTTATTTATATCTTTTTAGTGAAAATTAATGAACCCTCAATATGCACATGATTCAGGGGTTTTACATATTCCAAAAGTGATTTGGAGTTATCTTTGCCATATTTGCGTATGTAAAACATACCCCAAGGCTCAAAATTCAATTATAAATAAGTAAATGAAATTTTATCATTGTAATGTGTTTTTATCTTAATCTCAAATATACGATTATTCATATTCTTGGGAGTTCAAATTATCAATAAACAGCAAATACCAATTTTGACATATTTTTCTAACAATAATAGCTTTTTATATGCCAGTGGGTAATCTTCATTAGTATTAATTATTTGTTTTATCATCCTTATTTTTTCACACTATTATTGTTGCTCATTTATAAATAACAAATGTTAATATAGAATAAATAATTGTAGAATAATTTTGCTACTATCACTATTTCATTGGTAATATAAATAGTTATAATTAATAATGATAACTATTTTTGATATTGCTATTATTTAATATCCATACATTTGTGATTTTTTATAAATATGGTTTTATTATAATTTTATTTGAATAAATTTATCCTCATATTTAGTCTATTATTAATTATTAATGAGGATTCATAGAGTGGTATTTCCTATGAAATAAGAACAGGAATAGTAAAATAATTGGATTTGGAATTAATTTTAGTATTAACTTCATAGTGAAATATTTCAGGAACCTGTTCAGCCTTGTATTATGTACATAAATTTTGCTCCAAATGCTCTTCAACGCCAATATTTTTGTGTATTTAAGCATTGCAACCAGCAAGGGGAAGTAGTTGTGAATAGAAACTGAATCCCTAAGTATCTCAAGTAGTACAAAAATTTTAGCCTTCCTAGAGGACCACTAGCTCAAAAATGAGAGGCACAAGTAAATTCAAAATAGTCATTAAATAAGGAGAAAGAGATCCTGGAATAGCTGAATATATCAATGTAAATTCTTTCTTGTTAAATTATTTAGGAGGATGTTTGAGAAAAATTAGGACCAAACACCCTAATACTTCCTGTTTTACACAAGACATTTCTTATAAAGGATTAAAAAAGTGAATCAACAGTGAGAAACGAAGGAAAAGAGATCTTTAATTTTGCGCAGTTTAATAAAAACAGAAAAACATGAATTAATGCCATACTTTGTTTAATGTCGCAGTTTGTTCTAGCACTTTGAATTTCATCATTACAATTTCCAAATGAGATTTATATTAATTTAAATACTAAAAGCCATTTAATCTCAATCAAAAGTTCATGGGTGTCATATATTGATCTGAGGTGAACAACATTCTGTGCTTTAGCTAAGATATGGGGGGGAAGAAACTTATAGAAAATGAAGATTCTATGCAGCTAATATAAAACAAAATATTCATTCCACAGATAAATATTTTAACAAGAACTGAATCAAGACACATATCAGACTAAAAATATGTAAGAATAAGGGACAGGATTCATTAATCACCTGAAAAGGGTTCACAAACATCAAATGCTGGAGAATCATCATGCTTGACAATTCTGAAGACGATTCCAAATTTTCTGATTCTTTCTCTTCATTGATAGCAGAGTACAAAAGATGGGGACAGGATGAAAGCCCATATTAATGAAGGTGCTTATGGTTATTTTCTGAGGAAAGGAGACAACCATTTATTATTTCATTGAGATAATTAAATGGGTGTGTTACACATGTACCCAAGGTACACAAGGCCCTCATAATTAACCTTATTAAAAAATTTACAATAAATAAATAGAAAATAGAAATTAATAGTGAGAGGGAGATGGTTAAGGAGATTTAAATTTCTATTCAAGAGGAGAAAAGGTAAATCTGGAATATTTGACATTGTTATAATGAAGGATGAACCCAGAACAAAGATGAATGATTTTTGTCATTAAGAGATTATAAGGAGCTAGGGTTATGTTCTGGAAGGTGACACCTGGTAGGTGTTTCTGTCAAATTTACATATTTCTGAGATTCTTTCACAGAACGTGAGCTTTGATTAATGGGTGAAACAATAGGAGGATTAAGCATATGCGAAATAACAGATTTTGTTGATGAATTTATTGTAAAGGAAAGTATCTGAATACATATATATTGGTCATCTTATGGGTTCAAGCCAAATTTTGAAAATTATATCAGTTTAGCTTATGGATGGGAATGAGTCTCATGGAAGCTTTAGGAAGGCTGGAGAGTATTTTGAAAACAAACCGAATGTTAAAGAATTTCTTGGAATAATAAAGTATATTTATACTAAAACTATCTCAATGAAGAGTTTATACCCTACCCACAAGTTAAAAATGGAAAAGTGTGAGCCTTTGAGGTATGACCACCTGCCCAAAAAAGGTCACAATACTTCATATATAATTTTGAGTAATGAATATCTTGAAATAAATTTATCAAGGAATTAAATGAAAATTTCTCCTTGTATAATGGCTTAGAAATAAATTACACTGACAAAAAATCATTTAAATATCAGTGTAATACATGAAAAACTGCACAAAAAAGACTTAAGCCTTGTTTATCTCAAAAACTGAAAAACATAAACTTGAATTTTAGTATGAAATTGATTTTCTCATCCAGCTTTACATATATTTTTCCTTAGGTATCATACCTGTAAGCTCAATACTTACTGAGATAGCAAAACATGTACTATTTATAATCAGTGCATATGTTTATGGTTTTCAGGTTATATATTCTAAATTATACAGGTTAAATGGATTATATAACAATAATTTAATAACATGGTCACTTTAATTATTCAGATATAATCTTTAGTGAGATTTCTATAAGTCAATTTATAAGTAATAGAGAAATATTACTCTTAATTTATCATATAAGCTGACAACTCCTAACCAAAAGTGGTATGAACTCAAAATGAAGACCAAATTTTGATTATGATACTTCATATGTGATGAGATACTTAATTTTTGTTAGAAATTTCAGGGTAGAGCCTTGAGTAATCATGGTTTAAAGCTTAAAGTAGCAAGTTTTGAAAGAAACAACTAGTTACATGAAGAATCATCAAAAATAGAGTTTTTATGATATAATGAAGCTCTATTGAATCCTTGGGGAGAAAATACCAAGCTATATGTATTAACTATCTGATTGTTGATATCCTTAATAGCCTAAAAGGTATTCAGAATTCAAGTTAAGGTACAAAAATGATCTTATATAAAGCTTAACAGCTTATATGGAGATAATATTTATGAGAAATAGTCTTTTAATTTTGGAAAAATTGCAATTAGCATGATTGGATCATTTCACAAGACTGTCATTTCAAAAAATTCAAGTTATAGATGTAAATTTGTAGCATGAGGTTATAATGAGGTAATATCAAATAATTATTATCTAATTACCTCTAAGCCTTAGAAAGCTGATTGCTTCCAGTAGAAGGAGTGACCAAAAATCTTACTTTCCCACTCTTGTCATTATGAAGGAAGTTATTCAATATGAAAATATACCTTCTTCCTCTGTTTTCCCCTTAGAAATCACAAATTCTTCAAAATACTACAATAACTAAGTGTAAAAGATTTATTATTAATTGAAAAACCATTTGATATGATAAGCTAAAGATATTCCAACTCTAGGTTACCAAGCTTATAGTGAATACATTAACAAGTTATTTTATTTTGTAAATTCTATCCAAAACTTCCAATTAATGTAAAAATGGTAAAACTTGTAATATTGAAATTTTCTATAATTTTAGCTATTATCTAAAAGGATTTTATATACTTTTGAAGGCTAATAATTTGAGAAACCTTAATATCAAGTGCTCAAATCAAATATTTAATGCCCAATATTATTGATTTCTCTTTATAACCCAAAAATTACCATTTTCACAATATGAATAGTATGTTTATTATACATACACTTAATATTGTTAATATAATAGAATGATGAAGGAAAAATAGAGTGAAAAGGAGAGATCCTGTGATCCTTGGGATATGTTTCAATTACCTAAATAGGCCACAAACAAAAGATGAAGTAGCTTTTGGAAGGTGAAAAACCCATAAGTCATGTGTGTATCCAAAATTCATCATTTTTCATAAAGAAAAGATTAATAACTGTGTTTTTAGTGGGTAAGTCTATAAATTTAGGCCCAGATTTAAATCCTAAAAAATATAACTAGGATAGCTCAATTGAGTTTATTAGATTAAATTAATTCTTTAATATAAGCCTATGACTCCAAAGCAGAACACAAGCATGAAACCAAACTACCATAAACCAATGGTAGAGCAAAAATTCCCACTAAAAGTGAGCTGAGCCAAAAAGGATCATGAAGGAAATCAAAAGAAAGATAGAATTAAACCCTTTCAAAAGATAAAACTACTGGAACCATAAGATAAGGAATGACAGTGTTATTACTGCTCAAACCAGGAACTGAGCAGAAACCTTAATTTTAACTTATTATATGAAATATAGAGGAAGAAGAAGACCCCCATCAAATTGGTGTTCAAATTGAAGATTTCGTCAATAAAGGATATCTAATTGTTTTAGCCAAATTCAGCTAGCATTAAATATACAGAAGTTATGGCTAAAAATAAGGCCAATAAGGATGAACAAAATATTCACCTCCCATCTAACTTCTACAGTTTTAGTGTAAGATACCTAGAGTGGGGTCCTTTTGCAAAGTGTACAATAAGGGATCTCTTAGGGTGCCATCCATTTCCTGATACAACATCTAGAAGAAAATTTATGGAGCAAACAAGCTCAATACAGGATTCATAACAAATACACATAACAATAATGGAATTGAAAACTGGTATAAATTTTCCATGTTCAATTCTAGCTATACCAAGTGAGTAACCATTGTGTAGAGATCCTCAAAGGCTACATAATGAGTCCCCTTTGAGCTCTTTATCTTGAAAACTGACAAAGATATCAAGGCACTAAGATTATAATCCCGCACTAGCCAGTATGGGATTTTACTGTGGGAAAGCTGTCCATATAAGTGAATTAAAAGCTAATGAATTGAATTGAATGCTGTTTGTTCTTTATTTTCTCATGAAATGACCACTATGAGTCATATGGACATGCTATTTACAGTTTCTGAAATGTCAGAATCACCAGAACACACCTGTAAGATCCATTGATGAAGGGTTCCACCCTTTATAGGGTAAAAATTCCAAATTGTGGCTCTAAAGCCATATTTCCACCCAATAACAGTCTTTATTGAGTGTACATAGCCACAAACCAGCCCAAATTGGTGAAAGGTTTCACTCTGTGGTTGTGTGCAGAGGTAAAAAACATCCCACTACCCCAGAACACGATAAAGGATGTCTTTTATTTGCCAAAAGGCAAATACACCATCCTTTTCTTAGTATTCTTATGTGGTATTGCTTCTTGAAGAAGTGGTACCCTTAGAATTAAACCATTATTCTCATAATTTTAACTATTGTAGGGTTTATTATTGTAAACCAACAGATACACACTGCACCCAGGACTTTCAGCAGAACTCACCATCACTAATACTCATTAGTAAAGCCCCAAAACCCTTATGAATAATCTTACCACCCAGATATCCTCACTATTTTTGGGTCACACTCAGGGTTATAGCTCTTTATTATCATTTTAAAGCTATATCATAGAGTAACCTTGAGAATTTGAGGGCCTGGCCTGGTGTTTTACCTATTTTATACAAAATTTAGCTTTTTTTACCATTTTTAGACTATTTCTATGCTAATTAGAGATTATGGACCTCTTTTATTGCTTATTTTGAATTTTATGAAACCATAAGAGGCCTAGAAGGGGATTAATTTTGTGGTTTTTTTCTCATGGTTTTTTAATTAAAAAAATAAAATCAAGTATACATATTCTTTCAAAAAAGGATTTATTTTTCATCATTTTAAAGAGTTATAGATATATAATTCATATTTATAAAATACTATATTTTAAAAACAAGATATTAATATTTTCTTAGGGATTTGGTAAACCCACATAAGAAATTACATGTTTTTAATAAACACTTATGTGTTTTTGACATAAATTGGTAAAAATACATATAGGGTTCCTTGGGCCCATTTTGAATTAGAATAAAACAGAAACAAAACCTAGAAAACCCCTCAAAAAAGGGGATAATATTTACATTATTACCCCCACATATAAATATGTGGTCTCAGATACACCTTCACACCTTTTATGGATTTAGTTTGCAAAATCAACTCATCAAAGCTTTAATGTTTTTTTTATGAAGCTATTGATTATAGTAACATATACTAAGAGTACTGTGACTGTCTTCAGTAGAAAATACAATATAATTAAATATTATAGCCACAAAATGATTATTAAAAATAATTATATATATAATAAAGAAGATTTAATTGTTATTGATATAATAAGTTATAATTATTCTATTATTATTATAGTCACTGAAAGCTATAGTAATAAGAAATATCAAAGATCTCAATGAGACAATTATATGTGGAGAATTATAGTATACAACCACATATCAATAATAGAGGAATTATCTATAAAGGAAATATCACACAAAATTTTCAGAGATAAATTTTATAGAGAAAATCTATATAAAAAAACTAATACTAGATAAAAAAAGATATAGAAATTAAGAAAACAATTATTTAGATTCTTTATCTAATACAATAAGTCAAAATTAACAGCTAGAGTATTAAGTAACATTTGGAAGTTAAAAGAATGCCAAAGATTAATATATTAAAGGAATGAAACAAATTTTTATTATACAATAAGACTTGAGCATTT
The DNA here is from genome assembly GCA_023105745.1 of Austropuccinia psidii. Taxonomy (NCBI): domain Eukaryota; kingdom Fungi; phylum Basidiomycota; class Pucciniomycetes; order Pucciniales; family Sphaerophragmiaceae; genus Austropuccinia; species Austropuccinia psidii. Next base: position 13,481,108 of record JALGQZ010000018.1, read on the forward strand.
ATGAAGGAAAGTTGTGGGTTTAAAAGAAATCTTAAGACAACAAGTTTATATAATAAAATCAATTATTGGTGATTAAAAAAAGAAAATGTGAATTGTTTGATTCCAAACCTTTATTTATAATTCATAAACAATTAAAATAACTCAAGAGTTACCTTAATAATATGAGATTTTATATGTAGTAAAATATTAAATGTTGCAAAATGTCTGATTTATTGAATGATAATGATGATGATGGAAAGAAAAACTGATGTAAAGGCTTCTTTTATGCCTTCAGAGCATCTATCATGATAATTAATTGTCATAAAGGGCATGCTAATAGAAAACCTGAAAAGAAATTCCTAAAAATAAGGCTCTTAACTTGAGTTAATTTATTTTCAATTTCAACTTAATCTTACCAGTGTAATTCTTAACTCCAAGTAAAACTATTAATCCTTTTATTTTTTCATTTTGAGTCTTAATATAGAATTAAATTATTCATATTGAATTTCATCATGTGAACAAATTTTAAATTACATTTTTATCAAAAATCTTTCAAGAAAGGTTTTTAATTAATTTTTAGAGAAATCTTAATTTTCTCTGAGAATAATCAAAAAGGGAATTTCAAGCTTAAATACCAAAAAATCTTACTTATAAAGGATACTTAAAGCTTGATTTATACACAGACATTATTCTTTTTTGAAGCTGTCCAAAATTTCAAGGAAATTCACAGGAAGGAGATTTTTTATAAATTTTTGATGTTATTTCTGTTTTTTAATGTAAAAATAGAAATAAACACTAAAACTTAGCTTTTGATAAGGTTTAAATTCTATCAAATTTTATTTTAAGCTTATTTAAGCTGTGAAATTTCTTGAAGCCTTTATTACAAGCCTGCATATGGGGATTTATCCTTTAGCAGCTTGAAATTCCTGTTCAAATGGGGCATAACCCAGTTTAAAATTGAATTTTGAATTAAAGTCTAAAATTAATAGTTTCAATAAGGGTGAAAATACTTTTATAGAGGAGTAAAAAGGTATTTGGGCTCTTGCAGATCCCAAAAGTGGAGTACCCTGGCTCATTTTTCCTTTTCCCTTTGTGCCACTTTTTTGTGTAAATTTTTAACTCTTATTCATTTAAAGCCATGAAATGGCTTGAAAAAAAGTTAAATTGAGCTCACACAGTATTTACAGCCTGTATAGAAAATACTTAGCAAATTAAGTAAATATACACAACACTTTAATTGTAAATAATTGTTTTTAAGTTTGCATAAACCTTATTCCAATTTAAATTTAAGTTTAAATTAAACAATTTAAAAATTTTAGTAAAAATGTTTAAAATGTGGAAATTGTACTGTTAGACTCTTGAATCTTTCAATAAAACTATAAATGACCAATTTTGAGTATACCACCCTATGGGTATACCCTAGGTGATTTTTGGTGTAGAATCCAAAAATGACATCATATCCATAGCTTTGTTTATCCAAAATAGAGCTATACTTACTTTTTGTTATTATTTATTTTAAATTCATTTTATAAGTCTGTTTATGGCTAAATAAAACTTATAAAGAGTTGTTTGAGGCTTTATGGGTATGTCATACATACCTCACAAGCTCACACAAGTGATTACTAAGTCCATGCCAAATTTGTATTACTGCAAAAGAACTATAATTTCACAGTTTTCCACTTTCAATTTTTATTATAATATGAGCCTTTAAGAAAATTTCTGATAACTCAGCATATGTAAAAGTAATTGCTACAGTCATTCTCTGATGAAAATAATAACCACCATAAGGACAGGAAAATGAACTCCAGTCAGAGCTTTGAGTGAGTAAAAAGTACACACCTTGCCAAAGTATGCTTTGTTTTTTGTACCTGTAATTTAGAACTTTAAAATGAGTTGCTCCAATTTTTTCATTAAAAAAAACTTCTTATAAATTAACATACCATTTGCATGTTTATAACCACTGTTTTAGGTGATATAAAATGGTATTCCGTTACAGTTTTTCTTTGTCCAACATAATTAGATTATCAATAGCTTTTTATTTAACATCTGGATTTCAATGAGGCTTCTAGAAATATGTCAAATATAGGACTTATATTCAATTATCCCCTCATGGTCACATAATCATAATTCATACCATTATAAATACAACACCAGTAAAAGTTATATTCAGGCCAACCCCTGCAGCCTCATTTTAAGCTACAGGTACTTCTACATTATTGTTTTGCTTGAATTTATGAAGTTCTGCCTCTTGTGTAGCTGGGCCTATTTTTATGTCAACATGAGTAAAAATAATTTTGTTGTTTGCTAATACAACTACAATGCTACCAGTTTATCACCAATAATTGCAAATCAAAAGCTTTGTAATTATAAAAGAAGAGGTAAAAAACAGAAGTTTCATATACAAAATAAGGTAAATAACAAAACAAACCAATCAATAGATGCTTTAAGCTGTGGAAAAATCATTGATTTTGGAGTTGAATCTTTGATATTGTGGAATGATAAAAGAATTTTCAGGAGCCTCTGAACTTTGGTGCTTTCAAGACATGTTTTGGCATCAAAATGTGTCATTATGGTACTATTAAGAAAGATACCTTCTATCTGTGTACCATATGGGGAGATCATACCTTCACTGTCATATATACCCTCACTAAGCAGGTGATGATTGCAACAAAGGCAAAGTTTTTCTATATACTTAAATAAAATTCCAGGGCCTTGATGAGATAATGATAAGAACTTCTTTTAAATCTCATTATATATATACAATGTCCAATCTGAGAGAGGTCCATGGATATAATCATGATTAATTTCAAGTGTATCATTTGAAATGTTTTCCTTTTTTTTAGAGAAATATGCCTCAGGAATAAATGAAGGGGGCTATCATTTCTTGTTTTTGAGCTTGCGCAATATAGTTGGTGCCCAATTGTCTTGCATTTGATTTTGAGATGCTGTTTTGAAGGTTATTAGGCTCATCAAGTCATTTATACTGTTTTTAATATGGGTTCCCATCAGGAAAATGCATCTGAATGTTTGGATTACCTCAATTGCTTTGAAGAATGTTGACTCCTGACTTCTTATTTGGATAGCTATGTTGATGTAATTTTGATAATTCTAATCAGAAACCCACCAATTATAAATCATAAGTATAAAACCTCATTGGGCCTCATATAGGACAACTCAGCAACACTGAATATCATAGATCCAAGAGCTTTCTATATTATTAGGCTGACCAAACTCATGGGCTAAAAATGATAGCTGGATATTACAATATCAGATTTGGATCATTTTATAAGTCCAAGATCTCTTCTTTTACTCACATGATAGGTGACAAGCCTGAGTATGGATGTGTCTGTGTGGAATTTGATTTTATCTTCCAAATTAGTAATCAAATTAGGTAAACATATTATGAGTGTGGAATGTTGTTTTTTATTAATAAATCTTATGGAGGGTAGAATTTGTTTTTTGGAGTCTTCAAGAGTCATTAATATGAGTGATATTCACTGAATTGATTTTCCTAGTACCATGCCATCTGAAAGAAAAGCCCCCAAGGGATTATGGCTGAAGGACTTTTGGAGGTCATTCACTTGCTTTTTTGTGATTCTATGTTTCAAATAAATTGTTATAGCTGAGTATGATTTTTTATTTAACCACAGAGAAGTTTATGATTTTACATTTGGGGTTTCTGTATCCTGGAGAAATTCTAATCCTTGCTTTTGATGAGGCTTGAGTGATTTTTTTAGAAATAGTATAAGGGATTGGATTTGTGGAACAAAATTTCCACTCAGAATCTTTGGGATCTATGAGAGAAAATCAGGTGAAAAAAATATGTTCTGAAAAGAAATAACTAATTGGGGCTCCATGTGTGAGAGAAGTGGAGAGCCACAATGTTCAGAGATGTTGTATTTGCCCATTTGGTGAATTAATAATGATTTCTGTCTAATGAGGTCAAATACATCAATTCTTGATGAGGAAAATGAAAAAATAAACATTGATATTGGAATAGTGATGTGTATCTTGTTTTAAAACTTAAGCTTGAGAAAGCTTTCAATGAAGAATTTCTGGTTGGGGTTTTTCTCTAGATTGGTGTGCCACATGCCAGCAAGACCACAGGATATAGATAAATATGGGTCACTCAATGATGGTACCAGTGCAGATGTGAAGTCCAGAGGAAGGCCACCCCAAGATTCTCTTTTGTGTTTTGTATAAAAGAAATTTTTTTGACTTTTATGACATAAAAAAATTAATAATCCTGAGAAAAAGGTTTCTTAATGGGATTAGTGAGGAGTATGTGGGTTTTGAATATACCAAGACAATATGGCTTGGAAGAATCCATTTCTTTGGAAAAAGAATTTTTGGTTTGATCTTGACAGGAATGAATGGTAAATACAATAAACTGGAGAGCAAGAATCTATACTAAGCTTATTTTTATACCAATCAGGCTGGCTTGTGGTTTGAAGTTTCTATTTGTATTATAAAGTATGTCATGGAATTTCAATAAGCTATTATGTGAGTGAAAAATCAGGTCAAATTTCTTTTTCTGATTAATAGCTTGAGTGCATGGCAGATGATAATATCATTTGAAAATCAGACACTTAAGCATAATATAATTATAAGCATTATGTCATTCTTTGCCACACATCTTATCACTTATGGGGATGAAGGGTTATTTTAACATCTTTTTGCTCAAGTAGGTGGCTTCTTGAAATAATAATCAGTTTATATTAATCTTCAGTAGAAAAAACATGCAAGTCAATTGAGAGAGGCAAGGAGCTTTATTCTTGGATATGTAAATATAATTCCATCAAGCTCTGCATTAAAAGAATATTGCTATTTAAATTCAGGAGCTTAAGCAGAATGAATGCAGGATAGTCCCAAAAATACTTAGCTATATAGATTTCTAGAAGGTAAAAAAATGAAAATCTGTAATCAAGTTTGCATCAGACCTCCCATTTTATGCATATGTTTTCTAGTATAATCTTGAAAAGATATCTCAAAAGAAATAGAAAGTAACAAGGGTTTTATATTTTTTAAAGCTTAATTTTCTTCTGTGGATGTCTTCTTCATTTTGAAACCTTTCTTGAAGCCCATATGTCTTCTCTTATTGAGCTATTTGATTCATACATATAAGGCTTTTAGCTCTTGAATATACCTTGGAGTTGATTTGGAAAGAAACACAAAAGTGAGTGATGGCGGGAAGTTCATCAATAATAGGAGTGGGCTCAGTGCTCTGGTGAAAATTAGTTTAATTTTTCCAGAGAATCTCAATAATACTCTGTTTGAAAAAAAAAACCAAAAGTGTGGAGTATTGAGCAAATGATAGGCCATAGCCACAGAATCAGATGGGATATAGAATTGGTTGTATGGCTTATTTGTCAAAGAATGTTGGAAACCATAACTAAACATATTCAAATCCTTCTCATCTCCATGAAAAAAGGTATGAAAACCATTCATTGTTATGATTAAGTTGGAGAAATACTGTAATTTTTGGTGAACTATTGGATTACATTCAATTAGCTAGGCTTCTTGCTTTATGTCATTATTCTCACATGCAGCAGATATGAAAAGAATCTTGATGGGGGAGGAAAACAAATTTTCAAGCCTAGAAAGGATTATCCATTCTTCATTATATGCCTCTAATATTTCTGGATTCAATGAGGCCTTCCTGGAGTAAAAGCCTAGTTAAAGGGGAAGAAATTTAACAAAACAAACAAGAAGAGAAGTTTATAAATACTGACTTAAGGAATTACCACTATCAATTCAAAATCTAACTCCAACTACTTTCAATTAACCATCAATAATATCACCATTGGATTTAACATGTGGAAAATATTAGACTCATTTGCAAAGTGATATTATTAATTGATGCAATGAGGTAAGAATTGGGGAAGGATTATAAAATCAATTAAAGTGATTAATGAAGAGGGGCTCATGATTTTTTTAATTGAAACCTATTGAAGGATTTGTTGCTTCATTTATAAAGGGTAATAAGAGATTATTTATTCTATTGGACTTGGGCTTAAACAGAACTGTACTAAAATAAACTCTTGTTCTTGATGCATGGTCCAAAATTTGGGACAGTAATTTCCATGAAATTTGAAATCTTCTGTGTGAATGATTCGACTTCTTATTCAAAGATGAGTCATTTTTGGTTAAGGGGATATAATTTTCAGCTGGTGAAATAGTCCTTCCTGTTAAATGATTCTCAGAATTAAGAAATAACTCATTGTTGCTGCTTGTGTTTTAAGTTGAGTTTTTCAGAGTTATTGGATGCATTGAGTCACTAATTGATTAAGGAAATTATTTACAAATAGTGGAATGGTCCTTCCAATGAAGTGTTTTCATTCATCATTAAATTGCTCAATAAAATTTGGGAGGTCAATGAGTTGGGATGGTGAAGTTTGACTCATGATGGGTGAATAAGTGAAGAGCAAAAATTAAAGCTTTTCCCTAGAAAAATGTTTAAATTAATAATGAGCTTAAGTGTAAAATAATAGATCACTTGGGCCCCTACAGCCCAAGTAAGCATAAATATTAAAAAAATTATTTAAAATTGGCCAAAGAAAAGGAAATGAAGAAATATCTTTATTTGTTTAATATTAACATATCAATTAAAACTAGAATTCTTTGCCTCTAGGAGCCCAAGCAAGCTTAGAAAGAAGTTTTGTGAATTCAAGTTCTTCCGTTCCCAAACCAAACTTGTTTTTCAGATCAGATCAATCAGACACCTATCCACTATTCAATCACATGCAAAACTCTAAGTAAGAAAATATTTCTATTGAAAAATTATTTACAACACAGCTTAAAAGGTGATGAGTAAAGATTTAAATAGAATACAATCAACATACAAAAACCAATTGGAGATGAGCATAAAGAAAAAGAAAATAAGTGGAGATTAGAATCGAGTACCTCAAATCACCAAAAACAGAATTTCCTCTAACTTTTGGCTACCAATTTAATTATCACACACCTTCATCTTCAAAACTATTCCTCCACTCATGGAGGGTATTAGAATGGTGGCTGATCTAGGAGATGTTGCCTTTGTTACCCAAAACATTTACCTCCAGGATCAAAAGAACATCCGGATGTACGGCTTGGTGATCTTACTTTCAGAAACACATACTGGAGTTCAGTCATCAAGGATTAGAAAATCAAGCCTTGAACCCACAAAAATACTGATAGTGTCAGTATTGCAAATAGTGATGGAGATGAAAGTATTTATTTAGATGCTTCAGCTAATGAGTGTGACATAGAAAAAAGCTTAGTGGAGGGGGAGCTCATCAAGAATGACGAAAGAGAGGTGGAATTTTCAGAGGAAGAGAAGGATTTATTTAAAAAAAAACAACAAATATGTTTTGATGTCTGATACTTGGGAGAACAGAGTAAATACCCTCCATGAGTGGAGGAATAGTTTTGAAGATGAAGGTGTGTGATAATTAAATTGGTAGCCAAAAGTTAGAGGAAATTCTGTTTTTGGTGATTTGAGGTACTCGATTCTAATCTCCACTTATTTTCTTTTTCTTTATGCTCATCTCCAATTGGTTTTTGTATGTTGATTGTATTCTATTTAAATCTTTACTCATCACCTTTTAAGCTGTGTTGTAAATAATTTTTCAATAGAAATATTTTCTTACTTAGAGTTTTGCATGTGATTGAATAGTGGATAGGTGTCTGATTGATCTGATCTGAAAAACAAGTCTGGTTTGGGATTGCTATAAATCTCATTGTAAATAGTTGAAGGTGTGATTCATAAAGAATTGTAAATAGATTTCTGGGTGATGGGATTTGAAATACGGATTTTTTTAGAAGTATTGATAGAAGGATTTTTGAATAGTTGAAATGGTTTGAAAGAGTAGCTACATTGTAAAGATTGCATTTGGCTGGTATTTGATTTGAGTGTGATTATGTGATAGCGAGTTTAGGGGAAATAAAGTTGCTCTCTGAAAGATTATCTGAGTTAGTCATGAGTCAGAACCAATTATTGAGTAAGATAAGTCGAGCACAAACCAACTTTTTACTTCATCCTTGACTTTAAATGGATAGCTTTTTTATCACTTGTACCAAAACACTGGGAAATTTGCATCACAGTGTCCATTCTGGTACTTTTCTAAAAGCCAAGTGCCTAATAATAGAGAAGACGAAACTATTTCTACCAAGCCAGTTTGATTTAGATGAACTACTGAAAACCGTTCAAAAGCGCTTTCTAGCCATTTTTTCTCACCCCACTTGCTTTTTTCTAATTTAAAGTGCTTGACTAAAAGAAGAATGTCTTCTGTTTCTTCATTTGTTACCTTCAAAATGTGCAACAAAATTCCAAATCAAATCTGAGTGTGGTCAATATATTTAATCATATCATTTTGTTCTTCACTAATTAAACAATATTCCGTGTAAATAGCTGAAACTTCTTTTTAATAGTTTAACAAGACCTCTGCATCTTCTGGGTGAGCTATATGAGAGTCATCCCTAAGATGGGGCTGTATGATTTGCAAATGTGATAAGATAGTGATGTAAGTAGCACGATCCATCCAAAAGATCACTTCATTCCTGTCTTGGTGTTTTTCATGCCCATCCCAGTCCTTTTCCTCCATCAGGCGCTGGAATTGACAAAAAGATCTCATGATTGTTGGCCTAAATTTCCCTTGAGGGAAGCAATATGTTAGCACTACCATAAAAGTAAAGCACTACCTCACTAACCAATTTGGCCAGAAGCTTCTATTTGTTGGAGAATCCCATTCAACCTCTCACCTTCGAAATTGGCCATTCCTATCAAAGGTCCCCACCACCACAGTTGAGTTTCATTATGCAAGGAATAGTGATGATTGGGATTGATTGGATAGCCTTGAAACAACCTTCCTGAAGTTTTACAATAGTTGAAGTATTCCTCACTTAATTTTAAACAGTTGAAATTGGAGATTGATCTTGCTTTCAAGATGTGTGTACATACCATCAATGCACAGAAATTTTCCACAAACAGGCATACTTTTTCCACTTCACTTGGCTTGTTTGTGTACTTCTAAATACTCCAAATGAATGTAACAATTGCCACTAATGGTAAGTATATGGAGAAATGTGACTTCCATCCACTTTCCTTATTTTCCCCCTCCTTTTCCTGTCCAAGCCGTTTTGGGATGTGAGTGACACCCATTGGAAAAAGCTACAGCCATATTGTGGCCTTGCTCCCATGAAAGGCAAGTATGACCTGTTGTATCACCATCTTCCATTTCAAAGTTGTCTTCAGATGAAGTGTAATTGGCTTTGGCTTTATTTGTTTCAAATTTTTTAAACTACTACTACCATCAATTTAGGAAAAGGCTTTACAGTATTCCTTCAAACCAATTGTACATGATGCCCATTGGATCCCAATATGCCAGGCAGTTCAGCTCTCACCACATAATACCAGTCTTATTAAAAATTGTAGTACATTCTGTGTCATTCTTCAATTGTTTTAATGCTTGTGAGTTTTCTTCAAAATTGCGCGTTTGTTGAAGTCTTCCTATTTTCAAGCTCTGAAGGTCTGCCTTTGAACAGTCACACCAAGAACAAAATCAAGTAACAGACTGTGAAGCAAAGCCAGCTACCAAATCCCCGAGAAAGCAACCGAGAGGTACCACAAAACTGTGACCATTAAGATATTGGGGTGTTTGAATGATGATTCCTGAATATAGTAGAACAATTTCATCAACAAAAAGTCCTAGGGTATTATTGATGGCTACCATATTTCGTTGAGTGGGTTCTGGAAAAAGGACATAAAGGAATGTGTTTTCAACCTTCCATCAACTCTTTGGGGTACAGTTAAGGAGGTTTAGAGAAAGAACTCCCAGGGAGACGTTTTTTACATCTGCCTTGTTTGGAAGGGATTAAACTAGTCAGTAAATAAACTAAATACCAGCTCAAGGGTTAGTGAGCTGTTTTTTTTTGAAATTTAGGGTAGAGAGCTTCCAATGAAGGTTATTGTTGAGAGTTTTAAATAGAATTGTTTGGGGCAAGTACAGATTTCTTCCAATTTCAAATTCATTCTTCACTTTGTGGAATGAACCATCTTAGCCAGTTTAAGAAATGTTGGGTGACATAGATGGAGAATGGCTTTCTATTCCATGGTTGTTGAGGCCTAGAGTAATGTGTTGAAATCCCTCCAATGTGGTTCAAATTCCTGTTAAAGGAAGTAGATGGAACAGGGATTTAACACATGGAAGATATGTTTGAAATTATTTGTATTTGCAATCACAGGCTCTGTTTCAATATTTAATTCTGAAAAGAATTTTGGGAAACAAATATGTTAATTGATCTTTGGAGTAAGCTCAAGTTTATTCACAACTGTTTGCACATATTTGGGAATATGATTTCAAATCTTATCACCATCATTTATTTCCCTAAATAGGATTATTAGAGATAGCAGATACTCCCTTGAAACTTTACAATTGTATTGGCTCAGCACACCAAAAACATACAACCATGCAATGAAGCCTAACATGAGATCTATAGTATGGAAAGAGTCAGAAACATAATAATTAAAAAAGCAGATAAAAAGAACTTACAAATAAATTTGATGAATTTTTTTTCAGTGCAATAATCTACGTTTTTGGATTCTTGACTGTAATCATTTTTTTTAAAATTAGGCTATGATGTTTTAGATTTTGAGCTGATTTCAGATAAGAAGGCTTTGTATTGACAAGATTTTTCCCAATGTTAATTAAAAGTCTGCAGAGAAAGAAGAAAACCTTTGGTCTTTTTACCATATTCATTTTTAAATTAAGGTTTGCTGCACTTATTGAAATTGGAGAGTTCAATTACATCCATATGAATTGTTGAAGGAAGTTTGTTTCAAAAGTAATCTAGAAAGGATTCATTCATTTAGATAGTTATGAAAATCTGTATTTATAATGAATTGTTGAAAAAATAGGTTAAAAAGATAGTTTAATAGAACTTAAAAGACAAACATATAGGTTATTAATAAAAAGAATTAGTATTCAGAAAAGGAGTTGGACTTGTAAAAAATGGGAGAATAAACTTATTTTTGATAATTAAAAGAAATCTGGGTACAAATTAATTAAAAATAGATAAATTTTGAATCAAATATTTTGGGGTGTTTCTCACCTGTGACTGTACATTAACATTGTTCCATGGGGGTTTGGTGATATTGGAAGGAGGGTCAGGAAAAAACCACAGACTGCAATGTCAAGAAAATTCCAGAAATGATAATTGCTAGACATTCTGCCTCTCAAAATGGTTGGGAGGTTGCATTTTGTCTCCTGGGCTCTGGCCAGACTCACCTGGGTAGTTGATGACAATAGCTTTGGAAAACCAAGCCCAACCCATTATTTCTTGATGGAAGAGGTAGTTTCTGTGTGTTCAAGTCCTGCAGAAAGTATCTGGAATAGCTTCTCCTGTTTATTCTTATTGTTTCTCTAATTCACATAAGCATAAATATTTTACATTATAATACTTTTGGTCCAAAGCTATTTAAAGTCATGACTTTATACAGCACACACCTTTGGCACTCAGATGAGAAAAACACACTATTCAGCCACATAATATGTTTGGAACAATGCTGTTGAAAGTCATGACTCTGAACAGTAAATATATTTTGGACCCAATAGTAATGCATTGCAAAAGACAGGTAATAATAAGTAGTATGATCCAAAGGTGATTTTAAACATCTTGAAGGATTTTGTAAATACCAACCTTTTTAGATAAGCTCATTTTTGAATTAGAATTCAAAGGGTTTTTTGCCATGTTTCACTAAAATCAAAAGCTAAATATTCTTCAAGGTGGTATTTTCTTGGGAAAATCGGGGAATATGAATGATTTGAGCAAAAGGTTTCATGAAGAATTTCACATATATACATATTTTTGTATTTCCAAATATCTTCAACTGGAAAGGATTGATGCAATTTCCCAAAGATGAAGGGTCCCTTTGGCTGAACTAACACAGTAATAAGCTGAACATACCAGAAGTCTATATACACCCCCAGTAAGGAATACTTCAATCATATTTTAGCATGGCCTTCCAGCCCTCATCTGATCCTGAGCTTTCACCAAAGATTGCAAAGGATCTGGTCCCTGCTTGACCAATGGCTTCGCAATTTGCTGAGTAGCTTTGAGATCACCCTTAGTATGAACCCAGAGCCGATCAAATGAAATAATTAAATGGAGGATATTATCAACAAATCCAGTATTACATTATTGACTTTCATTGAAAAGTGGAGCTAGTGGAGCTTTGTTGACACTAAAACATGAGCCCAAATATTGCATGGCACTAATTTCAGAAGAAAAAGAATCAGTAGAAGTTTAATTGATAATATTTAGTGTAACTGGAGGGTTTTGATCATCCATATAAAGTGAAATAGCTTTAAGAAATATTTTCAACTCACTGATTTTGATGTTGAATTGGTTGAACTAAATTTTGCAGAAATAGATACAGTTCATGGAGGCGTTTTTGTATACCAGATGGTATGAACATGTAATTTTGAAATATTGGTAAGTTCCAAATTTGCTGATGGAGTAAGGTCTCCTCAGATCTTGGTGAAAGCATCTCCAAGCCTATACAAATAATTACATTAGCTAGATAACCAATACATATACTTTCTAAAAACCTCTTTACCAGCCTGATGGAGCTCTTCAAGCCACTCTTTCATTCTAATGTTCCTAACAATCTTGTAGAGGTTCCCACATTAGAGAGTTGTTGTAAATAAATCCTTTGGATGAGGTGGTTTGCTTTTCTTGCAGGTCATTCGAATGAGTGAATGAAATTTGATCCAATATATCCTTCTGAATACATGATATGGCATTATAATGTAATAAAATCTATTTTCATGCATGAATGCCTTGGGTTTTGAGGTATTCAAACATCAGCAGAGTACACTGATGGTCATTATTTGCTTGAGTAAGTAAAAATTCATCCTCAGCCATTTTTCTTTGAGTTTTTGTACTAATATTTGCCTTGGGAATATGAGTTTCTGCCTTAAAGGCAAATCTTTGAATGTGAATTAATGCCGATTGGTTACATCTTCAATTTTGGGACTTTAATCTGGGTAATGATTTTTTGTGCTTATTTGAGCCCCATCATCATTTTCATTGGTCCAAGGAGAAAGAGCCCCTGATTACCCATTATCAACTTCAGGGGAAAATTGAACATGTTGAATTTTTTTCCCTTTATTATTTAAAGGTTTGAACTTCCTTCTTGAAGAAATATTTGTCCTTGTGCCAATTTTAATATGTGATTCAGGAGGTAGTGTATTTCCTGATTTTACTGCTAAAATTATAATCCGAAGCTCTTGGGTGGAATTTAAAATATATTATATATCAGGTTTATTATACATAAAGTCAATATCAGAAATCAATAGTTCTATGGCCTCCTGGAGCTTCTCTCATACATATTGAGGAATAAATGCATCTTTGGAAATTACTTCTAATCTTGGGTCTATTTGTGATATATTATTCAAGAACTGTTCCTTTGTAATCACTTTGATTTTAACCCCAAAAAGCACCTCATTAGAAATTTTTGTGGAACAATCCCAATGAGAATGGGGTGCCTCTATGTTTCTCTCATGAAATATTTCTGATTAATTGAGATATTGATAAGACTTATTTCGATAAAAGTAAATTACATCCAAAAACATACCTTCAGGAAATTCTAGAGGTTAATTTGGGATGGCTGTACTAATGAAAATGATAATTTCACTTGATGAGCACTACATGTCATAAGCTTCAGGGAAATTGATTTTCTTGTGAGGACCCAGATAAGAGTTCTTAATATTGGTTTCCATATTGACAAAGCCAATTAATTTTATATAAAGATGATATATGTGCTTAGAAGGGAAGAATTTTTATTAAACTATAAGAAAGGTTTGTAGCACTAAGCAAAAAGGTCAAATGAGCTTCCCTTTTATGAAATAAATGAAACAAGGAGGTTCAGAATGTTGTTTTTGAAGGTTTTCTCTAGAATATTCCAATTCATATAAGAGTATATAATCCAAAATAGTTATGCGCACACCAAGACCTATGGAAGTTTCTGTTTGTTTCCTGCAGAAACCTAAACCTAATGTTTGCTGTTATCAGACTCAGGTTGTACACCTGTAACAGTATTTACCTTCCTTTTCAGAGTTTCCACAATGAGCAAGAATCAATTTCATAAGAATATAAAAAGAATAGAATACTTCCAAAATATTCCAAGTGTGTTTTAATGTGTTCATAAATCTATCTTTGATTTTGCCCAAAAAAACTCAAACAACCACTCACTTGGAATAGAGTTTCATCCCACAATCCATTTAAGTATGATCCTATTTGGCTATTAAAATTTAAATTTAATTGAAAAATCTCAAAAATAATTAATTCTAATAATGAATAATCATAATTTTCCCAAAAATTCTATTGTAAATTCATTATGAATATAGCCAAAAGTTGCCAATATCAGCATTCATGAATTGGAAAAGTGTCCCTCTTTGCCAAAATATATAAACACAAGAATTGTTCTTAGTTTCAGGTTGAGTCCATGAAGAGGTGATGATAAAGAGTATTTACAACCTGAACTATGACTTTGAAACAGATAATAATGTTAAAAATATGTTTTTGATAAAATTAAGGGGCTTTACTAATGATTATTAGTGGTGGTGAGTGCTGTTGAAAGCCCTGGGTGCAGCTTTACCTGTTGGGTTACAATAATAAAGTCTACAATACTAAAGTTTATAGTATAGACTGATTATTTTCCAAGAGTATAGCTGTTTTTGACAGCTGTACTATGTAGGAATTCAACAGCAGGATGGGCAAACCTTTTCTGGTGGAGAAAGGCCTCCTTTTATCCTAAAATGGGGTGGAATGGCCGTCTAGACCATCCACATAGAGGAAGTGAAGAGTTTTTTACTTCAGAGTACTGGCTTGTGGTTTTCATAGTGAATTCATGCTCTGTATTGGACTCAGATGTGGTTTTGAAACCACATCTGGGCAGTTTTCACCAATACAGGGTGAAGATTTTTATCTGGGGACCACATAGCCCTCTTCTGACGTGTATGACATGTATAATGCTGTACAGAACCTGTATGGGACCCCAGTATTGAATTAGTTATGAGTTATTGAAGTATAAACATTCTTCTTTGTCTAATTGACACCTCATAATCATACGTATAGGAGAATATCCCACAGTAAGACTGTATTGGTCTAAATGTGGGATTTTGAGCTTAAAACTGCCATAACGTTGTCAGTTTTTGAGATATCAAGCTCAAACTTGGCTGATTGTGTAGCACTGGATGTGTTTTACACAATGGTACCTCATTTGGTATGGTTATCATTAATTATGGCAAAGTTATGCCATGTACAAGAATTTTTGTACATATGTATGTTTTGCTTAAAAACTGTATGGAGCTTGTTTGCCCCATAGCTTTTGTTCTAGATGAGATATGAGGAAATGGATGGAACCATTAGATAGCCCTGATTGTGATCTTTCCAAAAAGACTCCCCAATTTAGGTATCTCACACTAAAACTGTAGAAGTTAGATGAGAGGTTAATAGTTTATTCACCCTTGTTTGACCTTATTTTGATCATAACTTCTGTAATTCTGGTGCTAGCTCAGTTTGGCTAGTATTATTAGTTAGCCCTGACTTAGGGATTTATTTTGAATACCCATTTTCTGGGGTTAAGCCTCTTCCTCTGCATTTCAGATGAGAGGTGAAAATTAAGGTTTATGATCAGAAACAACTTTGTTATCCTTTTTCCCATGATGATGGGACTTGTATTTTTGGAAAAGGGTGTGTTTTCTCTTTCTTTTAATACCTTTTGAGCTGATTTGGCTCAGATCCATGTTTTGGTGGTATCTTGGCTATACCATTGATTTATGGTTTTTGGCTGTCCTGCTTGTCCTCTGGTTTTGAGTCACAGGCTGACACTTAGACCCTAAAGGTATTCAAATCAGTCCATATTACACCAAAAAGTAAATCATTCTTTGGATCTGTATTTCTTCAACACCTCAATTATTTCACACAGTGTCCTCATCAACCCCCTTATGTCATCAATCTTTCATTTTTAGACTGATTACTCCCAAGTTGATACTCATTAAGCCCATTATAATGAAAAAGAGTGTTCATATCCTTACAAAAATGTAGAATTCACTCCCAGGAAAATGGTGAAGCCCCACAAAACTCCACCACCTCAACACTTGGCCTCCAGAACAAAATAATTACAACCCATTAAAGCTCTGAATCTACATGAATATGGGACAATTAAATTCAAAAGAAATATTAATGAAATAAGATCATCTCTACAGGAAGCTTCTCATTGCAAACCAGATTCTTTTGGTCCCTCATGAAAAATTCCCTCTTATTACTGACCCAGATAAATATTATTACTCTGCTGAATGTAAGCTTCCATATATTTCCATTAAGCCAATAATCTCTTACTGATTTGTATAAATCTATAGTGGAATCAGAGACCCTCCACTTTAAAGGCTCAATGATGCAAACATCCTGATCCAGCCAGTGCAACAGTGTGCTAAAAGTCATGGTTATGAATTGAAAAAGAGAAATTCTCTCCAAAGGAGGAATGTTTACTTGGAATGTGACCACAATGGTGAATATATAATTCTTAAAGGACCTATTCAGAGGCATTCAATAACAAAAAAGTGTGGATTCAAGCTTAGGATCAGAGGCTCTATTCCTGCTACCAGGAAGTCATCAAATATATTTTATGTCCTTGTTGTGCACTTATAGCTAAGGTGATATCCATTCTGAGTATTTCATCCAGTTTACCTCACCAGATATTGCTATTGGTTTCTGGTCCCACTAGAAATCCTGCATAATCATCCACCCTCTACAACCCTTGAGTAAATTTCATACATTTCCAGCTTAATGAAAAAGAACTGGCAAGGATTGATGAAGTTAAATGTTCAGCCTAATCATATTTTAAGCCAGATTTATGACCAAGGAGATACCCCCATCACTAGCAGAACCCTTTATAACTACAAAGGATACCTTTCAATCAATAAAATAAATGGGAAAACTCAACTGGAATATCTCATAAATATTCACAAAGAGAGAAATTGGGTTCATAATAATAAAATTAATACAAATGGGAAGATTACCAACCTATTATTTGCAAACCAAGCCTCCATTTAATTGGGTCATATAAACCACCATGTGATATTGATTGATGCCACTTACCATACATGAAATTACAACTTTCCACTTCTACACATGGCTGGCCAAACTGAAACTGGTCACACCTTCTGATTAGAAGTTTGCTACATAGAATGGGAAAATGATGATGGATACATATGGGAACTTAAATTATTACACATTGTGAACCAGCTCTGGAGTTGGCCGTTGAATTGGTATCTCCTAGCTCAATCCATAATTATTGCACATGGAACATTAGGAAAAACCTTATCCAAAATGTTTGCAAATATTTTCAAGAGCATGATTGGAAGGATCATCACACATCCTGGAGCGTACTGGTAAGCTCCAAGTCAGCTTGATAGTTTGAGAAAGCTCTTGAAAAAATCAAAGAGAAGTCAAGTGATTACTTGGGTGCATGGGCATATATATAAAACAACCTACTCCCATCGAATAAAATATTCTCACTGCTTGGGAAAGCCAGAATCCTCACCTCATAAATCAAGAAAGCTCTTTTGTTTAAACTTCACACTTCTACCCAAAAGACTTTATTAAAAATTCCAATGGGAGCTTTCTACAGTATTCAAAAATTTGGAAATAGCAATTGATATTGAATTGGCACAAATACACCATACTTTAGGAAAAAAGATAGTCTGAAAATTAACCAATATTTCCCCACCTTTCAAAAGGATACTTGGTACTATATAAATAACAGAAATAAAAATTATTTAAGAAAAATTTCAAAATCTCAAAGAGAAACCAAATCTTCAGCGATTCTCAAAGACATTTATGAATTGCATGAGTATTCCTTGCTCACATGAAATTAAGAAACCTCTTAATAATAAGGGATATATTGGAAGTGAAGATTTCCATCCACAATAGAATTTCCTTTATAATCCTTTTGAAGTAGGTCCCATCTTATTTCTGATATGTATTGTGGCATTCAATACCTTTTGGCCCAATTTCAAGCAATCCCTTGAAAATTGAAAGTTGGAAAAATCAAGATCCCAATGACTAATTCAGGAATTCACCACTAAAAAGACCATATTAAGAGCCCAAAAACACAGTAATCACAGAGATAGTATGGAGGAAATGAAGAATTTAGCATTCAGAATAGAAATAGCCAACATATTTCTATAATTAAATGAATAATATATGGATCCAATATTATGGAGTTATACAAGAAGGCTTACATATAAGCCTTACAGAATCCACAATATAGGCTTAATGCATACAGAAAACTCAAAAATTACTTGGCAAAGTGAAATTGTAGCGTTATATCCACCCTAAATCTATCAGGTAGATTATATTACTGGCAATTACAATCATTAAAATGAAGATTGCAAAGCACAAGGATCAGATGAAAGTATCAAGTCCAACTAAATACATGAAAATCCACTAAAAACTTGAAAATTACGCAATAATACAGGAGCCCAGATAAGGCTTATTCAGTACTCCTGCATAGCATCTGGACATTACACAGCCACAGGATCATCAAATTGAGTTTAATCCAATTTCAACTAGCTTCATGCAAGGAAAATACACTCAAATGTAAATTACACAGAAATTACAGTAATCAATAATTAAAACTCAAGAAGATATCCCCACCTTACAAAGCATGATCACCTAGAATTAATTAAATCTTACAAACAAATAATGCAGGGGCTTATTCACATGACAATATCTTCATCATTTCAATCACCAGAATTAATTCCTCGAGGCTGTGCAAGCTGACTCAAGCAGTGTAAAGGAGAAGTCACCTGATATTTTGACCAAAGTCCCCACCAAGCAAAACATCTCAATATTAATTTTTGCCAAACAAATGGTGAAAATATCTCAATCATATGACACCATTCTCAATATTACTCACCAGAATTAATTTCTCAAGCCTGTGCAAGCTTAATAATGCAGTGTAACAGATAGGTCATCTGAATTTTGTTACAAAAAATCCACACCAGAAAAATTATCTCAAGGGAAAGAATGAAAATTTACATGGAGAGCCCATGGGTACTTCTCACAAAATAAAAGGAGGCCTTTCTCTCTCATTTTTTCCTCTTTCCCTATGCAATTAATTTTACACCAAGAAGGAGAATAATTATTCATCCCTTACTAGTAGGTTAATCTAGAAATTATCATTATGATTATTATTATGTTACACTAATAGTGATTTATAAGTAGCTGTAGTTAACTGTAGGTCTGCCTATATTATAAATTGATATCTTAGTCAAAATACTCATATTGAAAGAAATATTTATATTATACTCTTCTAAATAGTAGAAAAACTATATTACTGTTTTGTTATCTAATCAAAACAGAAATACACATTAGTAGTTCCATAACTGTTACTATTAGTAAATCTTACTATTAATTATCATCCATCATTGCTATTATAACTATTGAAATATTTATCAACCTCCACCAGTATTTATTCTAGAGCTATAGTGGTGTTATCATATATAATTACTATTACTTATCAGCTATCACTATTACTATTATTATCAAAGCTATAGCTAAAATATTATGTGCATTATCCATCAATTACAACCATTTAACCAATAAACAAATTATAATATATACTCACTTTTACCACATATTCTAATATTAAAGTATTAAACATTAAAAAATAAATTACTTTTAATAAAGGAAACAATTCAAATCACCACTCAGTACTATTATATCTACTATTTATCTACTAAACTATTATATTATTATCTTGAAATCACCTACAAATTCATTATTTTAAATTATTATTATTTTATCATTAGACTGATCATTGATTAGGTCTGATAGAGACTGCTGAGAAGTCATCTCTAGCTGTGAAGCTACAATCTTAAATATTGATTTGTGAGTTTTGTAGAGAGATTGTTTAGTATATTCAGAGGGGAAGCTAAAACACTATTAGCGCCCTTGGTTACAGGATTATTTCAGCAATTAAAAACTGTTTATCTGTGATTTCCCCCTCAAGGATTGCCTTATCCAATCCCACACCAAAAGGAGTTCCACAGTATGATTGTAGTAATGTAAAAATCATGCTGAAAAGGAAATTGATTCCAATTCAAAATGGAAGAGATTGAAAAGTAACTTGATTAACTTTAAAAAACCTTACAAAAAATGATCAAAAAAATTCAGGAGCTACTTGGCTTTCAATACACAACCATTAAGCTTTGTCACCCCAAAAAGGCTTTTATTTCATGTGATGGGGCATCACTGAAAAGGAAAAGCATAAAGTCTATCAAAAGCCTTCAATTTAAGTTTGGAATCAAGCAAGATATTCTCAATAACCACAAACAGTTCCCAGAGCTACTATTATTCCCAAAGGTCAACATATGAGGGGAAAAATCTCCTATTGATAAGAAAAGAGACAAAAAAAGATGATGAAGCTAACACAAAAAGAAAATGAAAATCATTAACTGACCTAGGAAAATTGGAAACAAAATTGAGACCCTGAAAAAATTCAAATTTTTTGGAAGAACTGGTGAGTAGTGGATCAATTTTGGTATGAAAATAAATCACTGAAAAAGAACCTCTTTTCCTTAGAATCTCTATATTGATCAGATAAAGCCACCATTAATGCATCAGATAATTGATAATATTTATAATTCTCCTTAATATGGGAATTGTGTATTTCATGCAATGGCAAAGGGATTGTCATTTTCAAGCCCACACAAGAGTAAAAGAGCTGGAGAGAAGTGATACAATATCTGATAGAAGAAATTGATAGGAATTTTGATTATTATAACAAAATATTGTAAGGATAGGTGTAAATGGATACAATAAGCAATAATATGGGGGCTACAACCATTACAAAAATGGAGAACTGGTTAAGTAAATGGGATCATGGCTCAATACTGACAAATACAAATAAGTGCCCATTTATACTTTTCCATCCAGATTAGCATAAATACCCAGCACAGACATTCCTTCCTACCCTCTTCAGTCCACGTGGAGTGTCCATCATGCACCCGATTTCCCTAGGTCACATAAATGGGAAACATTGGATACTCATTATTTTCAATGAATATGAGATAGGAATATTACCTCTTCCTGAATTTCCACCACAGTGGCCTGGGGAACATTCAAATCAATCAGCATCAAATTAAAGAAGAATATATTCCTCATCAATAAAGACTTCTGAAAATGTAGACAGATTACTTTCATAAGGAAAATGACTTTTGTTTTTTCATTGTGAAATTTGTAAACAAATTTATGAGATAGAACACTCAATTAACATGGATTTAGTAATCACTTGGATGAGTGGATTTAGAAAACGGAATCCATGAAAGGCATTAAGGAATATCTGAAACCACATTTTTATAGGTAGGTTGAGGTGTGGAAAAATTATTCTCCCAAAAAAAACCCTCACCCATTTATTTCACACTTTTTTTCACATCACCCAAAAGAGGAACCAAAGATCCAAATTATCCCCATTATCCGCCCAAAACAGGTATTCCTTAAAAAAAAAGCATTAAAAACCAAATTTTCCTAATAGTTCCACACTATTTTTCTTCTTTTCCTCAAAGATTGCTTTTTACTTCAAAAAAGCCTGCTTCCAAGCATTTGAAGTTCAAATTTTTTTGGCTTCCCTAATCTATTAAACTCATATTTCAGCCAATTTGTTCCACTTTTACCCACTTTTTTTTCACACCTTTTATCCCCTCTTTTTCATATTTTGAAAGCTTCTTGCCTTGTTACAACTCCCCAAACTCCCCCTTTTTTGAATTTAAAGAACATTTTCAATGAATAAGGCTTAAAAACCCCACTAAAGGTGAATTTCAGACTCTTGAGCTTCTTTGGCAGCATGTGCATAATGTTGCCATGGCAAAGGGGTATGCTATGTAAACCTTGATGTCCAATATGAACCAAAACCAATTTGAAATAGAATGTGACAGGTCTGGGACCCCAAATTCTCACAAAAAATCCTCCAAAAGAGTCACTTGAAGAAAGCTTTACTGTCCATTTGGACTTTATGCAAAAAAATATGCCAAAGGTGCCACTTGGACTCCTAAAGTCAGAAATCTTGAAGAAGGCCAACGATTCCACTTAAAATATCATGGCAAATCCTGCTCTTAGAGAATTCAATTAGAAAGAAGCATCCCAAACTGCTTAGGTGTTTGAATCAATTCTCATGAAAAGTCAAATTCAGGCCCAATTATTCAGCTAGAGGGAGTCTGACAGGCCTGTAAGCCTTCAAGACATTTACAACCAAGTAGAGAAAATTAAGAAAGAAAAACTGCAAGGAAGAAGACCCATTGATGCTCTTATCAAAACCCTCAAAGAAGAAATGTTTGTGTGGTCGTCTTCAAGGAATACTGAGGGACACATTACCTCCTTATTTTTTACTCACCCCCTTTTCATAAAACTCCTTCATGGATTAACTCATATAATTCTTATGGATTGTACTTATAAGACCAATGAGTAAGAAGTTCACCTTTTTATATTGTTTAATTCAGCTCAAAAAAGAAGATCTTTCATGGGGATTTTAGCTTTAATGAGGATGAAGCTGAAACCTCATATACTTGAGTATTGAATCAATACATAGAAACAATTCTCTACAACACCAATATCTTCCCCCTCCAGTTATTGTTCATAACAGGGATTTGAACTTGAAAAATTCCTTAAGAAGCTCTTCCCAGACTCAAAAGCTATGTTGTGCATTTGGTGCATAAATAAAGATGTATATTCCCATTTAATGAAGAAAAATGGTCATGGAACTGATTTTTGACAATTTGATGGGCCTTTGAAATCAAGTAGCTTACTTTTATATTTAAATTTTATTCTTACTCTTGTGTTTATCAATAACTTTGGGATCTGCTCATAAGTTTATGTATTAATCGACTAAAAGATGTTTCAAAGATAATGTGAAGAAGATTCAAAATGAATTCAAAGATCCCAAAGTGTTGAAATATTTGGGAAAAAACTAGCTTCCTCTAAGGGAGTATTATATGCAAGCCTGGACCAAATACCATTTTCACCTGAGTTTGGTACTCACCTCAAGCGTTGAAGGTGGCCATGCAAAGGTTACAATTTAGCTCCAAATGTCCACTGGTACTCTCCTTAAGATTGTGAGGTCCCTTTGCATGGCTTTCAAGAAGCCATTCATTGAAATAATCAACAGAATCTCCAAAAAATGCTGTTCCATGTTGAGAATTCCCCTCCTCACATCTGTGCTCCCAATGGTGAGGTGTCCCATTCTGCACTTTAGATGGCCTTTGTAAATTACAAAAAAAAACTCTCCCCAATGAAAATGCACCAAAAAATACAACAATTATCAAAGCATACGTTGCAATCACAAGAACCAACAGGTATTTGCCAAGTGCCAAAGGATCAAGTTGTCAGACTTCCACCCCTAGTGGCATTTGAATTGACCTGTGTGAATTTCTTCCTCTTCACTTTCTTAGCTTTTTCATATTAACTGATTTTCTTTGTCATATTCTTCTAAGACTGGCTATCAAGGTGAGGATCAAAGTGTTAAGAAAGAAATAAAGAATAAACACAAAGAAGTATTTTTAGATATTGGGGAAGACATTTTTTAAATACCAATGGCATAAATAACAACAATTCTTAATAATTCTCAAGATGTTTTGAGTTTAAAAGTCTCTTTTGATCAAATTGCCAAAAGTCAAGAGGATCAAGAATATTATGAAGACCCACTAAAATTCAAAAATACCCATGGAAAACCTCAAGGAGCCAAAAATGAAAATCAAAGAGATCCCTCAAGATCTGAAATAATTAAAAACCAATGCAAGAGAAGGGGAAGCCCCCCATCAAAAGTGACTATTACAACAGCTTTAAAACCACAGTCGATTGCCCCCCTCAGATTATGAAAGTGGATTCATCTGAATCTCCTGAGGCCTCATTATCCAAATAAACAACTTAGCCAGATTTTCTACCTTCAGAAGCTAATTTTAGTCATCATGAAAAATTACAAGTCACCCTTAGAAGGCCCATAACGTTGGCCAAGAGTAGCAGAAACTCACAAGGAAATTCCCACAAGCCTGCATAAAATTTGACAATATATGTCTCAATTGACTTAACCTGTGACCAAAGCTAATATCACACAAGTGATCAATTCTCCAAGCTGATTGTGAGTTTTTGATTAATTTTAATGTAGAACTTCTTATTTTTATATTTATTCATTTTCATCACTCATTTTTATTAGGTACCTGCTGAGAAGACCTTCTTAAACTTATACAGAAATAAACCTTAAGCTTCATTGATTTCCAGGGTGATAGAAACTGTGGCTACAGAACAGTATCCAATTAAATTTACAAGACTCAAGATCAGTGGGCTGATTTCATAGGTGACTTGGCTGGAGAAACTCACAGAAATCAAGACTTCATGAAGCCATGAACACTTTGGTACCCTCAGTATCTGCTTGTTTAGACACCGTTAAGTGGTATGAAGATGTTGGCCAGGATTCAAAGATAAAGTGGATGTCCATTCCCAATATGGGGGATCCAATTGCAAATAAGTATCAAAGACCAGTTTTGTCTTGTTCCACAGTCCAATATTTCTCTTTCCCCCTTATGTCTGCCCTCAAAATGACAATCCACCAATCTTCATCTGTTTTTTTGATAGCTATTCTCATTTCGTCTCATTGGATATCATCATTTCTAAAGCTTACCCTGTCCCCCCCATTACTGTGAATTGGGAATTTTATGCCCAGCCACAAGCCATGGGGTGGGCAGATAAATTTAAGGAAAACAGGATGTTATATCTGTCCAATCTTCCTCCCCCTCAGAAAAATCCCACCATTTTGGAGGTTGATTCAGATTGATTTTTTTTATATACAATTTATGCCAATTATCCCCCTCCTCAGTTATTTTTTTTCTTAGATCCCATGTAGGTCTGTTTTTTAATAATACATGTGGCACTTTTTTACTTACAAGTAGTCATATTATAAAAATGATTTTTTTTTGGAAAAACACACAAATATTTGTGCCTTCAATTTTCCTTCCCAACAAACTCCCACAATTATGAGCTTCAAAATCTTTATTCTAAGGATTCTTCCCTACATTTTGAGAAAGAAATTATGGAAATCCATAAGTGGGAAGATTCCTAATTAATTTTTTATGAAAATAGGCCGTTGTGCCAAATTGGCCAAATTCAAGAAATTTGGCAAAGAAAAATTGGCAAAAAAATTGGGGATCTTGACCTCCAAAGTTAGGAATAAATATGGCAAAGAAAAACAAAAAAACCCAAAACCAAGCCTGAGGATCTTTTTTTTAAAAGAATAGGCTACTTATGTGTGTTTAAAAATGCTCTTTTTTGTAGTATGTACTATTTTAATTTCTTTAAGGTGTCGATATGAAAATTTGATAAAATATCAAGTACTTTTCCTGTCCTCAAAATTTGTATAAGGTAAAATGATATAAAAATAGTAAGAAATAGTATTTTTAAAGGAAAACACACCAATTTTATTGTTTTTAAATTTATAAGTATAAAAAAATAATATAAAATTTTTTTATCATTTTACCAACAATAAAGCTTTATCCAAAAATACTCTACAAGAGATATTTAAGGCTACAAAAGAAATTTATTCAAGAGCAATTTCAATTGGAATTAATTAAGCAAAGAACTGCAAGTAATTAATTAAAGAACAAAGTCTTTAAAAAGATATTCAAAGAGAAAAAATGCCCAAAAGTGACCAGAGTGAATTTGGAAACATAGTGACAAAGTTAACAGTGATGAAAGATGCTTTAATTCACTTTTGGGGTGGTTCAGGGGTAAAAATGACTATAAGAGTTACAAAAAATTATTGTAATGATTTTTTCACGTGGTTAAAAGGTTCAAAAATGTTTTAAAAAAGGGTGGTTTGAATCTTTCATTAATTGGTTTAACAGTGTTTAAACTAATTATAAAAGGACAAGATTCTAACATGAAGAGAAAAGTGGGGCAAAGAAGAAATTCTTTTATAGCCATCAAATTTCTTACTCCAAAAGTGAAATTTACTCTTGTCAGTCGTGAAAAACAGTCTGACAACAGAAACACCAATTATGGCATCTTTGAACCCTGGTTTAGACCAAAAAATGGCTGGTTTAAGCCATTTTAGACCCTTAAATCAGCCATTACTATAGAAATACCTGGTCCAGAGCCTTCAAGGCAAGTCAGAATGTGTGTAAGAGGCGTAGAGACCAGTTAAAACTGTTTTTACTAACATTGATTTAGCCTAAGGGTAGTTTTACCCTCTTGGAAGCAGTTAAAACTACCCTGGTTGGTATCAAAACCTCATCATCAATTGAGTCACAGACCCTGAGACTCAATTACAGGCGGAAAGTAATGACCTTTTGCGTGGATTTTGACATCCCATGCCAGTCAGCAAGGAGTTTGGGGGCCTAGCTCCCCCTTAGAGCTAGAGTGTCTTTTCTCCCCCATAATTAATCTTTCCAATTTATTTTTTCTTTAATTCCTAATCATGTAATACAATTATAATTTAAAATTGTAATAAAACATTTTACCAAAAATATTTTAATTTCATAATTTTGATTAAAAGTTCATTTTTATTTAATTTTTACAAGTAAAAATGTAATTTCATAATTTTAAATTTTATTGTAATTTTATTTTTAAACTATAATGAAATTTTGATTTTTAAATTGGAATTTGTATTTATATTTCAATTTTTTATTTTTATAATATAAATCAATTTATTTTATTTATATTTGTATCTTAATTTATCATTTGTGGTCTTTTGGGTATATGAAAATACCTCTCAGGCTCACATTCTCTGCCCCTAGAGAAAGAATATTACTTTGTAATATGTTTATTTCTAGTGTGCCTGAACCTTCTGAGAAGTTTAGTAGCTTCAGGTATGTCTTTTTCTGGCAACCATTCATCTTCACGAGTTCGGTCACTGTACCTAACAAGGTATTCCCTTACTGTCAGCCTGTGACTCAAAACCAGAGCACAAGCATGATAGCCAAAATACCATAAATCAATGGTATAGCCAAGATACCACCAAAACATGGAGCTGAGCCGAATCAGCTCAAAATATATCAAACAAAAGAGGAAACTTACCCATTTTTGAAAATATAAGTCCCATCACCATAGAACAAAGAATAACAAAGCTATTCCTTCTCAAATTTATTGCTGAGCATAAACCTTAATTTTCACGTCTCATCTAAAATCCAGAAGGAGAGGCTTAAACCCATCAAATGGGTATTTAAAATGAAGCTCTAAGCCAGGGCTATCCAATGGTACTTTCTAAAATGAGCTAGCACCAGTATTACTTGAGTTAGGGCCAAATTCAGGCCAAATAAGGGTGAACAAAACACTCACCTCTCATCTACCTTTTGCAGTTTTAGCATGAGATACCTAAAGTGGGGTCTTTTTGAAAAGAGCACAATCAGGGCTATCTGATGGTGGAATCAATTTCTCCATAGCTCAAGTAGCACAAAAGGTATGGGGCAAATAAGCTTAATACAGCTTTTTGCCTAAAGCACGCAAATGTACAAAAATCTTGTACATGGGATAACTTTGCCATATATAATGATACCCATATCAAATAAGGTACCATTGTGTAGAGCACTGATAGGGATACACACTGAATCAATTTTGAGGTTGATATCTCAAGAATTGACAAAGTTATGGCTGTTTTAAGGTCAGATTCCCACCTGCTGTCATGTACAGCCTTACCATGGCATAATGTCCCATAATCATGAATATGAGGTGTCAAATAGGCAAAGAAGCTTGTTTTTACTTCAATAACTCATATTTCAGTAAATACTGGGGTCCCATACAGTTTCTGTACAGCATTCTACACGTCATACATGTCAGAATCAGGCTGTGAGGTCCCCAGATGAAATTTTTCACCCTGTATTGGTGAAAACTGCCCAGATGGGGTTTCAAAACCACATCTGAGCCCAATAAAGGTCTTTGCAAACCACAATCCTGTTCCAGAGAGTGAAAAATCCCCACTTCCTCTATGTGGAAACGTCTAGCACCCTTTCCACCCTGTCAGCCTGTGACTCAAAACCAGAGCACAAGCATGACAGCCAAAATACCATAAACCAATGGTATAGCCAAGATACCACCAAAACATGGAGCTGAGCCAAATCAGCTCAAAAGGTATCAAAAGAAAGAGGAAACTCACCTCTTTCTGAAAATATAAGTCCCATCACCATAAGACAAGAAATAACAAAGTTATTGCTGAGCATAAACCTTAATTTTCACCTCTCATCTAAAATCTAGAAGGAGAGGCCTAACCCCATCAAATGGGTACTAACAACGAAGCTCTAAGACAGGGCTATCCAATGGTACCAGCCAAACTGAGCTACCACCAATATTACTGGAGTTATGGTCAATTTCAGGCCAAATAAGGGTGAACAAAACATTCACCTCTCATCTAACTTCTACAATTTTAGTGTGGGATACTTGAAGCGGGGTCTTTTTGGAAAGAGCACAATTAGGGCTATCTGATGGTGCCATCCACTTCTTTATATCTCAACTATAACAGAAGTTATGAGGAAACAAGATCAATACAGCCTTTTGCCCAAACCATGCCTATGTACAAAAAACCTTGTACATGGGATAACTTTGTCATATTTAATGATAGCCATACCAAATTGGGTGTCATTGTGTAGAGATCATACAGGGCTATCCAATGAGCCAACCTTGAGCATGATATCTCAAAAACTGACAGAGTTATGGCCATTTGAAAGCTATAATCCCACAATATGACCAATACAGCTGTATTATGACAGGATACAGTTGTGCTCTGATTATGAGGTGTCAAACAGACGAAGAATCATGTTAATACTTCAATACCTCATAGTTCAGTCAATACTGGGGTCCCATACAGTTTCTGTACAGCATTCTACGCATCATACACATCAGAATCAGGCTGTGAGGTCCCCAGATGAAAATTTTCACCCTGTATTGGTGAAAACTGCCCAGATGTGGCTTAAAAACCACATCTGGGCCCAATACAGGCTATACAGGCTGTTTGAAAACCACAAGCCAGTCCTAGAGAGTGAAAGATCTTCACTTCCTCTATGTGGAAAGGTCTAGCACCCTTTCCACCCCATTTCAGGATAAAAAGGAGGCTTTTTCACAGCCAGAATTGTCTCCTCATCCTGCTCTTGAATACCCTACATAGTAAACTGTCAAAAACAGTTTTACTCTTGGGTAATAACCTGGTATACTCTTAATTTAAAGTATTGTAGTCTTTATTATTGTAACCCAACAGGTAAATCTGCACCCAGGGCTTTCAAAAGTGCTCACCACCACTATATTCCTTATAGTAAAGCCCTCTTATTATTAAATTAAACCATCTTTAACTCTTATAAAAATCTTATAAATCTCTATTTACCGTGTCACAGTCATAGTTAAGAGTTGTAAATACTTTTTAATACTCTCATCATAGACTCAGCCTGACATTTTGGGGGCCTGGCCGTGTTTTAAAACCTTTTTTGGACCTTTACAAGTAAGTTTTTTTCTCTTTTTATCATTTATTGACACTTGTTTTATCTTTTTTAGGCGTCATTTTCTTTAAAAATATATATTTTTATATATTTTTCTTTTATTTTTTAAAATACTCCTATTTTAAGGAGTATCTGTCACGTGGCTAATAACCACAAGACCAGTATTTTTGGTGTGTTTTGTATATAAAAACACTTGTAAGCCACTAATACAGTCTTAATTCTTAGTTTAATCAAGACAGCTCATACTGATAAACCAACAGTTGAGGTGTGTTTGGGCACATTGCTAACTCAATTGCCCTGTAATACACCACCTTTGACAGATTATACTTGCTAACTACAAGTATTCTGTAAGATATTGGTATACAAACAGTCTACCACATATCAATAAGCTGTATTTTTGACGTGGAATTGTTAATTCAATTACACTGTCATCATACAAGGGCATATTGTAACAATAGACAAGCCCAGAGGCCATTCTTAGACATGCAAAACCAGACTTCTTAAGAAGTCTTAAATGACATAAGCCCTCTTTTCCTGTTTCATTCAGTGGAAGAAAATTTCATGCCACTTGAGACCCAGTCACAGGCCAACACACCAGTGATACCCTCAGAGCCAGAGGGCAGCAAGGGCAAAGGAAAAAGACTTAGTGAAGGCCTCATTACAGCCAAAAAGTGAACACCAATAGCCACTCAGAGGAGTAGAAAACCACAAAACTCTGCTTCAATACAAGGTAAACCAACCTTAACCACTTGTACAGGAAAAATTACAATTATTAAACCAGTTGTAACCTCCAAAGGCAAACTGCCCAAATCAGCAGATAAAAAATTTGTACAAGGCACAGTCAAAGGTAACTACCCTAAGAACATAAAGTTTTTGACTGCTTGCAAACACTGATATGTCCCCTGCATACCTCAGAGACCTTGGCTTCCAAAGGAACCAGCCAGAGGACAGAGAAGGCTTGTCCAGAACCAGAAGACCTGGAAGAGGACACCTTGGACACAGTGGTGGATGGCAAAACAATGAGGGAGATAATATCAACCTTTCCATTCACACTCCAATTCAACAGGAACCTCAAACCAGAGGACTGGAAGGATATGGATCAAGTTCTTCAGCTCCACCAACTCCTCAAAGATTCATTTCAATGGAGCATGGACAACAAAAGGTTCAACCTGGCAGGTCACTGGGCAGAACTTGGAGAAAGTTTCCAGAAGATCTGTCTCAAAGAGATAGACTTCAAAGACCTGATGGTAATCACCAAAGGTTGGAATCCTACCAGGCAGTTCAGACTCCTGGAGGCAAGGGCACAGAGGATAAGGGAGAATCAAGCCACTATCCAAGCTATAGAAGAACAGTTAACCCAGACAGGGCCTACTCAGATTCCTTCAGGCTCACAAGGATCAGGCCAAATCAGCTCTCCAGTGGCTTCACACCATTCAGAAACCAGCAGATCAGTGGGCAAGAGTCACCATTCTTCACAATTCCAGGAAGTTTCCAGGAGAAGAAAAGGAAACAAGGGAAAAAACAAAACCTCCTTCAACCAGAGGAGGAAAGAGTCAGACCCTATGATTCAGAAGCTGTTGGATTTGGTAAAAGAAGTGCACAAGAACCAGAAGTAGTTGTGAACCACTCTAGAATCAGTAAACCTAGTAATAGAAACATTACCCCCACTCAGACTGAACATAACATTGTCACATCTGGGAGTAACATCAACAGTGATACACTGTGGTTACAAATGTCCCAATATGCTGAGCAATATGCACAGCAGTTTTCAGAAATTGAAGCTGGCCAAGAGAGGATGAGAAAAACTCAAGCCTCCTTGGAACAGATAGCTGATAATCTTCAAGAAGGATATGCTCAACTGAGCAAAGCCTCTGAAGAAACCAACAAAATACTGAATACAGTCTTTGAAGAACAACACCACAGCAAAAGGGACAGGGATTGTCTGGACCAAGACATAAACAAATTGTTCAATGTATACCATAACCTGAAGCCCCAACCACAAGGCCAAGTTATGGAGAATCCATATCAACCAGATGACATCAAACCAGATGCCATGTTGATGAATAAGGCAAGATCTCCATCACAATACCAGGATGGAGATGGAATGTCTTATTCAGAGAAGGAAGCCTTGAAACAGCTTCCTGAGGCCTCAAGCTGGCCCAAATTCTCTGGAACAGGAGAATATGATCACATGGAACTCATAGATTATATTGATGGACTCTTCATTGATGTACCAAGCATACCAGACTACTGGATTACTGCTATATTGAATACTGCATTTAAAGGTCATGCTAGTATATGGTAAACAGAAATGAAAGAAATCCATGGCAGAAGGAACTGGCCATGGTGGAGGAGTCAAATAATCCAAAAGTACAGTAATGGAACTTGGATATGGCAAAAGACCATGTCATTTGAAAATGACAAATACTCTGTGGAAAAAGATCCATATGAGTGGTGTCTTAGACAGTCTAAAAGACTTAAAGCCATTGATCCTCAGATGAACATCCAAATGAGGAATCACAAACTTCTGACACAATTGCCAGAAGAACTAGAGCATGCAGTAAAATGCAGATGAAACCAAAATTGCACTCTAGATGACATTGCCAACACCTTACAAGACATAAGGAAAAGGACTAATATAGGGAAATTCACCCCATATAAGAGCAGTAGTTTCAAAGAGAAACAACCTTTCAGGGTAGAGTTTAAAGACAAACCCAAAGAAAGAGTGGCAGAAGTGGCAAAGAAGAGGAATTCTTGTCACAATTGTGGCTCAACAGACCACTATGCCAACAGCTGTCCAAAGGCAAAGAAAAAAGTCTATGCCATAGAGAAAGTCCCTGAGGAAGAACCTCCAACAGAGGATTCTGAATCAGACTCCATGGGTGATGCCATCAGAAACCATCTGATGATGATCAAGACCCAAGAGAGGAATTTCTAGTGGAATACCAAGAGGAAACCCCACTAGAAGTTCAGGAAATACAGTTGGAAGCAGGCATGCCACAGGACACTGCTAATAAAAACTTGTGCAAACACACACAAGATGCACAAACATTCCTGGTTACACCAACCGCAGGAATGGCATATATACATGGGACAGCCACAAAAATGGCTGTTTGCATTGATAATGCTCAGCATCCACTGATAATTGATAGTGGGGCACACTGCTCCATAGTGGCTAGAAGCTATCTAGATACCCACTTCCCAAACTGGGAAAAACAACTCCTGTCCACTAATGCAAAGAACTTTAAAAGTGAATCAGGGAAGATGACTTCCATTGGGACAATTATCAAAGAGATAATTATACCCCACAGGAAGGGTCATATCAGACTCAACCCAGAGTTTGTAGTGCTTAATGATGCCCACATCCAAGGGTTTTTACTGGGAACAGATTACCAGAGGATGTATGGAATAGACATTTACAACAGTAAAAATAGGCACATCACCATTGGTACTAACAAGGAAAAGAAATTTTCACTTGATATATACCAGATATCTTCTCAGGATCCACTAGAAGAACTTCTGAAGGAATTCAGAGAGGGACAGTTTAGAACTACCCTCACCAGTAAACAGAAACCAAGTTTACTGAAGATGCTGAGGAAGAACAGACCAGCATTTGCCATTGGTGAAGAACCATTAGGCAAGATCAAAGGCCATGATATAGAACTATATATGGATGTGGAAAGGCCTCATCCACCCATGCTTAGGAGACCTCCTTATCCAGCAAGCCTGGAAACCAGGAAAGAAACTGAGAAACATATCAATGAACTCCTGGATATGGATGTCATCAGGAAGATTGGACATAATGAAATAGTGGAAATGACCACCCCTGTCCTAATCACCTGGAATGATGGCAAGTCTAGACTGTGTGGAGATTTAAGAGCTCTGAATAACTACACAAAAGCAGACAGGTACCCTATACCCAGCATACCTCATGCCTTGGATAAACTGGCTAAAGCCAAATACATAACCAAAATGGATTGTATGAAAGGTTTCCACCAAAATAGAGTTAAACCAAGCTCCATGAAATTACTCAGAATAATATGCCATATGGGCATATATGAGTACACCAGAATGCACCAGCCCACTTCCAAAGGATGATGGACACAATATTTCAAGATGAAATATTGTAAGGCTGGATGGTAGTATATATTGATTATCACATTATATACTCAGAGACATGGGAGGACCATGTGCAATACATAGACAGAGTACTAAGTAAATGCACACCCATAAATCTCAAAATTTCACTTAAAAAATGCAATTTTGGCCAACAAGAGTTACTGGCTCTAGGACATAAAATCTCAGGTCTTAGTCTGGCAATCAACCAGAACAAAGTAGCAGCAGTACTGCAAAAGCCAGTACCAAAAAGCATCAAAGAGATGCAATCCTTTCTTGGGTTTGCTAGCTACTATACAAACCACATCAAAAACTTTGCACACATAACTAGTAGTTTATACAAGTTATGTTCAAAAGATGTAGTTTTTGAAATAACCAAGGAAAGGAGGGATGCGTATGAGAGGATCAAATATGAACTCACTAATGCACCTGTGCTCATCTTGCCTGACTTTGAACTACCATTCAAGTTATATTTAGATGCAGCATGCAGTCAAGGACTAGGAGCAGCCCTTCACCAAAGACAAATTGTGGATGGTGAACCAAGAGAAGGAGTGATTTGCTACATCTCAAGACAGCTGAAAGATTCAGAAGCCAGGTATGGGGCCACCCAGAATGAGTGTCTATGTCCAGTCTGGGCTCTAGAAAAACTCCATTATTATCTGGAGGGTGCAGTCTTTGAAGTCTACACAGACTGCACAGCCTTGAAGTCTTTACTAAACATGAAGACTACAAATAGACACATGCTGAGATGGCAAATAGCCATTCAGAAGTATAGAGGGAACATGACCATTATATACAAAGAAGTTCAAAGTCATACCAATGCAGATGGCCTTAGAAGATGGCCACTGGATAATGTCAAGAGCAATCCAGCTTATGACCCTGAAGTTGCAGCCAAAATCCCTATCCATTTCATGGAAATAGACAGGAGGAAGAACTTCAGATTTTCTGAATGGGGACCAGAGAGTGGTACCTCTGACAGTGAAAACACTGATTCAGAGGAGACAGAAACTCCCATATTGGGAATAAGCTCCTCTGAACTGCACAAGAAATGTTTTAGTGCAGTACTGAAGTTTTATACCAAACACAAACAGTGTGGCATACTACTACAAATCCTTCAACAAAAAATACAGGAGTCCAGAACTGGAAGCCCAACTGGAAGAACCCTGGTTGAGGGCCTATAAGGATAACAAGTTTTTCCTTATAGATGGCCTGCTCTACCACAGAGAAAAGCACACAAGTGCACTCACAGTGGTAGACAGAGACCACATCTCATTGATCCTGCAGGAATGCCATGACTGCCCCTATATGGGACACATGAGTGAAGACAGGATCAAAGAGAGGGTAGCAAGCACAGCTTGGTGGCCCAAGTAGGAGCAGGAGTAGAGTGAATACATCAACACCTGTGAAAGATGCCAAAAGGCAAACAGGAAAAATGGGAAGAAGTATGGGTTACTTCAGCACATAGAGGAGCCCAAGAACCCATGGGAAACCATCAACATGGACTGGGTCACAGGGCTTGTCCAAGGAGGCAAAGAAAACTACAATGCCTGCCTAATCATAGTTGATAGGTTCAGCAATAGCATGAGGTGTCTACCATGCCACAAGGAGGACACAGCCATGGATACTGCCCTGTTATTTTGGAATAACATCATATCTACGTGTGGAGTCCCTAAAATCATCATTAGTGATAGGTACCCAAAATTCACATCTGAATTTTGGACCAACTTGTATGACATGCTTGGCACCCAGCTTGCTTTTTACACAGCTTACCATCCCCAAACAGATGGCCTAGCTGAGAGGATGATCCAGACTATGGAAGACATCCTTAGAAGGTTCTGTGCCTATGGCATGGAATACATGGACCATGAAGGATACACCCATGACTGGGTTACCCTTCTACCAGCTGGCAAGCTGGCTTATAATACAAGTCAGCACTCTACAACAGGAAAAACACCTGCAGTGGTTGAGAAAGGGTGGAATACCCTGTTGCCTGTGGATCACTTAAAGAAGAATCTTCTTACCATCCACCCCAAAGCCAGAGACTTCCATGATATGTGGAAGAGGGCTTGTGACACAGCTGCCAAATGCATAGCTGAGGCAAAAGAATACAATAAGCAGAGGTGGGACAAGACACACATGGCACCTGAATTTAAGGAAGGGGACCAGGTGCTAGTGTCTACACTGAGCTTTAATAATCTTAAAGGACCCAAGAAGATGAGGGACTCATTTGTAGGGCCTTTTACTATCATTAGGTTGATAGGAAAGAATGCAGTGGGAGTCAAACTTACAGAGGAATTTTCCAGGAAGCACCCAGTCTTCCCAGTAAGCTTGGGCAAACCATACTTCCAGACAGAGGAGGATAAATGCCCCTCCAGGAAAAAGAACCCCACACCACCTGATATACTGGAAGAGGAGGATTCCCCAGGACCTGTGAGTAAAATCATCAGGGCCAGAAAGATCATACTTAATGGAAAAGATCAAAGACAATACTTAGTCAGATTCAAACACCAAACAGCTGATAAAGACAAATGGTTGGCAGAATATGCCATACCAGATGGGAACCTTCATCCAAGAAGATTCAGGGCCTCTAGAAGGACTGAACAGTCTCATCAATAATGAGCCTTTGTTTAGAGGGAGGGTATGTCAGCCTGTGACTCAAAACCAGAGCACAAGCATGACAGCCAAAATACCATAAACCAATGGTATAGCCAAGATACCACCAAAACATGGAGCTGAGCCAAATCAGCTCAAAAGTTATCAAAAGAAAGAGGAAACTCACCTCTTTCTGAAAATATAAGTCCCATCACCATAAGACAAGAAATAACAAAGTTATTCCTGCTCAAGGTTATTGCTGAGCATAAACCTTAATTTCCACCTCTCATCTAAAATCTAGAAGGAGAGGCTTAACCCCATCAAATGGTTACTCACAATGAATATCTAAGCCAGGGATATCCAATGGTACCAGCCAAACTGAGGTAGCAGGAATATTACTGGAGTTATGGTCAATTTCAGGCCAAATAAGGGTGAACAAAACATTAACCTCTCATCTAACTTCTACAGTTTTAGTGTGGGATACTTGAAGTGGGGTCTTTTTGGAAAGAGAACAATCAGGGCTATCTGATGGTGCCATCCACTTCTTTATATCTCAACTATAACAGAAGTTATGAGGCAAACAAGATCAATATAGCCTTTTGCCCAAACCATGCCTATGTACAAAAAACCTTGTACATGGAATAACTTTGTCATATTTAATGATAGCCATACCAAATTGGGTGTCATTGTGTAGAGCCCATACAGGGATATCCAATGAACCAACCTTGAGCATGATATCTCAAAAACTGGCAGAGCTATGGCCATTTGAAAGTTATAATCCCACAATATGACCAATACAGCTGTACTATGACAGGATACAGTTGTACTCTGATTATGAGGTGTCAAACAGACAAAGAAGCATGTTGATACTTCAATACCTCATAGTTCAGTCAATACTGGGGTCCCATACGGTTTCTGTACAGCATTCTACGTGTCATACACATCAGAATAAGGCTGTGAGGTCCCCAGATGAAAATTTTCACCCTGTATTGGTGAAAACTGCCCAGATGTGGTTTCAAAACCACATCTGGGCCCAATACAGGCTGTTTGCAAACCACAATCCAGTCCTAGAGAGTGAAAAATCTTCACTTCCTCTACGTGGAAAGGTCTAGCACCCTTTCCACCCCATTTCAGGATAAAAAGGAGGCTTTTTCACAGCCAGAATTGTCTCCTCATCCTGCTCTTGAATACCCTACGTAGTAAACTGTCAAAAACAGTTTTACTCTTGGGTAATAGCCAGGTATACTCTTAATTTAAAGTATTGTAGTCTTTATTATTGTAACCCAACAGGTAAATCTGCACCCAGGGCTTTCAACAGCGCTCACCACCACTATATTCCTTATAGTAAAGCCCTCTTATTATTAAATTAAACCATTTTGAACTATTATAAAAAACGTTTAAATCTTTATTTACGGTGTCACAGTCATAGTTAAGAGTTGTAAATACTTTTTAATACTCTCATCATAGACTCAGCCTGACACACCCCATTTCAGGACAAAAAGGAGGCTTTTCACAGCCAGAATTGTTTCCTCATCCTGCTCTTGAATACCCTATGTAGTAAACAGTCAAAAACAGGTTTACTCTTGGGTAATAATCAGGTATAATTATAACTTTTATTATTGTAGCTCTTATTATAGTAATCCAACTGGTAAGACTGCACCCTGGGTTCTCAATAGTGCTCACCACCACTATTCTTCAATAGTAGAACCTTTTTATTATATTATAAATCATCATCTTAAATTAAAAACTCTTATTTTAAATCATTTTTCTACATCTCAAAGTCATAGTTCTAGTTGTAAATAGCCTAATTACTGCTTCAACATAGACTCAACCTGACACTTACTTTGTTGGTTCTCAAATTTCTCTCTTTAAAAACTTTGGTAATCTTCTTACTTCCAGATGACTCAATAGGAGGTATAATTTAGGGAACTTTATTCCTCAAGGGAAATCTTTCAGAATAACTAGATTTATATAGCTTTATGAAGCTCACCGGAAATGTAGGATGCTTATTGCTAAGCTCTTCAGATAACTCTACTTCAACAGCATTTTCCTCATGGGGGGCCTTAATAACAAAAGGTCCTGAAGAGGAGTCTTTCAGATTTTTACATCCTTTGATGTTTTTGAAGTTAGTGGTGGATACAAGAGCCAAATCCCTCACTTTGAAATCTAGAGTTTCATGTGATTTATCTTATTTGTCCTTAGCATATGCAAAAGAGTCTTCCATGCACTTTACTTCATGCTTTCTAGCTTTGTCTAGCATTCCCTTGAAGTTAGAAGCTGTGAGATGTATTGCAATAAACTCTTTCCTCAAGGAATCTTGAGGTAATTTGGGGTTCCATCCGTTTTCTAGGATAGCAGGAGGTTTATTGGTACTGGCATGGATTGTTTTATATGCTAATTACAGTGCTGGCAACAGAGTGCACCAATCATGGGTAAATCCATCACAATCTTTGAATTCAAGGCCATATGCACAAAATACTCTTACTATGTCCTCCAAGGCCTGGATCATTCTTTCAGCCAGACCATCAGTTTGTGGGTGTTAGGCTGTAGAGAAGGACAGCTTAGTTCCAAATAATTGGTGAATATTTCTACATAGTGGTGAAGTGAATTTGGGATCCCTGTCACTAATGATATTTGTAAATATGCCAGTCCATGACACTACTCTATTCTATATCAGAAGAGCCGTATCCATGGCTGTATTGTCTTTGTGACATGGTAAAAAGATTGGAGTTTTACTGAATCTGTCTATAATCACTAGGAAAGCATTATAAATTCTGTCATCTTGTGAGCCTTAGAGGTAATTTCACATACCCAAAAGACCACAAATACAAAATTAACATATAAATATAAATAAAATAAATTTATTTATTTTATTGAAATAGAAATATAAATATAAAATTATATTCAAAATAAAAGAATTCAATTAAAATTTAAAAATAAAATTACATTAAATTTTGGAATTATAAAATTACATTTATACTTGAAAAAATT
Organism: Austropuccinia psidii; assembly: GCA_023105745.1. Lineage (NCBI taxonomy): Eukaryota > Fungi > Basidiomycota > Pucciniomycetes > Pucciniales > Sphaerophragmiaceae > Austropuccinia > Austropuccinia psidii. The sequence continues at coordinate 13,520,299 of JALGQZ010000018.1, forward strand.
AAGTAAAAATGAAATTTTAACAAAATTGTAAAAAAATAAATAAATTTGGAAAAAAGTTAAATAAAAAATTATTATAACTTTTCATCCAATAAATAAACATATGAAAATTATTTCACCATTAGATTCCTCATAAAGAATCAAATGGGGTCACCTCTGAGTGAGATTCTTGTAGCTCAACTCTAAATAAACTTAAATTAAGTTTTTAGTATTTTCAATACAAAAGTTGAAAATCCTCAAAGCCAAAAATTCAATTCACACCACATGTGGTGCTAACCATAAATTTTTGTGTTTAGTTTAGAAGTTATGAGGAATTGAAGTATTTTCAATTGAATTCAATTGAAATGTCAAAATGTGCGCGTGTATTACATAAGTGAACTTCGATTTACATATGAGGTATCAATTATTACTGTATTTCACTGTACAATTCAATTGAATTACATATGTAAATTATAATTATGATACATGATGAGGAATTGAAGGAAAAATACATTGGAAAGATTAAATTTGGGGGGCAAAGGAGCTCCAGCTCTAAGGGGGAGCTAGACCCCCAAATTCCTTGCTGAGAGGCGTGTGGTGTCACAATTCAGGCAAAGGTTCATCACTTTTGGCCTGGAATTGAGTTACAGGGTCTGTGGACTCAATTGATGATGAGGTTTTGATACCAACTGGGGTAGTTTTAGTTGTTGCCAAGAGGGTAAAGCTACCCTTAAGATAAAACCATCATCGTAAGAACAGTTTTAACTGGTTTCTACGTCTCTTACACACATTCTGACGTGTTTTGAAGGCTCTAGACTAGGTATTCCTATAGTAATGGCTGATTTAAGGGTCTAAAATGGCTAAAAATGGCTTAAACCTGCCCCTTTTGGTCTAAATCAGGGTTCAATGATGCCATAATTGGTTTTTCTGTTGTCAGACTGTTTTTCACGACTGACAAGAGTAAATTTCACTTTTGGAGTAAGAAAATTGATGGCTATAAAAGAATGTCTTCTTTGCCCCACTTTTCTCTTCATGTTAGAATCTTTTCCTTTTATAATTAGTTTAAACATTGTTAAACCAATCAATAAAAGATTCCAACCACCTGTTTTAAATAATTTTGAACCTTTTAACCACGTGAAAAAAATATATAATCATTGTTTGTAACTCTTATAGTCATTTTTACCCCTGAACCACCGCGAAAGTGAATTAAAGCATCTTTCATCACTGTAAACTTTGTCACTTTGTTTCCAAATTCACTCTGGTCACTTTTGGGCATGTTTTCTCTTTAAATATTCTTTTTGAAGACTTTGTTCTTTAATTAATTGCTTGCAGTTCCTTGCTCAATTAATGCCAATTGAAATTGCTCTTGAAGAAATTTCTTTTGTAGCCTTAAATATCTCTTGTAGAGTATTTTTGGATATATTTTTATTGTTGGTAAAACAATAAATCTTTATAATATTATTTTTTTATACTAATAAGGTTATAAACAATAAATTGGGAGTGTTTTCTCTTAAAAATAGTATTTTTTACTATTTTTAATTGATTTTTACCTTATACAAATTTTGAGGACAGGAAAAGTACTTGATTTATAATCAAAGTTTCATATCCACACCTTACACACCTCCTGGTGGCAGGCCAGTTACCCAATCAATATGGACAATTTCCTCAGGTCTGCTGGGTTCTTGGATTTTCATCATATTTCCAAGTCTCTTGCCAGTGGATTTCTTTTCCTTTTGACATCTGTCACAGGCTTTGAAATACTGTCAAACATCTCTCTGCCACATTGGCCACCATATGCAGGTGTTTCCTTTTTCTCTGGTTCTGTCTTCAGACAGATGTCCTGAAAAGGGTCTGTCATTGCATTCTTTTAGTACAATATTGATTAATGACCTGTACACAACTGTCATGACACATGTGTGCTTGGTTCTGTGGTAAATTATAACATCCAGTAGGTGAAATCTTCCTTCATCATAAGATTTCTTCCATACTTCATCCAAGGCATGTATTAGAGAGTTTTATTTACAGTCTTTGTTAAGTAATTGGCATAGGATGCTACAATTCTTATCTTGAGTGTGTCTGTTTCTTACTTCTTCAAAGAAGGTGGTGTTCAAGTCTGTAACACTTATTCCTTTTATTGGGATCTGTGGTGAAGATTCTTCTGGCACATAAGCAGGATTATCAATATCATTTGGTAATGGCCATATTCTTAGTCCATCTGCATCTTTCTGAACATTCCCATCTTTATGAACAATAGTCATATTGCCCCTGTATTCTTGTATGGCTATTTGCCATCTGAGCATATATCTGTTAGGGTGTTTTCATGTTTAAAAGTGATTTGACAGCTGTACAATATGTTATGACTTCAAAAGCACATCCCTCTCAGAAGTAGTTCAATTTTTCCAAGGCCCAAACAAGGCATAGACATTCCATTTGACTTTCTCCATATCTGGCTTCAGTGGGTTTGATTTGCCTGGATATGAAACATATGGGTCCTTCCACAGGTTTATCTTTTATGATCTGAACTTGGTGAAGTGAAGCACCCAGCCCATCCCCTGATGCATCAATATACAACTTAAAAGGCAATTTAAAGTCTGGCATCAGTAAGAGGGAGCAGTGGTCAAGGCTTCTCTTAGAGACTCAACAGCTTTGACTCTGTCAACAGTCATTTCAAATACTGTGTCTTTGTAACACAATTCATAAAGTGGTCTTGCTATGGATGCAAAATCTTCAATGTGTTGCCTGTAATATCCTGCAAAACCTAAAAATGACTGAATTTCCTTTTTGTTCTGAGGCATGGGTTTTAGCAATACTGCTGCAACTTTGTTTTTGTGAATTCCAAGGGACAAACCAGATACAACATGTCCTAGTGCTTTAAGTTCTTTAAATCCAAAATGACATTTATTCAAAGAGATTTTCATGTTCACTGATTGAATTTTTGTCCAACCTCTGGACAATCTGTACATGTGCTCTTCACAAGTCTTGTAACAGACAATAATGTAATCAATGTAAATGTTTAACCATCCCTCTGAAAGCTCTTCAGGGAAGATTTAATTCATCATTCATTGGAAGTGTGAAGGTGCATTCTTGATACCAAAGGGCATTCTTAAATATTCATAAACTCCACAATGAACAATAATTCTCAAATATTTCCTTGCTCTTGGTTTCACCACATTTTGATGGAATCCTTTGAGGGCATCCATAGTGGTTATATACACTGCTTGAGATATTTGAGTAAGGTCAATCTGGATCTTTGTTATTGGGTACCTATCTGGAACAGTGTAAGTGCTCAGAGCTCTAAATTCTCCTACTAGTCTGGGTTTTCCATTATTCCATGTCACTATGACTGGTGTAGTTATTTCTACTTCTTCAGTATGGCCAACATCTCTTATTACACCAAGGTCTAGAAGTTCTTTGATATGAGTTTCCATAGCTTCTCTTGACCTGGGACTTGCTGTGTATGAAGGTCTTTTCAAGAGCGGTGGATACGGTCTTTCAATATTAAGAATGATGTCAACTTCATGAAAAATAATTGCTCCTAGGGGTTCTTTGTCTGAAGCAAATGCTCCTTTGTGGTCATGCAAAAGGGAAGAAAGGTCATTTTCTTGTTTATCAGTCAGATGAAGGCTTATTTCAGCCTCCCTCAACTGTTCAAATTTGAATTTTTTCAACTCTAAGTTGAATGGTGATACTTTAATTACTGTAATTTGTTTTTTAAATGGTAAACAGGGAAATGTTTGACTCTTATTGTAACCAATAGTAAAGTATCTGTCTTTTTTGTTATGCAAATTTATCCCATACATGATTAAATAGTCATTTCCTAATATAAAATGGATACTAGAGCAGTTTTCCATAACATCGAATGCAACTGTGATTCTTAAATTCCCATTAATGTGTGGGAATATGACATCAGTCTCAAAAATCACTAATTATTTCATTGGACCACTTGCACTATTCAATTTTTTACCATCAATTGGTAACAATTGAGCTTCAAAATTTGGTACACAAGTTTTAAGAAAGGATTCACCAACAAATGGGCAGAAGGCTCCTGGGTCAAGCAAAAGTTTAGTGGGCTTATTGTCAATCACCACTTCTGTTATACAGAAGTTACCAGCTGTATAACCTTTCCCTCTGTTTTGTTTTGTTTTAATAAGTTGTGCATCTTGAACTTTTGATAAATCAAGTTGACCATTGCTCAATTGTGGCAAGTGGGAATGAGATTCCATGATGTCAAAAGTGGCATTAATATTTTCCATATCTTTTGAAGATTAAGGAAACATTGATGACTTATTGTCTGAATTGTCTTCAATTATTTCATCTTTTTCAACATCAGGTTCCTTTCAATATCAATTTCATTGATCTTCCCCCTTTTAGGACATTTATTGTCTAGATGGGTGGTGCTTTGGAAAATATGGCACTTTCTGACTGTATCTGCAGATTTATACTCAGTATTAGAATTTTCTTTGGGGCTTTGTCCACAGAATCTTTCCAAGGTAAATTAAACCTTGTTTTGAGAATCACCCTACTAGGAGCGATTTCGGTTCTGGTGGCTACTTCTTCTAATATATTGATGATATCCTCTGATGAAGATTGTTCAGTAGTCCTGCTTTTGACAGCATGCTGTAGCTCACCTCCACATTGTCTCAGAATGTTTCTGTGTATCATAAATTCTGACATGTCAGGGTATAATGCTGTTAGTCTGTCTTTTTGTTGGCAAAACCATGGCAAAGCTTTGTCTTTATCAGCATTAAATTTGGCAGATTCAAAGGCTGTCTCCACTTTAAATGTCCAAGCATCATTGGCCCATTTGTTGATAATTTGGGTTTTATACCAAGTCCAACTTTGGTGTCCATGTGCTTGTCTTAATGTGATATACCATCTGTGAGCTGATCTGGTAAACAAGGTGTTAAATCTTGCTGTTACCAATCTTTCTGCTAATGCAAAGTCCACTTTAATCATGTCAATTCCTCCAATAAATTCCATATGGTCATATTCTCTTTCACCACTGAAGTGAGCCCATTCTTTAAGTTTTGGTACTTCTTTCAAAGGTTCTTGGCCCATTGATGGTTCCAAGTTATGAAAAGAAGTGGATGATGAGTTTTTTAACTGTGAATTCTCAGGGCCCAATACTTGTGGATTTGGAATCCTTGTGCCCTCATTTTGATTCAGAGGTGTAGACATTCTTGGTAAGGTGGTCAGTATTTGTTCAATATCATTCATTTTACTGGTGCTCCACCTTTGGGAATTCCTGTACTCATGTTGGAAGGCTTGTAATAAATTTATTATTTCAATTTTATACATGTCTTCTTTATGTGTCAGCTCTTGCCATAATTCTGTCTGTCTTGTATTATCAGCAGTGACTTGATTCAATTTCATTGATAATTTTGATACTTCTTGTGAAGCATCAAAACAATCTTTCAAGGCAATGGTATATGTCTTTACTTCAGTAAATGAATTTAAAATGTCATCAAGGACTTTCTTGTAATCTGTCTTGGTAATATTTATGGCTTGTTTAATTCTTGTTTCAATTATGTCTTCGATATTGCATATAGAATATTTGTCTGTTAACTCTTTAATAATGGTAGATTGTTCATTTATTTTATTGCCAAAAGAATTATCATTATTGGAAGTCTTCATTGTTCTTGAAGCTTTTTCAAAACACATAAGTGTTTAATTAATTTGGCACAGACTCAAGCTGTTTATTTTAATGTTGTTACAAATGGTTTCATTTTTATCAGAAAGATGTTTTTTCACGTCATTTATAGATTCATACAGCTCTGGGATGGAATCAAATATGTCAGAAATAATTTCTGGAATCTTAATCTGGCTTCCTCCTTCTTCTGTAATTCCATCATGGTTCTGGCCATCTGAAATACATTTTCCATGGCATCCTGCTGAACTGTTGGAATCCTGTAGCCCTGGCTGTAAGGCTTTGGGGCTGGTGCCTTCCCTTTGCCCTTGTTTTGAGCTTGTGGCTGCTTTTTCACGTTGGAATTGCTGCTTCTGGCAACTGGGGTTGGTCTTGGTACTTGCTTTGGTGGTGGAGGGTTGTTTTTCCTCTATTCTGCTGCTCAAAGCATCATATTCTTCTTTTCCATCAATGGATGCCATCCATTGAGTAACTTGCAAGTGTTGGGATGACCCAGGAATTTTTTTACAGTCAGGTATGATTTCATGCAGTTTTTCCACAGATCTGCAAGGATCTGGTACTCTTTGTGCTGCAGTGCATTGTTGTAAGCCTTGTGGCTGGCTTTGTAAGTGTCCACTGAGGCTTCTTGTGGCGGTGTCAGCTCTTTTTGAAGGTAAAATAGTGTCATCAGCTTCAGAATTGGACAATTTATTGTTGTGGAAGTCATTTACTGACCCTTGTCCTTCTGTATCTGATTGGCTTCTGTCATAATCATGTCTATTACCTTTTTGGGAGCTGCTTCAGGGCTTATAGCTTGCTCCTGATCTGGTTGAAGGCATATTTTATGATTAAAAAGGGTTTAAAATAGTAATTTTACGTCAAAAGCTTACTATTTGCCAAATTTTAGCTTTCTGAAGGGTATTACTGATGTCCAAGCTGATCAATTCAGAGGAAATTGGCTCTTGTTGGCTATTATGAGTTATAATAACAGTGCTATTATGGTCAGAAATCACAGTGCTTTCAGGAATAATGCTAGTAACTATGGAGGCTGTTTCAATGTTTTCTTGTCTTACCATGTTGCCAGAAACTAAAATTAATCAAAAAAAGCCAATTATAATTAAAAAAAGGTATTTCAAAAAAAGGAAATAAAATATAAGCCTCACTTATAATATGAAAAAAGTTCTTTTTTGTGGATTCTTTTGAATTATAAGTATTTTTTATATATTTTTAAATTTTTCAATATAAGAAAAAAGATTAAGAAAGAGTAAAAAAGATATGTCACAGGAAAATATCACGGCTGGGCCACCAAATGTAAGGTGTGGATATGAAACTTTGATAAAATATCAAGTACTTTTCCTGTCTTCAAGATTTGTATAAGGTAGAATTATTTAAAAATAGTAAGAAATAGTATTTTTAAAGAGAAAACACGCCAATTTCATTGCTTTTAACTTTATAAGTATAAAACAATAATATAATAAAAATTTAGTGTTTTACCTTCAATAAAGATTTATCCAAAAATACTCTACAAGAGATATTTAAGGCTACAAAAGAAATTTCTTCAAGAGAAATTTCAATTGGAATTAATTGAGCCAAGAACTGCAAGCAGTGAATTAAAGAGAAAAGTCTTTAAAAATATATTTAAAGAGAAAACACGCCCAAAAGTGACCAGAGTGAATTTGGAAACATAGTGACAAAGTCAACAGTGATGAAAGATGCTTTAATTTACTTTTGGGGTGGTTCAGGGGTAAAAATGATTATAAGAGTTACAAACAATGATTATAATGATTTTTTCACGTGGTTGTAAGGTTTAAGATGATATGAAAAGGGTGGTTGTAATCTTTTATTGATTGGTTTAACAGTGTTTAAACTAATTATAAAAGGAAAAGATTCTAACATGAAGAGAAAAGTGGGGCAAAGAAGAAATTCCTTTATAGCCATCAATTTTCTTACTCTAAGAGTAAAGATTTCTCTTGTCAGTAGTGCAAAAAGGTCTGACAACAGAAAAGCCAATTATGGCATCATTGAACCCTGGTTGAGACCAAAAAATTGCTGGTTTAAGCCATTTTAGACCCTTAAATCAGCCATTGCTATAGCAATACCTGGTCTAGGACCTTCAAACCATGTTCGAATGTGTGTACAAGGTGTAGAAATCAGTTAAAGCTGCTTTTACTAACATTGATTTGACTTAAGGGTAGTTTTACCCTCATGGCAGCAGTTAAAACTACCCTGGTTGGTATCAAAACCTCATCATCAATTGAGTCACAGACCCTGTGACTCAATTCCAGGCCAAAAGTAATGAGCTTTTGCGTGGATCTTGACATCCCACACCAGTCAGCAATGATTTTGGGGGTCTTGCTCCCCCTTAGAGCTAGAGTGTCTTTTCCCCCCCACAATTAATCTTTCCAGTTTATTTTTTCTTTAATTTCTCATTATGTAATACAATTATAATTTACACATGTAATTCAATTGAGTTTTTAATTAAACATCTGTAATCATTCATACCTCATATGTAAATTAAAGTTCACTAATGTAATACACATGCACATTTTGACATTTCAATTGCATTCAATTGAAAATACTTCAATTCCTCATAGCTTCTAAACTAAGCACAACACCTCAATTTTATTACAAAAATTGATGGTTAACACCACATGTGGTGTGAATTAAATTAAGGTTTTGAGGATTCTTATACTTTTGTATAAAACATACTAAAAACTTAATTTAAGCTTATTTAGAGTTGAGTTACAGAGGTTTCATCCAGTGGTGACCCCAATTTGTTTTTTATGAGGAATCCAATAGTGTGATAATTTCTTCATGTTCATTTAGTGGATAAAAAGTTATGATATATTCTATATAATGTTTTACCAAAAATATTTTAATTTCACTATTCTTATTATAAATTCCTTTTTACTTAATTTTTACAAGTAAAAATGCAATTTCATATTTTAAATTTTATTGTAATTTTATTTTTAAATTATAATTGAATTTTGATTTTTAAATATAAATTTGTATCTATATTTCAATCTTTATTTTTATAATATAAATAGATTTATTTTGTTTATATTTATATCTTAATTTATCATTTGTGGTCTTTTGAGTATATGAAAAATACCTCTAAGGCTCACAAGAGGTGACCCCACTTTAATTTTTATGAGGAATCCAATGGTGTGATAATTTCTTTATGTTTATTTATTGGATAGAAAGTTATAATATATTTTATACAACTGTTTACCAAAAATAGTTTGATTTCATAATTTTTATTAAAAATTTGTTTTTACTTAATTTTTACAAGTACAAATGTATTTTCATAATTTTAGATTTTATTGTATTTTTTTTTGAATTCTGATTAAATTTTGATTTTTAAATATAAATTTGTATTTATATTTCAATTTTTTTCATAATATAAAGAAATTTATTTTATTCATATTTGTATCTTAGTTTATCATTTGTGGTCTTTTGGGTATATGAAAATACCTCTAAGGCTCACAATTTCTCCTTGAGAAAATCCCTGATAATTCATTTTTTCACCCTAATTGGTGTAATGAATTGATCATTGTCACTATTATTTATAGTTTCAATTACAATACTCCATTTGAAAAAAATATATAATCATAGTTACTTACTTGTTTTTTTATAATAATATACACAGAGTATATATTGTTTTAATCAGCTCTTATAATTCAATTTTCCACCCAAATTGGCATTGAAGTAGATCATTATCATTATCATTTATAGTTTGAATAATACTCATACTTTTCAAAATACTTTCTTAAAAATATAATCATCTTTGTTCCTAAGTTGTTTCATAATAATATATACATAGTATATATCCTTCAATTTGTTCTTAAAGAAAGACTCTTATAGTTCATTTTCTACCCAAATTGGAATGAAAATTCATTATTATCATTATTATTGATAGTTTCAATAATAATGCTAAATTAAAAAAAAAATAATCTTATCTTTTACTGATCTTGTTTTCATGATTATATATACAAAGTATATATTTTCAGAACGCTTCTTGGAGAAAGACCTTTATAATTAATTTTTTCACCCAAAGTGGCGTGAAAAATTGGTCATAATCATTATTATTGAAACCTCAAATAATAATAATTATTCAAAAAATAAATATAGTCATATTTCTTTTACTGAGATTCTTTTTTTCATAATATATACAAAGTATATATTTTTTGAATTTTTTCTTTAAGAAAAGCTCCTATAATTCAGTTTTTTGCCCAAATTGGTGTGGAAAATCGATTAACATTATTTTTTATCATTTCAATAATAATAATTACTCAAAGAGAAACATAGTCATATTTCTTTCACTAAGATTTCTTTTGATAATATATTCAAAGTATATATTTTTTAGAGTTTTCTTTTAGAAGAGCTCTTATTATTCCTTCTTTCACCAAGATTGGCATGCAAAATTTATTTTATTATTGGGAGTTTCAATAATAACCTGTACAGATATATATATACCTATATTTTCCTTTTTAATAGGAGAAATATATAAGAAAGATATATACCTTTTGAATAGACTAAAATTGCAGTAATAAACTTATAAATAACTATGTTTCTGTAATAAGATAAACCCCTTATTCTACAAATAAGAAATGATACCACCCCATCTCAGAGAATTTAGATTTTTAAGAGCTAATCCCATAGAATGGCCATCAACTATCAGGAGGAATAGAGACCTGAAAGGGAGAGAAGCTGAAGATGATAAAAGTCATATTATATGGCAAAATGAACCTTCCTCCACCTTTCAAGATGGTGTCCAACAAAAACCCTCTGCGAGAGGCTTTCATAGAATCAGAACAATGTATCCTGAACCATCAAATCCTCAAAGAATTTCTCCAATGGAGAATGGCAGACAGGGAATTTCACTTGGAGTTCCATGCAAAGAACCTTGTAGAAAGTATTCAGAAGACTTTCCTTAAGAATATATCCTTCAGATAGCTCATGGAAATCACCAATGAAAGAAATCTTAACAGTAATCTAAAAGTTCTGAAATAAAGGGAAGCCAAGATCACAAACCATCAGGCTACTATCTGAGCCATAGAAAAGAAATGGAACCAGAAAAAGAATACCCTTATTCCTTCAGGCTCACAATAAGTGGTCAGCCAACACAAAACCTCAGTTTCTTCACACCACCCAAGATCCAACAGATGTATGACCAAGAGTAAGCATTCTTTCCAAACAAAGGTAGTATCCAGGAGTGGGAGGGGATCATAGGGAAAGAACAAGACTTCCTTCAACCAGAGGCAGAAAGAGTCAGACCCTATGATCCAGACATTGTTGAACCTGGAAAAATAATTCAAAATCCAAATCGTCTTAAATACTTCTGATTAAGCTAGAAGCTCTAAAATGAGGAATGAGATCTCCACTCAGAGGGAATCCAATTTTACAATCCCTGAGATTACTGTAAGTAGCAATACTCTATGGATACAATTGTCCAAGTTTGAAGAGCTTACTTAGAAGGGTTTTGATAGACTCCAAGAGTTACTATCAAGGTTGCAAGAGGTAAAAATTTCACAAACCAAAACCATTCATACTCTCCAAGAGAACTATAATAAATTAAGTAGATCCTCAGAAGAGACTAATAGAAGACTGAACCAAGTTGTAGAGGAGAAACATCATACAAAAAGGGACATCAATTGCATCCATGAACAAGTGGAAGACATAGACCAAGACATGAACAAGCTGTTCAATTTCTGTCAGAACATATACTCACAGAAATAGGGCAATTCTCTGGATAAAATGCTTACATCATTTAAACAGGAGTTAATGAAATCAAATACCCAACTGGATAATAAGAAAGGACAGCCATCACAATACCAAGATGAGGATAACATGACTTACTCAGAGAAGGAAGAATTGAAGAAGCTTCCAGAAGCTACAAGTTGGCCCAAATTCTCTGGTGTGGGAGAATATTATCACATGGAACTAATTTATTGACTCTTCATTGATGTACCAACTATACCAGACTACTGGATTACAGATAGACTGAATACAGCATTCAGTAATCATGATAGTATATGGTACACTGAATTGAAAGAAAATTCTTGTAGAAGAAATCAGCCATTGTGGAAGAGATGAATAACTCAAAAGTACAGAAATTGTACATGGATATGGTAGAGAACTATTTCATTTGACAATGACAGATACACAGCGAACCAAGATACATATGATTGGTGTTTGAGACAGTCAAAAAGGCTGAATGCCATTGATACTCATAAAACAACAGAAATGAGAAATCACAAACTGTTGACCAAACTACCAGGAAGCTTGAAGCATGCAGTAAAATTCAGATTCTCCAAAGAATGCACCTTTTATGAAATATCAAATACCTTTCAAGAAGTGAGGATCAGAACATAAATTTGTAGATATCATACCCACAAAGATTGTTATCAAAGGGAGGAGACAGCCTTCAAAGCAGAAGAAGCTCATGATCCAGAAGAATTAAAAATAAAAAAGTCATCTCACAACTGTGAATCACACAATTACTATGGAAACAATTTTCCCAAATACAGGGAAGAGATATTTTCAATAGAGGAGGAGGAAGGATTGAAACAAGAGGTTTATCAACCTGACTCTAGTACTGTCAATAATGGAGAGCATTAATAAAGTGAATAATACACCATTGGAGGATATGTAGTGGAATTTGGGGACCATGAAGCAAAGGGGATTGGAGCAATCCACTTATCAAAAAATATAACAAAATCCAACTCCCATGAGCCAGAATGGGATGAAACAACACATGCTCAAATATTCTTGGATAAGACCAAAATAGAAAAGGGGTAAACCAATGGATGACCCACCAAGCTGGAGGTATAGATTGAAAATAAAAAAACCAATTATCATTGACACAGGAGCTACCTTCTCAGTGGTAGCCAAGAAATACTTGTAAAAACAACTTCCTATGTGGAATTCAGTATTTCTACCTAAAGAAGTCAGAGACTTAAGGAGTTCCATGCAAAGAATTAATTAACTTGGTATTATTCAAAAAATATGGAGATACCACAAAGTCATGGAAATGTGAATATTTATCCTTAATTTGAAGTAATAGAAAATGCTTATATTAATGAATCCTTGCTGGGTACAGATTACCAAATAATGCATCAAATAAGGGAAAATAACAGAAAGAGTACTCACATGAAGCTGGGGGATTATAAATACAGAGAACTTATCATTTCTTTGAATAGGAGGAAACTGATTACCAAAAATTTGGATGGATTGAAAAACAAACCACCAGAGAGGAAGAGTATGTTCAAAAGAAAGTGGTTGGAACAAGTTCACAGAGGAAAGGAAATTATCATCAGTGATGAGCCTTTTTTTAAAGGGAGGGTATGTCAGCCTTTGACACACAGCTAGAGCACAAGCATTACACCCAAGTACCAAAAACCAATGGTAGAGCAAAAATGCCCACTGAACATTTCCCAAGCTAAAAAGGCTCATGAAGAGCATTGAAATAAAGAGAGATATCACCTCTTTACAAATATATAGAACTTCCATAAGAATAGTATAAGGAAGGATGGAGTTATTCCAGCTCAAAACAGGGAATGAGAATAAACCTTAATTTTCACCTCTCATCTAAAAAACAGAGGAAGAGGCAGAATCCCATAAAATATGTGTTCAAATTGAAGCTCTCAATTAGGTTTATCTAATGGTACTAGCAGAATTGAGCCAAAATCAAAATCCACAAGTTATTGCTAAGAATAAGCCAAATAATGGTGAACAAAATATTTACCTCTCATCTAGCTTCTACACTTTCAATTTGAGATACCTAAAGTGGGGTCTTTTTGGAAAGAGTTGAATAAGGGCTTTCTTATGGTGCAATCCATTTCCTCACAGCTCATTTATAACAAAATTTATGAGGCTAACAATCTCAATAAAGGATTCATAACAAATCCACATAATGATAATGAAATTTAAAATTGGTATAGCTTTGCCATATTTTATTCTAGCTATACCAAATGAGTAGCCATTGAGTCAAAATCTCCAAGGGCTACAAAATGTGCCAATTCTGAGCTCTCTATCTTTGAAACTGAAAAACATATTTGGTTTTTAAGATTATAATCCCACACTAGCCAGTATGGGATCTTACTGTGGGACAGCTGTCCATATAGTTGAGCGGAAAGCTACTCAATTGAATTTAATTCTGTTTATTATTTATTTTATTATAAATGGACAACTATGAGTAATAAAGACATGTTATGTAAAGCTTCTGAAAGGTCAGAATCACCAGAACACGCCTGTAGGATCCATTGGTGAAGATTGTCATCCAGAATAGGTTAAAAAAGCCAACTTGTGGCTCTAAAACCACATTTCTACCCAATACCAGTCTTAATTGAGTGTATAGAGCGACAAACAAGCTCACAGTATCAAACCTTTCACTCTATGGTCGTGTGCATAGGTAGGAAACCTCTCACTACCCCAAAACAAGATGATAGAAGCCTTTTCCTCACCAAAAGGCAAATCCATCACCCTGTTCTTAGTATTCTTATTTTTTATAGCTTCTTAAAGAAGTGGTATCCTTATAATTAAGCAGGTATTATTATCAGCTTAATTATTGTAGGGCTTATTATTTAAACCACCAGATAAACACTGCACCCAGGGCTTTAAGGTTAACTCAATATCACTAATACTCATTAGTAAAGCCCCAAAACACTTATTAATCATATTTTGATCATCTTAACACCTAATTGTTATCATTATTTCCCTTTAAAACTCAAATTTATAGCTTTTTATTCTAATTGTAAAGATATATCATAGAGTCACCCTGAAATATGAGGTGGTAACATGGAAAGTGCCTCAATACCACATAAAATATTTGTGTAAATTTTGTTTTTTTACTTTTTATGCCAAAATAGTGGGATTCTGACAAATTCTGTAATACATATACAAAGAGAATGGTGTTTTGAATTTTTTTAGAACTTAAATATACTGTAGTTCTTCACCAATAGTGGATAAAAGTCTTGAAGGCTGAATTACTATTGTGAGACTTAAAATAGTCAAGGGGGAAAAAGAAATCAAAAAGGCCAGGGAACCCAACTTCTGAGGCCTGGGGCCTCTTGAGCTCTAGAGCTTCCATCAATGGTTCATAATTTTATAATTATTCTATCAAAATCTTTTTGGGAGTAAGCTAATAAGGCTAAATACAATTAACTCATAAGTAAATAGAAAATACAGATGCTATTTTGACATTCCCAGAAGGTAATGAGCACCTTTGACTCCTGTAACCATTTTCATTCTTGATTATTTCCCATTTACAGGGAAAAAAATCAATTGAAACCCTTTTTGGACTATTAGTTATAGAAATACCCCATGCCAAGCAGCTATTACTATACTAATTGCCTACACCACACAGGAAATGAGGTAAAATTTCAAAAATTCATCAAAAATTGAATCATGATCTAACCTCTATGAAACTTTCATAGCTAATGAGTCAGGGGGAAATTTACATTAAAATCAAGAATTATTGCAAAATATTCATCTCAAATGAAAGTTTCACTTACAGTCAATTTTTGATTTTTCCACGTGAAACACTGAATTTTCAATATTTTGCAAAAACTACACCCTGTGATTAAATTTCTAAAAACAGTGATAAATCTGAAAAATGAAATTTCTCTTAAAGCAAAAGAGTATTTACTGTAGCAACTTCATTATTTATTAACTAAAAATGGGCTTCTATCCATGTAAAATCACAAAATTAAGTGAGCATGATACTTTTATGTGATAAGTAATGTAGCAAAAGATCCAAAGAAGTAAGATTATTTCTTATCTGTTTTTTGAGTTTGACTCATTTCCATGCATTTTTGAGACTTTTGAAATCTAAAAGGAGCCTACTATTGCAGTTTCTTCCAACATTAATCCTATCATCACTTCAATGAAGTATATATATGCTAGTATATCACTAAGGTATTTTATGTAAGTATTCTTAAATATTTGAAAAACTTTCAAATCATTAAAGTAAAAAAAGATAAATAGTATTGTTTCTCACTCTAATAGTAGCTTAATACTTGAGGTTTATATTACTTAAATCTCTGATTCATTCTTTTAAATACACAATTACTATTCTTAAGCTTACTTAAGAACTTTGAGCTCTTCAATCCTGGGTTATTTCAAGTTCTGACCTCATATTTTGTGTATTTATTGCTTTTTATAATTTACTTCATGTTTTTTTGTACTTATAATACTTGGTTTGGATCAATTTTATAGCTAGTAAGCTTACAAATTCTTTTCAAAAGAAATTCCTGAAAAATTATCATTCTAAAATAAAATTCTTGATACGTTTTACTACATAAAGCTTTATTGAGATTTGAAAACTCTGTTTTCAGTATTATTTGATGTGGTAGCAAAATAACATGGGTAACTTAATATTGTTGGTATTATATCTGGAAATAAAATAATTGTTTTGATAAAATTGTGAAATAATCTGTTTTTTATTTTATATTATTTGTTATATAGCTTCAATTTTCAAACAATTTAACACTGAAAGTTCTGTATATGACAATTTTCTCTTTATTATATTGATTCTGGGAACTCTCATAGTACACTAGTATTGTCCGAGTAGTTTTTTCATAGACAAACCTTCCTTTTTGTGGCCGGGCCACAAGGTTAACCTGAAGCGGAATTATTATCACAATCTACATCGTCTTTAATTTTAAATATTCAATTTTGATAGTTTTCAAATAGAACTATATTTGAACAGAATATATAAAACCATTTAGGTATTTTGAATATTATTGTATTATCTTTACATATGGCTTTTTCACATCCAAAGGAATTATAAATATTTTATTTGGGTTATTATGGTTGTTTGGCCTTTGACTATTTTACATTTAAATTATAAAATTGTTTTATCTTGAGATATTTTGAAATAAAATAATAAAAGACATCAAAATATTTCCTTTTCAAATTTTAAGCTTTGTTTATATTAATCTTATCTTTCTTTTCATGATAAATTCAAATATCTCCATTATAGTGTCTTTAGCCCAACAGAGTGTTACTGAAATTATAAATAATTCTCACTCTAAAGTCTCTTAAGACATCATTAATATTGAGAAAAGCCCAAAACTTCATTTCATTAATTAAAATTTTTCCAAAGGCTAGCTGTCGTTATTTTAATTATAAAGCTTAAAATTTTATTAATTATAAAATGACTCCATCAAGAAGTGGCACAAAATACTCAATCCAATCAGATATATGTGGAACAAGTACCCAATCCACCCATCCAAGATAATGAAAAGTGCAAAATTTCCCAATTGCTACCAGTGCCACATGTCCTGAGCCCTCTTCAGGAATACTCCATGTGAATTCACCATAATCAGCACAGAAACTAATACAGCGCAACCAAACAGGAGGAATGGGGATTTTTCCTAAGTATATGGATTGGAAAAATTAAATCTTACTTGTTAATAATGGGGTTCCTGTAAGAAGAGAATACCACTGATTTAGTGGAAGTCTGATACCCAATTAAGGACAAGGAAAGAGTCAAACAGATAAAATCCTGGGTGAAAAACAAGATTGTGTTGTCAGTGGAGCAGAAAACAGCCCTAACCAACCACATCCCAACAGTTCCAGAGTGTCCACAAGACTAAGGAAGCAAATATCCCTATCTAAAGGCGCCTCTAGAGCCAAATAAACCCCCAAAGGAGCCATAAAACAACAACAATGGTCCCAAAAAAAATTGGAACAATAAAGATAGAGCCAAATTTTGGGATCCTGGCAGCAAAGGGTACAGGATACCCAAAATCACTAAATAAGGCTTGGAAAATCTGCTTAACATGTTCAGGACTCTCTTGAAGATAACAGCAAAAGAATAAACATATTAAAACAGTAATTTACAAATAAATGGATTATTCTAAGTGTATTGAAGCACTTAGTTCTTGTACTATCATTAAAGCTAAAATTATCTACAACTTCCTTACTAATATTCATTGAATCATTTCAAAAAATCATAAACCAATTTTTAACAGCTTCCTTTTTTTGAATAAAAGCTTTTTCACCTTGAAACCTCCACGTCAAGACTTGAAAAGAAAGATTACATGGATTATTTCAAAGCCAGTGACACTTCAATTGATTTTATAACAAGACAACTGGCTGTATTTAAAATTCAGATTAATTGATTATATCAAGGTGGCAAAGAAAATCCTGAGTTATACAAACACAAATAAGAGAATGGTGAAAAATGTAGGAATGGCCTTGAAGAAGATATAAAGGATAATAACAAGGAAATATCTTCTAAAGTAGATCAATTTCCAAGACAGAGTCCACCAATCAGAAGTACCTTGAATATTCAGCCTGCTTTGAGCAGAAGGAATTTCATAATTGGTGTAAAATATGATATTAACCATGAGTTCAATTCCAGAGATGTTCCAAAGCTGTATTTATTGCCAAAATCTAATTTAGAAGGTTTATATAACCATATGTCATTGATCTAAGCTATTTAAATGTTCAAAGAATAACTAAACATACCAGATACCTTTATTACTGCCAGGAATCTTTAATCCTGACAGGGATAAGCCATGGAGCGGTTTCTCAGGAAGAAATAAAGGATAAAAGGTATAAGCTGTGATGTTTCTGAAAAGGTGTCTCATTGGAATAGTATAAGAAAGCATGGTGGTGACTCCTAACATGCAAGAAAATCAAAATTTGTAGAGAACAGCTGAGCCAAATATTATATTGATGCTATAAAGAAAATTACCACCAGAGACAGGGTTGGTAAGAATTGGAATAGAAGCTCACAAGAATTCAGTATTCCCATAAGATCTATTTCAAATGGACCAAAGACTAAGAGGGAAAGACCACCTTTGAAATTTCATAAATATGGAATCACATTAATTTTTTTTGATTCTTTTACAAGGAAGAAAATGAATGGAGCTTACATTACTGGAAAGGAAAAGTGTTTTGAAGGAGAAGAAAACTGTTTGGATGAATCTTCACCATAAGAAGTGGAAGAAGAAATGGAGAATTATTAAATTGATTGCTTTTTTATTTGAAGTAACTGAGGTTAATACCCACTTCCCCTAGTATAGTGATAATTAAAACACTATTTTCAATATATGAGATACAAAGATGTATAAGAGCAGAGGTTATAGTGTAAAAGTACATACTTCAGGATCCTTTTTCAGAAAATCATAAATGTTGAATAATATAGATATCACAGTTAATATTAACACAGGAGCCTTCTGCATATTTTTTGGAGAAATTTATCTTAAATGCTTCTTTGCTGAATGGAAAAGGTATCTAATTCCTATCAATGGAATGAATTCTAGAAGTGACACTAGTTATATGCAGTGCTAAGGAATATCTGAAGGAAAGATTATCTTTCTGCACCCTGTGTAAGGTGTGGATATGAAGCTTTGATTAAAAATCAAGTACTTTTCCTGTCCTCAAAATTTGTATAAGGTAAAATTCAGTTAAAAATAGTATGAAATATTATTTTTAAGAGAAAACACGCCAATTTTATTTTTTATAACTTTATTAGTATAAAACAATAATATTATAAAAATTTATTGTTTTACCAACAATAAAAAGTTATCCAAAAAATACTCTACAAGAGATATTTTAAGGCTACAAAAGAAATTTCTTCAAGAGCAATTTCAATTGGAATTAATTGAGCAAAGAACTGCAAGCAATTAATTAAAGAACAAAGTCTTTAAAAAGAATATTAAAGAGAAAACATGCCCAAAAGTGACCAGAGTGAATTTGGAAACAAAGTGACAAAGTTTACAGTGATGAAAGATGCTTTAATTCACTTTTGGGGTGGTTCAGGGGTAAGGATGATTAGAAGAGTTACAAACAATGATTATAATAATTTTTTAACGTGGTTAAAAGGATTAAAATGATTTAAAAGTGGTGGTTGGAATCTTTGATTGATTGGTTTAACAGTGTTTAAACTGATTAATAAAAGGAAAAGATTCTAACATGAAAAGAAAAGTGGGGCAAAGAAGACATTCTTTTATAGCCATCAATTCTCTTACTCCAAAAGTAAAATTTACTCTTGTCAGTCGTGAAAAACAGTCTGACAACAAAAAAGCCAATCATGGCATCATTGAACCCTGGTTTAGACCAAAAAGGGCTGGTTTAAGCCAGTTTTAGCCATTTTTAGCCATTTTAGACCCTTAAATCAGCCATTACTATAGCAATACGAGGCCTAGAGCCTTCAAAACACGTCAGAATGTGTGTCAGAGGCGTAGAAACCAGTTAAAGCTGTTTTTACTATGATTGTTTTATCTTAAGGGTAGTTTTACCCTCTTGGCAACAGCTAAAACTACCCCAGTTGGTATCAAAACCTCATCATCAATTGAGTCCACAGACCCTGTAGCTCAATTCCAGGCCAAAAGTGATGAACTTTTGCGTGAATTTTGACATCCCACACCTGTCAGCAAGGATTTTGGGGGTCTAGCTCCCCCTTAGAGCTGGAGTTCCTTTTCCCCCCCAAATTTAATCTTTCCAATTTATTGATCCTTTAATTCCTCATCATGTATTATAATTATAATTTACATATGTAATTCGATTGAATTGTACAGTAAAATACAGTAATAATTGACACCTCATATGTAAATCAAAGTTCACTTATGTAATACACGCGCACATTTTGACATTTCAATTGAATTCAATTGAAAATACTTCAATTCCTCATAACTTCTAAACTAAACACAACACCTCAATTTTAACACAAAAATTGATGGTTAACACCACATGTGGTGTGAATTAAATTAAGGTTTTGAGGATTTTCAACTTTTGTATTGAAAATACTAAAAACTTAATTTAAGCTTATTTAGAGTTGAGTTACAAGAATTTCACTCAGAGGTGACCCCACCTGATTTTTTATGAGGAATCCAATGGTGAAATAATTTTTATGTATTTATTTATTGGATAAAAAGTTATAATAATTTTTGTTTAAATTTTTTCCAAATTTATTTATTTTTTCACAATTTTGTTAAAATTTCATTTTTACTTAATTTTTTCAAGTATAAATGTAATTTTATACTTACAAAATTTAATGTATTTTTATTTTCAAATTGTAATTAATTTTTTATTTTTAATATAATTTTATATTTATATTTTGATTTTTTTATTTTAATAATATAAATTAATTTATTTTATTTATATTAATATGTTATTTTTTATATTTGTGGTCTTTTGGGTATATGAAATTACCTCTAAGGCTCACATTCCCTCCCCCTAAAAAAGAATGTTACTTTGTAATATTGATGTTTCTAGTGTGTCTGAATCTCCTGAGGAGTTTGGTAGCTTCTGGTATATCTTTTTCTTCTAACCATTCATCTTCACAAGTTGGGTCTCTGTACCTAACAAGGTATTCCCTTACTTTCTTGGTTCTTAATTTCCTTTCTTTAAGAACTTTGGTAATTTTCTTAGTACCAGATGTCTCAATAGGAGGTATAACTTGGGGAATCTTATTCCTCAAGGGAAATTTCTCAGCATCACTAGATTTATATGGCTTTATCAAGCTTACTGGAAATGTAGGGTGCTTATTGCTAAGTTCTTCAGATAACTCTACTTCAACAGCATTTTCTCCATGGAGGGCCTTAATCAGAAAAGGTCCTGCAAAGGAGTCTTTCAACTTTTTACATCCTTTGATGTTATTGAAGTTAGTGGTGGATACAAGAACTAGGTCCCCCACTTTGAAATCTGGAGTTGCATGTGATTTATCCCATTTGTCTTTAGCATATGCAAAATAGTCCTCCATGCATCTTACTGCATGCTTTCTAGCTTTGTCTATCATTCCTTTGAAGCTAGCAGCTGTGGGATGTATTTCAATTAAGTCTTTCCTCAAGGAATCTTGAAGTAACTTGGGGTTCCATCCTTTTTCTAGAATAGCAGGAGTCTGATTGGTACTGGCATGGATTGATGTCTTATATGATAATTCCAGTGCTGGAAAAAGAGTACACCAATCATGGGTAAATCCATCACAATCTTTGAATTCAAGGCCATATGCACAAAATCTTCTCACCATGTCCTCTAAGGTTTGGATCATCCTTTCAGCCAGGCCATCAGTTTGTGGGTGGTAGGCTGTAGAGAAAGACAGTTTAGTGCCAAATAATTGGTGAAGATTTTTCCATAGTGCTGAAGTGAATTTGGGATCTCTATCACTGATGATATTTGTAAATATCCCAGTCCATGACACTACTCTATTCCATATCAGAAGAGCTGTATCCATGGCTTTATCATCTTTGTAACATGGTAAAAAGATTGGAGTTTTACTGAATCTGTCCACAATTACCAGGCAAGCATTATAGCTCCTGTCACCTCCTGTTGGTAGGCCAGTTACCCAATCCATATGGACAATTTCCCAAGGTCTGTCTGGTTCTTGGATTTTTATCATATTTCCAAGTCTTTTGCCAGTGGATTTATTTGCCTTTTGGCATCTGTCACAGGTTTTGAAATACTCTGCAACATCTTTCTGCCACATTGGCCACCATATGCAGGTTTTTACTTTTTCTCTTGTTCTGTCTTCAGACAGATGTCCTGAGAAGGGACTATCATGGCATTCTCTCAGCACAAAATTGATTAATGACCTGTCTACAACTGTCATGACACATGTGTGCTTGGTTCTGTGGTAAATTATACCATCCAGTAGGTGAAATCTTCCTTCATCATAGGATTTTCTCCATACTTCATCCAAGGCATGTATTAGAGAGTTGTCTTTACAGTCTTTGTTAAGTAATTGGCATAAGATGCTACAGTTCTTATCTTGAGTGTAGCTACTTCTGACTTCTTCAAAGAAGGTGGTGTTCAAGTCTGTAACACTTATTCCTTCTATTGAAATTTGTGGTGACGCTTCTTCTGGCACATAAGCAGGATTATCAATATTATTTGGTAATGGCCATCTGCTTAGTCCATCTGCATTCTTATGAATATCCCCATCCTTATGAACAATAGTCATATTGCCTCTGTATTCTTGTATGGCTATTTGCCATCTGAGAATGTGTCTGTTGGGTGTTTTCATGTTCAAAAGTGATTTGACAGCTGTAAAGTCTGTTATCACTTCGAAAACACATCCCTCTAAGAAGTAGTTCAACTTCTCCAAGGCCCAGACAAGGCATAGACACTCCATCTGACTTGCTCCATATCTGGCTTCAGTTGGTTTGATTTGCCTGGATATGAAACATATGGGTCCTTCTACAGGTTTATCATTTATGATCTGAACTTGGTGAAGTGCAGCACCCAGTCCATCCCCTGATGCATCAATATACAGCTTGAAAGGCAATTTAAAATCTGGCATCAGTAAGAGTGGAGCAGTGGTCAATGCTTCTCTTAGAGACTCAAAAGTTTTGACTCTGTCAACAGTCATTTCAAATACTGTGTATTTGTCACACAGCTTATAAAGTGGTCTTGCTATGGATGCAAAATCTTTAATGTGTTGCCTGTAATATCCTGCAAAACCTAAGAATGACTGAATTTCCTTCTTATTCTGAGGCATGGGTTTTAACAATACTGCTGCAACTTTGGTTTTGTCAATTCCAAGGGACAAACCAGATACAACATGTCCTAATGCTTTAAGTTCTTTAAATCCAAAATGACATTTCTTCAAGGAGATTTTCATGTTTACTGATTGGATTTTTGTCAAAACTCTTGATATTCTGTACATGTGCTCCTCCCAAGTCTTTGAACAGATAATAATGTCATCAATGTAAATGATTAACCATCCCTCTGAGAGTTCTTCAGGGAAGATTTCATTCATCATTCTTTGGAAGTGTGAAGGTGCATTTTTGATACCAAAGGGCATCCTTAAGTATTCATACACTCCACAATGAACAATAATTCTTAAGTATTTTCTTGCTCTTGGTGTTACCACATTTTGATGGAATCCTTTAAGGGCATCCATAGTGGCTATATACACTGCTTGAGATATTTGAGTAAGGGCAATTTGGATTTTTGGTATTGGGTATCTGTCTGGGACAGTGTAAGTGTTCAGAGCTCTAAAGTTCCCAACCATTCTGGATTTTCCATTATGCCACGCCCCTATAACTGGTGTAGTTATTTCTACTTCCTCATTGTGGCCTACGTTTCTTATTACACCAAGGTCCAGAAGTTCTTTGATATGAATTTCTAGAGCTTCTCTTGATTTTGGACTTGCTGGATAAGCAGGTCTTCTTAAGAGTGGTGGATAAGGTCTCTCAATGTTAAGAATGATGTCAACTTCATGACCAACAATTGCTCCCAGGGGTTCTTTGTCTGTAGCAAATGCTCCTCTGTGGTCATACAAAAGGGAAGAAAGTTCATTTTCTTGTTTATCAGTCAGATGAAGGCTTATTTCAGCCTCATTTAACTGTTCATACTTGAATTTCTCTAACTCTAAGTTGACTGGTGATACTTTGTTTACTGTAATTTGTCTTTTAAATGGTAAAAAGGCAAATCTCTGGCGCTTATTGTCCCCAATTGTAAAGTATCTGTCTTTGTTATTATGTAAATCTATTCCATACATGATTAAATAGTCATTTCCCAATATAAAATGGGTACTAGAGCAATTTTCCATAACAACAAATTCAACTGTGATCCTTAAATTCCCATTTATGTGTGGGAATATGACATTGGTCTCAAAGATTCTTAATGCTTTCATTGGGTTACTTGCACTGTTGAATTTTATACCATCAATTGGTAACAATTGGTCTTCAAAATTTGGTACACAAGTCTTAAGAAAAGATTTTCCAACACAAGAGCAGAAGGCTCCTGGGTCAAGCAAAAGTTTGGTGGGCTTGTTGTCAATCACCACTTCTGTTATACAGAAGTTACCAGCTGTATAACCTTTTCCTCTGTTTGGTTTTGTCTTCATAAGTTGTGCATCTTGAACCTTTGATAAATCAACTTGACCATTGCTCAATTGTGGTAAGTGGGAATAAGATTCCATGATGTCAAAAGTGGCATTGATATTTTCTATATCTTTTGAAGATTCAGAAAATATGGATGACTTATCATCTGAATTGTCTTCAATTATGTCTTCTTTTTCAACATCTGGTCCCTTTTCAATGTCAATTTCATTGATTTCCCCCCTTTTTGGACATGTATTGGCTAAATGGGTGGTGCTTTGGCAAATATGGCATTTTCTGACTGTATCTGCAGATTTATATTTAATATTACTAGAATTTGTTTTGGGGTTTTTGTCCACAGAATCTTTCCAAGGTGTATTAAACCTTGTTTTGAGATTCACCCTACTAGAACCAATTTTGGTTCTGGTGGTTACTTCTTCTAGTATATTGATAATATCCTCTGCTAAAGATTGTTCAGTAGTCCTGCTTGTGACAGCATGCTCTAAGTCACCTCCACATTGTCTCAGAATTTTTCTATGGATCATAAATTCTGACATGTCAGGATATAATGCTGTTAGTCTGTCCTTTTGTTGGCAAAACCATGGTAAAGCTTTGTCTTTATCAGCATTAAATTTAGCAGATTCAAAGGCTGTTTCAACTTTAAACCTCCAAGCATCATTTGCCCATTTGTTAATGATTTGGGTTTTCCACCAAGTCCAACTCTGGTGTCCATGTTCTTGTCTTATTTTGATGTACCATTTGTGAGCTGATCTGGTAAACAAGGTGTTAAACCTGGCTGTTACCAATCTGTCTGGTAATTCAAAATCCTCTTTGATCATGTCAATACCTCTAATGAATTCTATATGGTCATACTCTCCTTCACCACTGAAGTGAGGCCATTCTGTAAGCTTTGGAACTTCTTTCAAGAGTGCTTGGCCCATTGATGGTTCCAAGTTATGAAAAGAAGTGGATAATTCATTTTTTAATTGTGAATTATCAGGATCCAATACTTGTGGATTTGAAATTCTTGTGCCCTCATTTTGATTTAGAGGTGTAGACATTCTTGGTAAGGTGTTCAGTATTTGTTCAATGTCATTCATTTTACTGTTGCTACACCTTTGGGAATTTCTGTATTAATGTTGGAAGCTTTGTATTAAATTTATTACTTCAATTTTATACATGTCTTCCTTATGTGTCAGTTGTTGCCATAACTCTGTCTGTCTTGTATTATCAGCAGTGACTTGATTCAATTCATTCATAATTTTGATACTTCCTCTTGTGAAGCATCAAAACACTTTTTCAAGGCAATGGTATATGTCTTTACTTCAGTAAATGAATTTGAAATGTCATCAAGGACTTTCTTGTTGTCTGTTTTGATAATATTTATGGCTTGTTCAATTCTTGTTTCAATTATGTCATCAATATTGAATTTAGAATATTTATCTGTTAATTCTTTAATAATGGCAGATTGTTCATTTATTTTATTGTTAGAAGAATTATCATTATTGGAATTTTTAATTGTTCTTAATACTTTTTCAAAACACATAAGTGTTTCATTAATTTGGCACAGACTCAGGTTGTTTGTTTTAATGCTGTTACAAATGGTTTCATTTTTATCAGAAAGATGTTTTTTCACGTCATTTATAGCATTATACAATTCTGTGATGGAATCAAATATGTCAGAAATAATTTCTGGAACCTTAATCTGGCTTCCTCCTGCTTCTGTAATTCCATCATGGTTCTGGCCATCTGAAATACATTTTCCATGGCATCCTGCTTAATCTTTGGGATTCTGTAGCCCTGGCTGTAAGGTTTTGGGGCTGGTGCCTTCCCTTTGCCCTTGTTTGGAGTTTGTGGCTGCTTTTTCGCGTTGGAATTGCTGGTGCTGGCCACTGGGGCTGTCTTTGGCACTGGTTTGGGTGGTGGAGGGTTGTTTTTCCTCCATTCCAGTGTCAAAAGCATCATGTTTTTCTTCTCCATCAATGGATGCCATCAATTGACCAATTTGCAAGTGTTGGGATGGCCCAGGAATTTTCTTACTGTCAGGTAAGAATTCATGCAATTCTTCCACAGGTCTGCAAGGATCTGGTACTCCTTGAATTGAAGTGCATTGTTGTATGCACTGTGGCTGACTTTGTATATGTCCACAGAGGCTTGTTGTGGCGGTGTCAGCTCTTTTTGAAGGTAAAATGGTATTATCAGCTTCAGAATGACCCATTTTAGTTGTTTGGAAGTCATCAACAGACCCTTTTCCTTCTGTACCTGATTGGCCTCTGCCATAATCACGTCTATTGCCTTTTTGGGAGCTGCTTGAGGGGTTGTAGCTGACTCCCGACCTGGTTGAAGGCATAATTATGGTTAAAAAGGCTTAAAATAGTATTTTTACATCAAAAACTTACTATTGGTCAAATTTTTAGCTTTCTGAAGGGTATAACTTATGTCCAAGTTAATCAATTCAGAAGATATTGGTTCAGGTTGGTTATTTTGAGTCACAATAACAGTACTATTATGATCAGAATTAACAGTACTGGCAGGGATAATGCTGGTTACTGTTGAGGCTGTTTCAATATTTTCTTGTCTTACCACGTTGTCAGACACTAAAATTAATGAAAAAGCCAATTCATTAAGTAAAAAAAGGTTATTTCAAAAAAAGAAATAAAATATAAGCCTCACTTATAATATGAAAAAAATTATTTTTTATGGATTTTTTGAATTATAAGTATTTTTTATATGTTTTTAAATTTTTCAATATAAGAAAAAAGATTTAAAAAGAGTAAAAAAATATGTCACAGGAAAAATATCACAGCTGGGCCCCCAAATGTAAGGTTTGGATATGAAACTTTGATCAAAAATCAAGTACTTTTCCTGTCCCCAAAATTTGTATAAGGTAAAATTCAGTTAAAAATAGTATGAAATATTATTTTTAAGAGAAAACACGCCAATTTTATTGTTTATAAATTTATTAGTATAAAACAATAATATTATAAAAATTTATTGTTTTACCAACAATAAAAATTTATCCAAAAAATACTCTACAAGAGATATTTTAAGGCTACAAAAGAAATTTCTTCAAGAGCAATTTCAATTGGAATTAATTGAGCAAAGAGCTGCAAGCAATTAATTAAAGAAAAAAGTCTTTAAAAAGAATATTAAAGAGAAAACACGCCCAAAAGTGACCAGAGTGAATTTGGAAACAAAGTGACAAAGTTTACAGTGATGAAAGATGCTTTAATTCACTTTTGGGGTGGTTCAGGGGTAAAAATGAATATAAGAGTTACAAACAATGATTATAATGATTTTTTCACGTGGTTAAAAGGATTAAAATGATTTAAAAATGGTGGTTGGAATCTTTGATTGATTGGTTTAACAGTGTTTAAACTAATTAATAAAAGGAAAAGATTCTAACATGAAGAGAAAAGTGGGGCAAAGAAGACATTCTTTTATAGCCATCAATTCTCTTACTCCAAAAGTAAAGTTTACTCTTGTCGGTCGTGAAAAACAGTCTGACAACAAAAAAGCCAATTATGGCATCATTGAACCCTGGTTTAGACCAAAAAGGGCTGGTTTAAGCCATTTTTAGCCATTTTAGACCCTTAAATTAGCCATTACTATAGCAATACCAGGCCTAGAGCCTTCAAAACACGTCAGAATGTGTGTCAGAGGCGTAGAAACCAGTTAAAACTGTTTTTACTATGATTGTTTTATCTTAAGGGTAGTTTTACCCTCTTGGCAACAGCTAAAACTACCCCAGTTGGTATCAAAACCTCATCATCAATTGAGTCCACAGACCCTGTAACTCAATTCCAGGCCCAAAGTGATGAACTTTTGCGTGAATTTTGACATCCCACGCCTGTCAGCAAGGGTTTTGGGGGTCTAGCTCCCCCTTAGAGCTGGAGTTCCTTTTCCCCCCCAAATTCAATCTTTCTAATTTATTTTTCCTTTAATTCCTCATCATGTATTATACTTATAATTTACATATGTAATTCAATTGAATTGTACAGTACAATACAGTAATAATTGACACCTCATATGTAAATCAAAGTTCACTTATGTAATACACGCGCACATTTTGACATTTCAATTGAATTCAATTGAAAATACTTCAATTCCTCATAACTTCTAAACTAAACACAACACCTCAATTTTAACACAGAAATTGCTGGTTAACACCACATGTGGTGTGAATTAAATTAAGGTTTTGAGGATTTTCAACTTTTGTATTGAAAATACTAAAAACTTAATTTAAGCTTATTTAGAGTTGAGCTACAAGAATTTCACTCAGAGGTGACCCCACCTGATTTTTTATGAGGAATCCAATGGTGAAATAATTTTTATGTATTTATTTATTGGATAAAAAGTTATAATAATTTTTGCTTAACTTTTTTCCAAATTTATTTATTTTTTCACAATTTTGTTAAAATTTCATTTCTACTTAATTTTTTCAAGTATAAATGTAATTTTATACTTACAAAATTTAATGTATTTTTATTTTTAAATTGTAATTAATTTTTTATTTTTAATATAATTTTATATTTATATTTTGATTTTTTTATCTTAATAATATAAATAAATTTATTTTATTTATATTAATATGTTATTTTTTATATTTGTGGTCTTTTGGGTATATGAAATTACCTCTAAGGCTCACACCCTGAGGGAGTAATACTAAAAGTTAAATCTTTATTAATGAATCATTGCACCTCCAAGTACTTCAAAATTGGGAATTATTACATTCATACCTATTTCTCTGAGAATTTGAAATATGACCACATGTCAAAAAAGGTCACAAAACAACTTTACAATATCTATGTTAATAATAAGAATTAAAATTATTATCTTAAAGTGAATAAAATAGCCATAAAAAAGGCACAACTTCTTTATTAAACCTGAATCTAATTGATAAAAATGTGAAATAGATTGCACCATTAGATTTACCATGGTAAAAGACCCATATAACATTTCCATGTCATATCTGTAAAGACAATACTTACTGATTAATAAGTAAAAATGCCATAAAAAGGCATGAATACTTGATTATATCAGACACCAATGAATAAACATGTAGAATAAATATCATCATTGGATTCCTCATGGAGATTTACACATATAACATTTTTATGTCATATCCTCAAATTTAATACTTAAAGAAATAACCTGAATATATGCACTTTAATAATCAGTGCATATATTAATGGTTTTTGGCTCATATCTCTTGAAATATTCATGATAGGGAGTTTAACCAAACAAAAATTTACCACTTAATTACTGTAAAAATACAGATATAAGCTTTATTTGACAAGTTATAAGAAATGCTATCAGCTTTAAGGGTTTATTGAACAAAATTGTCATAGCTGTTGGCCATTGTGAAAGTGGGCCAAACTTAAAAAAGAGTAGATCTTAAGACTCAACTAGCTCATATGTAGATAATTGTGTAATTATTATTATTATATTTAAGGCTTAACCCCTTGAAATAATGGCTTGAAGCTTAAGCTAGTAAATTTTGATAGAAAAGATGAGCTACAAGAAAAATGATCATAAATAGAGTTTTGATGATGTAATGAAATTGTCTTGAAAGTTTAAAATGGCATTTCAAGCTATCAGAATTCAATCTCTGAAGGGCTTTAGAGTGTATAGCTCAAAAGTTATCAATTATCAAAATTTAAACTTAAAATTGATCATTTATGATCACTCACTGTAATTGTAATTTAATTTCAACAGTTGTATAAGTGATAAAAGTGGTGAATATTAGCTTATTATGATTGAAAATAATAATATCCACAAATTTTAGTCTTCTTCCAAGCCTATGATGTCAGAAAACTTAGATTTACAGTTATAACTCTAAAAAGGGCGTAATAATGATATAAGATGGTTTAATTATGATGTAATCATCACTAAACCTTACTGATAAATTCCAGTGGATAGAAGCTTTGAAAACTCACTAAAAGCCTTCTGGACTATGAGAGGGAGTATTTTACTATATATGAAGTTCTTTTTAACTGTATTTCCCCCTCAAACGTATCAAAAACATTAAAAAATTGAAACAAAAGGTAATTTCTTCATTCTTTATATGTAAATCTATTATATCTCTAAAGAACAAATATCATCTTTATTTTAATCATCAATATTGATGTGATTAAATCAGTTTTTTTATTTTTTGTTAAATTTCTCTATAAACCTCTAATTACAATTAAAAACAAAAATATTTGTAATTTCTGTTATTTTCAATTGTAAATACACTTTAAATAAGCTTTATTTGAATCTTTAGTGATAAATCAATTTAAAATTATTATATCAAGTGTCAAAATTAGGTTACTTTAAACCTTTATAATAATTCAGCTATTGATATAAAAAGTATTTATATTAATATATAACTTTAATATTGGTAATATTATTGTTACAAATTTCTATTATTATTAGATAAAAATTTTCTATGCCTTTATTATTTTTTTGTAGCAAAAATCAAGTGCTATAAGTATATTGATTATTAAATATAAATATATTTATTCTTATCATTAATTTATTCTTTAATAATATAAGTCTTTTACACCATAATTGCAATAATTCTTTATCTTATTCTTTAATTTAAGTAGAACATTAATAGTACAATAAGTAAAGTATTGGTAATATTTAATTATTGTTTCATAGTAAAACCTTACATTTGGGCACTGGTGGTGATTTTTACTTAAAATAATTCAAAAAAGAAACAAATTGGGTTTATCCAATAAAAGATTGTATAATAGCTTTATATTTATTTATATTGGAAAGCAGTTTTCCTTTCTTAAAAATGGTTTTTCACATCCTCTGACTTGCAAGAACTTTCTTTGAGTTACTCTAGTGATTAAAAAAATATATATGATAATCTGATTTTGAAAACAATGATTTTAATTTTTATTCTTTAAAAAGAAAAACATAAAAAATACAATAAAAAATCATTTGTATTCCTTTTTATTAATTTCATTTATTTAAACAATATAAAATCAATTTTTACATGGAAATTGCCATATCTTATTTAAAATAACACTTCTTCTAAAAAGGCTTATATTTATTTGTCTTTTTTAGTGTTTGAAAACAGCCAAAAAGCGGAATATAAAACCACTGTTGAGATATTGGTGGAAGAAACTTGTCAAAGTTCTCCAACACCTGTTGTTAGTAAGAAAAGAAAGGCCAAGAAATTAGTCTTTCCAGGACCCACTATTCAGGACTCTGAAGGTGAGCACCTCTCTTAAATTTTCATAGAGAGACTTTTTTAGTGTTGTGAAATATTTTTATTTCTTATTTCTTAATTATTACTACTAGAAGAAGATCCCAATACTCCCTCCAGTCAGATGGAGCCAGACTCAGAAGTAGAATTGATCCCTCAAAAGGGAATATAAAGGGAAAAATCTCTGGTGGAACAGAATTCACACAAGGAAGTGCCATATCCCAAAGAAAAGTACCAGAAATGCCCATAATATCTGAGCCAGAGTTAGAACTAAGTATGAGTAACTCCAATAGATACAAATCTTATTCAGAGGGCTCAGATAGACATCTACATGAGCCACTAAAAGCAGTACTGCATGGTGTACAAGGACAAAGATTGGGAAATGTCGCCACAAATCCACCAAGGAGTGATGAACTCCTGGCATATCCTGAAAAATTTCCTCAAAGAGAAGGAAATAGTGAGATAATCCAATGGATGGAATCAACTATCATCCAAACCTCAAATCAAAAAGATAAAGTACTGGCACAACAAAAAGAGGGAGGCAAGAAAGGAATAATCCTAAGTATCTTCTACCAGGAAATCACAAGTCAGGCAGCCTCCCCAAGAAGGAAAGAATCACAAGAAAAAGAATTGGAGGAAGCTTTATTCCACAAGCTAAAGGATTCCAATAATCCAGAAAGATGCCATGGACAATGTCTTCAAAATGGCCAGAGCCTTTATGGAATTCAAGGACAAAGAGGAAGAATGGGATGACCCCATTTCCCAAAGAAATAGCTTTGTCTCCTGATGGTGAAAATACTTTAACAGAAATCAAAAAAAGTATTTTACCTCTAAAAAACATTCAAAGATATTTAATTATCTTTAGAAGAAACAAATGGTAGCTTATTCTCTGTAACCCAAATTGTTGTAAAAAATAGAAAAGAAATAGACAGAATTCACTTTATGGTTTGAAAGAATAAACCAAAAGTATTGATTGACAATACTCAGAAATTTATAAAAGGAAAACAGTAATTGTATAAATGCATAAGAGATATCAAAGAAAAGACTTTGACAATCAATTATGATGTGGGTATTGACAATCCAACAGCAAAATTAAACAAATTAAGTATTTCCGTTGAAGATTTTAAATAGAAGACTTCATCACATCAAAGTTTACTTCTAGAACATTTAGAAAAGAGTGATGAAGCAAGAATGAATCTTAAAGATGACATTCAAAGTGAAATAAGACTTATTACTGAGAAAATGGATAAAATAGATGAGGCTAACTTAAATATGCCAAAGTTATCAACCCTATTTTCTCACATAAGAAGTCTTTTTAAACCAAAAGATCAAATTAGAAATACATTCATAACAGACCTGAGCCATCAAGATAATAATCAATTATTAATGAAGAAAGCACCTCAACTAAAATAATGGCCAACATTCAGAGGTGAATATGACCATATGGTATTTTTATAACAATTGACATGCTACAAGAGGATTATGCCATACCAGATGAATTAATCACTTCCATGTTACATTCATTATTTGAAAAATATTCGAAAAGATGGTAATATGGCATAACACAAACAAATGGAAAAAATACCTGGTCTTGGTGAAAAAATGAAATAATCACCAAGTGGCAAATGATGCCTGGAGGTACAAAATAGAAAATGCATTTGAAAATTTCTTTCACCCAGATAAGGATAAACCTTTGAGTTTCTTCTTACAAAAAGATGAGATATTAAATGCACTGTACCCAGACATCTCACAGAAGACGGTGCATATGAAGATACTCATAAAATTTGGAGGAGAACTGGAACATTCCCTGAGAAGCAGGTGCATAGAGCCATTTTCCACCCAGGATTACATTAATGCACTAGAGGATATAATGAAAAGAGCAAAAAGTGGCAGAACATGGAGAAAATTGGACATGAAAAGTCCAGGGAAACAATTCATTAAGAAATATAAACCAAGGGAGCCTTTCAAACCCAATATACCCAACACTAATGATAAAAGAAAATGCCATAAATGTGGTGGCATTGTACACTTAGCCAATAATTTCCTAAAAAAAGAAAAAAATTAAATAAAATTGTGGAAACAGAAGACCACAATGATAAAGAAGGTGAATCTGATTCTGAGAAAGATACTGAAGAATCAGAAACTTCTCAAAGTGATGAAATTTATAATTAACACACAAATTAATAATATTGATTTAATATATGAAGTCCTAGATGTAAATTCAGAATTACCACAAGTTAGAACATCTGATACAAGCCTCAAAAAAATACAAGATACCAAACTTGATAGAACTAAACCTGAAAAAGGAATGGGATATACAGCTGGAAAGTCAAGTATAAGTATTGTCATGGCTGAAAACCAAGAGGAAAAATTAAACCTGGACACAGGGGAATACTGCACCTGTGTTGGTAAGAGTTATTTGAAAACAATTATACCAGATTGGGAAGAAACGCTTATACCAATACAAGGGGTTATATTCAGTAGTGCAAGTGAGATCATGAAGCCCCTTGGAATAATTGACTTACAATTAATTTTTCCTCACCCTTACCAATGTATAAGAGTAAAAGAAGACTTTGTAGTAATAAACAACTACACTTGTAACCATTCCATACTTTGAAATAATTACTTGTCAATATATGGTATAGATATCTCTAAATAAAAGGACAGATATTCTACCATAGGAGATAATAAAAGGCAGAAATTTGGTTTTTTAAACAACAAAAAAACAAATTACTGTTATAAAAAATAAAGAGCAAATTTCAGAAAAACATTTATTCATAAATGAACAAATTACTGAGGCAGAATTCAATCAATAATTAACAGAAAAAATGAAAGAAACATTGATTTATCTCTTATTTAAATACAAAAGTGCCTTTGCAACTGACAAAGAACCACTAGGTGCTATCATTGTAAATGAGGTAAATATTATTCTCAATGTGGAAAATCCTTATCCACCCCTGTTAAGAATACCAGCTTACCTAGATAGCCCAGAAGCTAGAGAAGCCTTAGAGCTACACATTGAGGAATTAATGGGCCTTGGGGTGTTAAGGAAAGTAGATCATAATGAATGGGTAGAACTCACTTCACCTGTCATTCTAGCTTGGCACAATGTAAATATACTATCCCTGAAAGATATCCAATAAATAGAATCCATGAGACATTAACACAAGTATCACATGAAAAGTTCATTACAGCCATGGATTCTTTAAAGGTTTTTGACCAGGACTTCTGTACAGACAATTCCAGAAAACTACTAAGAATAATAGTCTATTTTGGCATATTTGAATACCTAAGGATGCCTTTTGATATAAAGAATGCCCCTTCTCATTATCAAAGAATGATGAACACCATATCCCCGGAAGAATTATCAGAAGGATGGTTAATAATCTAAATTGATGATATTATAGCTTGCTCAGAAGCTTGGGAAAATAGCCTAAAAAGAGTGGAAAGAGTCTTACAAAAGATATTTCAATTAAATATGAAAACTTCCTTGAAAAGGTTTCATTTTGCATATAGTGACCTAAAAGCACTGGGACATGTTGTATCTGGATTAATTTTGGGCATAGATAAACCATTTCTTCTCATGCCATATTGTAAACTACCTTTCAAGCTGTACATTGATTCTTGCAGAGAAAGACTAGATGGGGTACTACACCAGACACAAACAATCAGTGATAAACCTGTTTAAGGAATGATTTGCTTCATTTCAACACAAATCATGCCAACAGAAGCAAGATATGGAGAAAGCCAAATGGAATTCCTTTTCTTAGTTTGTTCTCTAGAAATTACACTACTATTTGGATGGAGCAGTGTTTGATGTAATCACAGACTTTGATTCTGTGAAATCTTGACTAAAAATGAAGACACCAAATTGAAATATTCTGAGATTGCAGATTTCTCTCCAGAAATATAGAGGAAATATGACTATAGTTCATAAATATGTAAATATTCATAATAATTCAGATGGCCTTAGCAGCTGGGCTCTAGCACATACATCTGAGAACCCAGCATGGGTGACACAAGAAGAGCGTCATATATAAGGCATATTTGTCACACAAATTGGAATAGAATTATTTAATAAAGCTAAAGAAAGCTATAAGATTGAAAAAAATTCCAGGTATTCTTCCCACTGTTGATGAAAGATTGCAAAGACCTATTGCTATCTTCCAAACTAAATGAAATATAGGAAAAGCATATGATTGAGGAATATTCCACCTCCTTTATGGAATTATTTATCAAAGGACTGAACACACATGTGTTATGACCTTGACAAATTGGACTGTGATAAACACAATACTACATGAATGCCATTGGAGTGTTGTATCTGGACATCTCTCAGAAGATAGGACACTGGAGAGGGTGAAAACATGATCTTGGTGGCCAAATTGGAGAAAAGATGTTTCAGAGTACTTCCAAACCTGTGACAGATGTCAAAATAAAAACTGAGCCACAGGAAAGGCATTTGGAATTATGATCCAAATCCAAGAACCAAAATCCCCATGGGAAATATTTTACATGGATTGGGTAACAGCCTTACCTTCAGGAAGAGACAGGAGTTTTTATGCATGCCTAGTACTGGTTGACACATACAGCCAAATCCCAAGGTTCTTACCATTTCATAAAGATGACACGGCTATGTAAACAGCCATAATGAGATGGAATGGATTCATCAATCATACAGGCTTATTCCAAAACATTATAAGTGATAGAGATCCAAAATTCACTTCAGCATTATGGACAAATCTCCATAACTTGTTTGGAGCAAGGTTATCATTCTCAACAGCTTACCACCCTCAAGCTGATGGTTTAGCAGAAAGAATTATACAGATATTAGAAGACCTGATCAGAATATTTTGTGCTTATGGCTGAGAACTCAAAGACTTTGATGGTTTCACCCATGATGTAAGGTTTGACTATGAAACAATAAGTAAAGATTACTAATATTTTACTTATTTTACTCTGAATGTCCTTATAAATTAAATAAATAAGATAAAAATAATTCTAATAATAAATATTCATTATAATTATGGCATAAAAATAATTATACTATTAAATAAATATAAAAATATAATTTATATTATAAAAGAATAATATAATAAATGAATATATTAATATTTAATAATTAATTTATTTAAGAGCACTTTTTTATTGTTACCAACAAATAATAAAGGCATAAAAAATTGGCTTTTATTAATAAAAAACAATTAATAACAATAATATTACTAATATTAAAGTTATGTATTAATATAAATACTATTTATATTAATAAAAGAATCATGAAAAGTAATAATAGAGAGAAATTACTATAATAGAAGAAGATAATCTACTTTGAAGACTTAATATAATAATTTTTCAAGATTTTCTGCCAAATAATATAAATAAAACCTATTTAAATTGTACTTACAAATAAAAATAAAAGATATTACACATAATCTTAAATTTTATGTGGAAAAGAGATTCTTAGAGAAATATAACAAAAACAATTAAACAATTGGAGTAATCACATCAAGATTGATGATTATAATGGATATTAACTTTGGTCAATGATAATATAAAGATTTATATATATAGAATAAAGATTTTACATTTTGATTTAGTATTTTTATTGTTTTTGATGCGTCTGATGGGGAAAAAGAGTAAAAAGTGCTCTATTTATAGTACCTTCCTCCCTTCTAGAGTCCAGTAAGCTTCTTGTAGACGTTTACTGATTGTATCCACTGGAAATGATCATTATTTTAAGGTTTAGTGATGATTACATAATGATCAAACCATCTTATCTCATTGTTATGCCATTATTTAGAGTTATCACTATAAGTCTAAGTTTGATGACATAAGAGGCTTGGAAGAAGCCTAAAATTTGTGGAGTTTATTATTATTAATAATACTATAGTGTTATTCACCAGTTTTATCACTTATCTAACTGTTAAACTCAAAATGAGATTACAGTGAGTGACCATAAATAATCAATTTCAAGCTTAAACTTTGATCATTAATAACTTTTAATTTATACATGCTAAAGCCATTCAGAGAGTGAATTCTGATAGCTTGGCATGGTCTTATCAAAATTCCAAGAGTATTTCATTACATCATCAGAACACTATTTTTGATGATTTTTCTTGTATCTCATCTTTTCTGTTGAAATTCAATATTTTAAAATTCAAACCTTGATTTCAGGGGGTTTTACCTTGAATATTATGATAAAAAATAAATCATTCCTCACATATAAACTAGTAGAGCTTTAATATCCGCTTTTTTTAAGTTTGGACTACTTTCACAAGAAAGTGGTCAACAGCTCTAGCAATTTTGTTCAATAAATCCTTACAAGTTATAACCTTGTTTATAGCTTGTCAAATGAAGTTCATATCTGTGTTCCTACAGTAAATATGTATTAAATTTATTTTTGGTATTGTGGTATTCCATACCATTTTTTTTTACCAGGCTCAAGCTCATAGTACCCCATAACAGCAGTAAATCCAGCCTACAGGCAGACTTACACTCAAATTTTACACCAAAAGGTCAATTTTACAGCAAGAAGCTGGATTTAACTCATAAACCATGGCACAGGCACCAAAGGGCAGTGTATGTGTTTAAATAAATTATTCAATTTCATTATGCATATGTAAAAAATCAAGTTACATATAGTACACTAGTTACAACAAATGAGGTACCACCCTTTAAATTACACACCCCACCCAGCTTTACACCCCCTTACAGCCACAGGACTCATGCAGCAAGAAAATGACACATGCATTAGTTATACAGCCAACTTGCATTCAAAGTCACATGATGCAAAGCTCAGCTCCATGGGATTCCTGCAATTCATTTACAACACAGCCCCAGGAGTACCTTATCTTATATCCACAGTAACCCCACTTAAAACCTTAAAACATATTTATTTACACCACTCCTCACCTCATGCAAACCAAAGCAAGTTACAACAGGTTGCATGCAGTACACAATTTTAATTAAATCTCAACCACATGACTATGCACAGCATGTGTCAAACTCAAAAATCACATCATCTCATACATTACAGTAAATTCACCAGTGCAAGAAATTATCACCTGACTTCATTTTAAAGTTCAAAAAGAAGAAAAACAACCATGACACCTGCATAAATTACACAGCCATTTCTACCAAACCCAAAATAGGACATATGCAAAGGAATTACAAGGTCATCATGTGATACTGCATCCACCAACAAAATATCATGTGACAGGAAAGAGGCTGTGCACAACAAAAATCCCCAGCCAAAATTGAATCACCTCATGTATGCAAGAAAAATTCAAGAATATCACATCATAATTAGTTCACCAAAAAGACAATCATGTGATAAATGGAGGCTGTGCAGAAAGAAAATTATCACCAAACCTTAAATCACCTGACCCATGCAAGAAAGGTCCTCACCAAAAATGGAGTCACATGATGAAATCAAGAGGAATTAAAGTGGAAAAAGACATCTCCCATGGAGGGCCCTCTGGGCTCCCAAAAGGTATAAATAGAGGGGCTCTCTCCACCCAAATTTCAAAATTCCCCGGCATACAAATTATATCACATGCACATTATATCCACTGCAAAGTAGGAGCATAAGAATAATTCATCCCTCACCTGGGAGGTAGTCCAGCAAATTATAGTGAATTTACTTACCCAGTAGCTAAGCTCAGTGGAATCTTATTATTATTAAAATAAAAATAAAAATTACCCAGTACCCAAGATTGGGGTTACTACTCTATTAAAATATTTTATCCAGTAAAATCAACACCATTTATCAAGATTTAAAATTAACTTACCCCTTTAAAAATCCAATATCAAAGAACCTTACCTCTTAAATTTAACAAATAAAATTTTATCTTATTATTAAACACTCTAAAAAAATAACAAACCTTCCAAAAAATTATTTTACTCTATTATAACTTTACCTTAACAAAATTACCTTTATCAACACTCATCAAATTTTCCAGAAAACCTTAAATAACCCATCCTACCAAGGAATTATCACCAATAAGAAACAACTCACCTCAATTTCACTACAAAAAGATATTAAGATTAAACAGACAAGTATTTCATTAAAATCTCAAATTTAACCAAAATTACTGACATTATTTTTCATATTATTTATTGAATGGGTCTGATCTGAGACTGCTGAATTTTGTCTTCTGCAGTTGTAAAGCCACTTACTAATTTTATTTTGGTTTGTGAGCTCCAAGGAAGATTTTGTTCAGTATTTCAGGAGGGGCAGGCAATACACCCTTGCCACCCTTGGTTACAGGAGTTATTAGCAATTCAAAACTAGCTACCTGTGATTTCCCCCTCCAGGTACTGCCTCATTTTAATCCCACACAAGAGGAGTTCCCACATCTGGTGTCTCAACAGTGGCCAGATAACCTCAACTTCAATAAAAATTAAATTAAAATCAATAAATTATAAAATTCTTAACAACTCCTAGAATACTATTTTTTATAACAAAAACTGGATTCAAATAATCAAAATCAGCCAAAACCATCATCTCAAGAATCTGAATCATCAACTCACTCTGACCATTACTATTATCCACCAAAGCCAGAAACAGAACTAGGAGAGGAATCAAATAAATATTCCAATTTCCCAATTGCAACACCAAGAACCAATAAAAGGGACTTGAAGGTTGTGGAAAAATTCTTCCTTGATCTCCTTGAAAGAAACAAAATCAATGACTCAGCACCAAACTCAAAGGAAGAAATAAATAAATCAAAAATGGATAAACCATCATCATCAAAATTACCTGGTAGTATTGAAGAAATCCAGGAAGAAAACTTTAATGAAGGAACTGTTGAAGGACAGGAAGAAATGTCTTCAACAGAGAGACTTCAGCAGAAGATGCTAGAGATGCAAGCAGAATTACTAGCACTACTCAAAAAAGAAGGGAAAAATAAATCATCAAGTTATACTCCACAGAATAGTCCACTTGAAGAGCAAACCACCCTTCCAAGATCATTCAGGCAGCATGGATCACCTTCACCTTATCCTAGACCCATGGCCACATCAACACCTTATACAGAACAAAGACAAAGAACTTTACCCAGAAGAGTCAACATTTCTGCACAAATTCCAGCTCCATTACATCAAGAAATTCCAAGAAATACTACTCCAATAGTGAAAATCAGAGCCAAGGACTATAATCTGTGGTTTGATGGAAAGGATGTTGAGAGATTCATCAAGAAAGTTGAAAATATTGCAGAAATTGAAGGAGAAAGTGGAAGATACATTGCAAGACAAATAGCATTTTGGACAAAAGATGAAGAAATCAGTTATCATATTGAAGGAATGCCAGGATATGAAACAGCTGATTGGGATCAATTGAAAGTGGATATGAAAAGAAGATGGGGAACAGTCTCACCTGAAAGAAGATACAGATTATCCTCAATCACTGATTTATTCACAAAAACTCAACAAGAAGGTGGAATAAGAAACATGACTCAATACAGAAAATTCATTGGGGAATATGAAGCAATCATCACTTACCTCAGAAGATACCAATATATCCAAGGTGAAATCAATCATAACCAGGAAATATTGGCCAGCCTTTCCACTAGTGTTCAAGAATCAATTTACAAAGAAATGATTAAAGACAGAGCTATGGTTCAAGCCTTGGATGGAGGTTAAATCATACCAAGATTGGATATTTTGAAGTTATACATTGAGCAGGACTTGGAGGCCAAGGTTCTGATACAACAAAAGGAATTTTCTAAACCAAAACCTGCAGAAAAGAAAACAAGATTTGAGGATGAAAGCTGGGATGAAGTTTTAAAACAAGTAAAAGAACTCACCCAAAAGATCAAAAACCCTCCACAACCAGAACCTCAACCAAGAAATGAAGGAAAAGAATCTGTCAAAGAAGTTTTAAATCAACTCAAAAGCCTTTCAGAAGCAGTGAATCCACCAAGAAGGAACTGGAACAATAATCAAGAGCAAAGATTACCTCAAAATAATCAGCCATACAGGCAAAGGAATCCTTTACCACCATTTTCATCCAGTTACCAACCATACATACCAGCTCAAATGGCTTCAAGACCACCATTGAAGTGTGCTTACTGCAAGGAAGAAGGTCATACAGCAACTAGATGCACTCACCTTGCTGAAGATCTGGACAGAATAATTGTCAGAACCCAAGGAGCATCTTACCTCTTCCCCAACTATCAGAGAGTACCTATGGAAGGAAATGAAAGTGCCAAAAACATGGTCAGAGCTTTTGCAAAGGAACAAGCAGAACTCAACAAGAAATTTATGGAGAAACCTACTGTCAAACCAAATCCAGAAGAAGAGATTAAGCCCACTGAAAAGAAACCAGAGGATAAATCAACCTCAATTGCACATGTTGAAGATTGGTCAAACTGGAAACCACCTACTATTTCCTCAGCCAATGACCCTTTTGAATCAGACATTGGATTAAGACAGACAAAACAAAGGTTGGAAAGACAATCCCAAAATCAAAAGCCAAAGAAGAAAGCAGAAATTCCAGGAACTTATGTTGAAGAAGAAAAAGAAGAGGAAAGAGTCATAATTCCCACCAAATTCCAAAATTCAAATATTCCAAAACCAGACCAACCTGAGGAGGAAATTGAAAATATTGCCAATAAGAATGAAGATGATGAGATTCCCAAAGAAGAAAAGAAGTTCAGAAAACCTCAAAAGAAACAAGTTGAAACTAAATTGGAAATTGACAAAATTATTAAGAAAATTATGCAACAAAAAATCAACCTTACCATTGAAGAAATCTTGAGGATGTCACCAAATTTTGTTCATAAATTACAAGAATTATCAGAAAAAGACAAGGAAAAAATTAAATCACTCAACTCAATGGATCTTCAAGAAAGACTATTAACATTTGGATTCAAAGAAATACCAAAGCCCAAGATTCATTATGCTTGTCCTTTGGGATTTATGGAAATCTTCATTGGAAAGGAAGAATATCCTATCAGAGCATTAGTGGACACTGGGGCAGAACTCAACATCATACCAGAAGAAATAGCAATCAAAGCTTCACTCACAACAAGAAATCTTAACATGAACCTTAGGGGAATTGGAGGCCATACTACTTCATTGGTTGCACTATCAGAATGTACTCCAATCATTTTGGCTTCAGGTGAAGAAACTCTAATTCACTTCTTCATTGCAAAAGGATCTGTCCATACAGTACTTGGAAGACCTTTCTTGGCAGACAACAATATCAGGCTGGAATTTTCTCATAAACAAGGTGAAATACTAAGCTATCAAGAACCTGATGGAAGAAGATTATGCATGCCAATATGCAAACCTCAAGCACTTGGAGTGCAAACTGGTCCACCTAGAGGAATGGATTTATGCAATATGGCAACATTGGTCAGAAATAACCCAGGAAGGAAGGATCAAAATGCAAAAAGAGACAATACCATAATCAAATTGACCCAGAAGACCCAACATTTATCCATATCTCCAAAAAGGGACAAATTTGGCCAAAAATTCAAAAACACAAAAAAGCCAAACAGCTTCAAAAGACAATTTGAAGACTCAACCTCTGAAGATGAATTACCCAACATAGTTTACAAGCCAATTAACAATAATGAAGAAACTTTCCAGATTTTAGTAGATGGAAATGAGAAAATACATGGAAACCCTTTCAAACCTAAACCCAAAAAGAAGAAAGTCAGATTTAGTGAGCATCATGAGCTCTCAGATGAAGAAATTATAAATGACATTGAAAAAGACCTCATAATTATGGAAGAAAGAGACAAAAATTTACAAGACACATACCATATCAACTTCTTGGACAGACCATTGAACAACCAAGAAGAACCTTATGAATGGCAACTGGAGAACCCTGAATTTATCCAGCAACCTCCCAATGAAGAGGATGAAACAGAATCCATACTAGAAAATGAATACAACTACATTTACTTGCCATATATCACTTCTGAAGATATTTATGGAGATGAAGCTCAAGAAAGTTTCTG
The DNA here is from genome assembly GCA_023105745.1 of Austropuccinia psidii. Taxonomy (NCBI): domain Eukaryota; kingdom Fungi; phylum Basidiomycota; class Pucciniomycetes; order Pucciniales; family Sphaerophragmiaceae; genus Austropuccinia; species Austropuccinia psidii. Next base: position 13,563,850 of record JALGQZ010000018.1, read on the forward strand.
TGAAGATAAATACTTATGTCACCTTCCAGGAGCAAACTTGAACAATATCCAATTCTTAGATTTATTAACTGAAGAGGGAATTAAAGGTAACCTTGAAAATCAATTCTGGGATTATATATTTGAAATGGCCACACTACCAAGAAGAGGACTTTACTTCAATCAAATTTGGGCCCAGTGGTACCTTGGATTAAATGGATCAACATATCAAACTGGAAAATTGAAATGGGTTGGAGATGGATATATATTCATTGATGAAGACCTATGGTGGTCAGAATTTCCATCAGAGCCAGAAATTGAGGAAATAAATAACTTTGTGGAAGCCCTCAAAGACCTTATTTTGGCCAGGTTACTCAACAGACACTCACCTTTCCCACTAGGGGGAGCTCAACTTTGAATAAAACCAACAAAATCAAGATTTTTTCTCTAAAAATGTATCAGTATCATCTATAAAATGTAACATTAGTTTTTTTTCATTTTTCTCTCTCACTGGGCAGTGACTTCCTGCCTTAACAAAGAAGAAATTCATCAACAAATTATTCCTTAAAAATTAAAAAAAAAAAAAAAACTTACAAAAAAAAATATATCAATCACCTCCACCATGGCCAATTCACCAATTTTTGGATCCTATGGGGAAGAATTAATGAAAGAAGACCAAATTATCAATGAAGAACTTCATTGGTCACCAGTAGATGAAGATTTCAATAAAGAGAACCTTTGGCACTTTAAGGATACTTCATTAATATCAAGAAACCAAGAAATTGAAGAAATCAAGGAATTGCTGAAAATTTTGGAGGTTTCTGACAAAATCAATGATCAAATTACTCAAGAATTAATGGACCAATTAAATTTCAAACCATCAAGGCCCATCTTGAAGACACATAACAGCTCTAAAAATCAAAAATCAAACAAAAGAGTCAGAATTAAACTTCAATAATCACTAGGCAGTGACCTCCTGCCTTATCAAAGAGGAATATCAATTCTCATCAACTAAAATCAATAATTTCAATAACCAAGAAAAAGGAAAAAACAACTAACCATAAGGTCACTAGGCAGTGACCTCCTGCCTTATCAAAGAGGAATATCCAAATTCTTACCCAAGAATTATCATCCAAAACCCATTAAGCCTACCCTCAAAGTATTGTGATAAATAAACCTGACAAAATCTTTAGATTTTATTACCATCAACACTTCAAAATACACCAAATCCATCAAAAATGGAATCATGGCCATTACTTGAAGAAAATCCCTGGTCATTGGACACAGATGTCAGCTGGCTAGAAGAAAAAGAAATTTGGACCAATTACATTAATCAACAAGAAATAGAGGAAAATCCTGACTGGTTCTTTAAAATAAAACCAGAACCCTGCCCAGATATCTCTACAATAATCCTTCCATATATTGAGTTTGAGGACATTTTTGAAAAAGACAACTCACCATCAGAAATTTTCATATCTCATCCATGGAAAGAATTACCTGGATTCAACCTCACAAAGTATGAATTCTTGGATTTACTTACCTGGGATGGAGCTGAAGGCAACCTTGGAAACAATTACTGGAATGAGATATTTGACTTGGATAAATACCTCAGGAAGTCACTTTTTTGGAGGACCTGGAAATGCCAAGACTGGTTCAACCTCCAGGATTTTCAAATTAAAAATGGAACAATCAGCAAAAACTCAGGGAATTATATTGTACAAAATGCCACATGGGATTGCCACTGGGAAGAAACAATTATACCAGCAATCCTCAGTCTCAAAGGTGGTTCAACTCAATTAAATACAGAGGATTGGGACTCTTTCTGTCAAGAATATCTGTTTAAAGCTCTCAAAAGAGAAAAATGGAGGGGAGGAAATTTTGTCAAGAATGAATTATTGAATAAAATACTTGGTCAAAGGAATTAACCTAAATAAATCTCACCTGCTAAGTCCCTATTTCTTTGTTTTTTCTTTAATCCATCTTAAACCCATTAATCTCATTTTTATTTATTTCTTCTATTTCTTATTTTATTCTTATTTCATTTCATTTTTTATTATTTTCGTTTTAAGAATCAACCATCAAAAAAAAACAAAAACAAAAACAAAAACAAAACAAAAAAAAAAAGCCTCAGATTGTTTAAGCTTAGAATGAAAAGATAAAGTACAGAAAGTCATCTAGATATTCTAAAAAGATAAAATCACGGATGGAAATATCACCAAGAGTCAATTACAGGATATAAATTCAGCTATTACATTATTTCATCTTATTCCTTTATCATTATTTATCATCTTGCCCTTTATCATTATTTGATTATTTTACTTTTTATCTCTATTCTATTTTATTTTATTTTATTTTAGTTTTTATTTTACTTTATTCTTTTTTATTATTATTATTATTTTTTTATTTTATTTTATGTTTATTTCATCTTTTTCCTATAATTTTATTAATTTTAGTATTGTAGGATTTCGTTACTCTTACATTTATTTAGCTTATCTTAACGACATATGTTATTTGATTTCTTTTAGTTACCGAGCTCGACGCAACCAAAGTATCAGTTTGACTCAAAGTCATCATCTCAAAACAACTCAGCATCAAAATGCTTCAGAAAAACAGTCCTGCTCGACAAAAAAAAATAGCTTTTAATTGCATCCAGTGTCTCAAAGAAAAGACTTGAACGGTATTGCTGCACTTTGATATGATATTATTCAATGCAATATTTTACATGAATGAGATTATATCAAAGTGCAGGACCTAAACCCTTTGAGAATCACAAACAACTGTACGAAACATTCCAAAATCATACAACAAATAGGTAAACCAACAATACCATAAAAATATTATAAAATAAAGACGAAATAAAGGAACAATCAGCTTTATTTTAGCTTAGTCTTTGAGAAACCAAAAAAAAATCAAACGGACAATAATAAAAAAAAGGGGTTTTCTTATTTCTTGGAACGAAAAGTTATTGCGCGACCATCTTGGCCACGAGGTCGCAACACATAAGTATGGCCAACAGGCTGCTCAGAACCTTGAGAGTTGGAAGCCGGTCCGATAAAAAAAAGGTCTTGGGATCATTGACGAAAAGCCGTGGATCGTAATCACCATTTATGAAGGTATAAAATGCCAACCCCGAAGATGGAGGCTCCTCCTCAGGTGAAGAGGATCTGCCAGAGACAAATAAGCAGCTAGCGAGGGCAGTTGGTGATGGTGGGCAGGTAGGAGGAGGAGTCATTGAGGTAACCCACTCCCACATGGATGGCTTAATGGGTGTAGAAGGAGTACCAAAAACTATCTCCTCAAACTCCTCAATGGTAAAAGGCTCGATGGCCTTTAAAAACGTGGAAGAGTATATCGGGCTATTAGAGATCATCCTAAAATATATAAAAACACAGAGGAAACTTCTCAGATCTCAATGGTGCTTTGTGACTCAATCACCGTCTATCAAGTTAGTAGGTGAACGTACCTCAAGCATTGAGTTAATAAGAAAAGCAACAAAATTCGAATGGAAGATTTGTTGGAATGGGGGAAAATAGCAAGTTCATAGTCCTATTTATATTGTTTTTGAAGGAATTCAAATCAGCTTGGTAAGGAAGGTACTCTCAAAACAGCGCCAACACCAATAACCATGGTACCTCTTCTACCGTACCCCAATAATACTGGGGTTCACTTCGTCAAAAGCCTTCAAAAGCCCACATCAGGTGATACCGACAAGAATGCGTCCGTACCTCGCTAAATCGTCAGCGGCGTCGGTTGAGTAGAGTATAGATCCAACGGCCGAGCTACACAAAAAATGAAAATTTGTTGCCTGGAACTGATGTGGAATGATATCAGCTTAGCGGAATTAGAACACATGAGCGTTAAGCTATTAAGTAAAAAAAAAAAAAGTTCTAAAGAGATGGGACTTAACAACGGCCGTAATGCAACAAAGGAAAGGGAAAAGGGTAGTCGACCAATCCAATAACGAGTACGATTTTGGGTCCGAGGGAGGGCGTTAATGCATAATCTCACCTAATACACATATATATATAATATAATAAAAATAGATAAAAAAAATAAATAATATAGGTACTGAAGGATCACAACAGTAGTGGGCGTGGAAGCAAATGCACCTGGAAGGAAATATAGGACGTACAAAACGGATGGGTGGTGTGAGTTCGGCTTGCTCGGCTCAGAAGATACGTTGAAAGGAATACTGCACTGACCAGCGGTGTTTGAGGTGTTCACAAGGACATTAGTTGTCTTCAGTGACCTGTTCTTGAAGGAAAGGATGGATCAAGGAATTCGCATCGTAAAGGTTCATAATATAAAAAAAAAAAAATAAATAAATAAAAAAAAAAAAAAAAAAAATTAATAATAAAAATATAAAGAAGGTAGGATAAATAAGTCGAAGAACAGGAGTCGCGGTGAGGATATAGGACGTCAACCTCCTACAGCCAGTACCGGGCTGTACGACCCGATTAGCAGAATAGGACTAGTTAAGAAGTCCCGTACAAAAAATAAATAAATAAATATTCAATATTAAGTTCATTATAAATAAAAAATATATATTCATATTAACAAATAACAGAAATGCCCTGGGCAAGGCCTTAAACTGCTCACTTTTTTTTTATCATTTGTCAAATTTCTTATTTTTTTTACTAACATATTTTATTTTTATTTTTTTTTACAGTTTTTTATGTATGAATCAATATATACATATATATATATATATATATATAGCAGAATGGCTTTGCTTTTAAAAACAACATAAAAGTCCTAGACATGACTTTAAACTGTTTATTTCTTATTTTCTATTTAATAAAATTTGATTTTTACTAATGATTTTTTTTCTTTTGAAGAAATTGTTTTCTAAAAATATTAAAAAATAATAATAAATTGAATTACTGGAGCTGACAACAAGAAATTCTTTCGTTTAAAAATAATAAAAAATAATAAAAATAAAAATAAAAGAGTCCTGAACAAGACTTAAAACTGTTTATTTTTTATTTATTTTCTTAATTATCTTTTTATTTTGTAGGATTGCAGCAACAATCATCAAAAAGTCCTCAACATGACTTTAAACTGTTGAATTTTTCTTTTATTTAGGTTTTGGAAAATGATAATAAAAATAAGAGCCTCAGCAAGGCTTTAAACTGCTTGTTTTGTCTTTTTGTTAAGAATCTTGGCTAATTTTCATTTATTGGCCTTTGAATTACTAACAATGTCTTTTATTTTCAGTTATTAAATTAATATAAGCCCTACTCAAGGCTTAAAACTGATGGTTTATTTTTAAAAAAAAAAGAAAAAAAAAATAATAACAAAAATGTCCTCAGCAAGACATTAAACTGCTGGAATTTTTTCATTTTCTTATTAATATTAAATGAGGCTGACCTATTTCTTTTTTATTAATTTTTTATGCTACAGGGCTACAAATAACAGAAATGCCCTGAGCAAGGCATTAAACTGCTCAATTATATTTTTTATGTCTATTTATTAAATTATTCATTATTGAGTTTACTGATATTTTATATTTTCAGTTGGGTAAAATACCTTGGGAGGGCTTAAAAAATTATAAAAATTAAATAAAATGCCCTGAGCAAGGCATTAAACTGCTCAAATTTTATTTCTTATGTTTTTTTTTACCGATTTTCTCTTTAGTTTAATAATTAGAGGAAATAATGAATAATAAAAGTCCTCAGCATGACTTAAAACTGCTTATTTCTCTTTTGCTTTATTTTTTAATATAATAACTGATTTTGTTTTTTTCCCTTTTATTATGACTTTACTGACAGCTATTTTAAATTATTTACTATAGTGAAAATGAGAACAATAAGAGTCCTTAACAAGACTTTAAACTGTTTTATTTTATTTATTTTCTTAATTATCTTCTTATTTTGTAGGATTTAAGCAACAAAAATCAAAAAGTCCTCAACATGACTTTAAACTGTTAAATTTTTCTTTTTATTTATGTTATGGAAAATGATAATAAATTAACATAAGCCTTCATCAAGGCCTTAAACTGATTATTTTCTATTTTTTTATGACTGTTTCAGTTTTAAACTTCTGATTATTGATTTCTACAGGAAATTCAAAAGGAAAACAATAAAAAAGGGCTATAAATTAAAAATAACATAAAAAAATAGCCCTCAGCTACAGGGAAATAAATACCAAAAAATAGCCCTCAGCATGGCTTAAAACTGCTTGGTTTTATTTATGATTTGTTTCTTTAACAATGCTAACATTATTTTTTATTTTTGATACAGGTATATTTCAATGAAAAACAAAAGAAACAAAAAAAGTATATATATATATATATATATATATATTTCATGAATTAAGGAAGTTGAAATAAACCAAAAATAATGTCCTCAGCAAGACATTAAACTGCTAAATTTTACATTCTGAAAATTAAACCATACTGAAATACTTTATTTTGAATCCTACAGGACTCCAATATGTAAAACGCCCTGGGAAAGGCTTTAAACTGCTCAATTTTATATTATTTTATCACTTTATTGACTTAATTATTTTACTGACAATTTTATTTTATTTTTTACAGCTTTCATCAATCAATATATATAAAATAACAAAAGAAAGATAAATATATATATCAGAATGAGGTTTGAAAAACAAAAGAGCCCTCAGTATGGCTATAAACTGCTAGTTTTCAATTTTTATATCTTGATTTGTGTGCTGATTCTATTATTTTTAGGGCTACCAATAAAAAAAACAAAAAGCCCTCAGCATGGTGTTGAACTGATGGTTTTGCTTATTTATTTGATTGAATTTAGTTTATTAATTTTCTTTTATGTTACAGGGATAAAAAATAACAAATATGTCCTCAGCAAGACATTAAACTGCTGGAATTTTTTCATTTTCTCATTAATATTGAATGAAGCTGACTTATTTATTTTTATGTGCTACAGGGCTATGGAGGACAAAACAAATGCCCTGCGCAAGGCATTAAACTGCTCAATTTTATTATTTATTTTATTTTATTTTTTTCTGTACTGATTATTCAATTCACTGAAATTTCAGTTTTTTTTTTTTTTTTTAGTTCAATGAAATGATTGAAGGAATTTGGACAAATAAAAAAAGCCCTCAGCATGGCTTAAAACTGCTTGGTTTTAATTTTATTATAATAATATTGCCTCTATGAATGCTGATATTATGTTTTAATTTCATACAGGTATATTTCAATGAAAAACAAAAGAAACAAGTGCAGAAAAACAGTATCCAAAATTAGAACCAATTTCAGGATTTTATAAGCTCAAGAAAATACTTTTTAAAAGGAAAATTAGTCCTCAATAAGCCTATAAACTGTTTAAACTAATTTATAACTTGGCTTTGAAGATAAATCAAAACCAAAATTATCAACAAGAAATCAAGAAGTTATCAACAAAACAATAAACCAATGGTCCTTTGCAAGACCATAAACTGTCCACCACTAAAAATTCTCAACAAGGACAAAAAAAATACAACACAATCAACCAATGGTCCTTGGCAAGACCATAAACTGGATATTTAAATATTAAAAAAAAAAAAAAAAAAAAGCAAGACCATAAACTGAAAATTTAAATATTAAAAAAAAAAAAAAAAAGGAGATTTATCAAGGACTATAAAAAACAGGATAAGTCCTAAGCAAGACTATAAACTACCTAAGAATTAGGGTCATATCCCATTAATAAGCTCAAGAATATTCTATTATACTTTTCCTACTATTACAACAAGAGCCATTAAGTTGGCTTAATTTTTCAACTCAATAATAGCAATAATTAAAAAAAAAAACTCTACATCAAGTATTATTTTTTTTAAAAAAAATGATCAATTTATTTGAAATATTTCTTCAATTACAAGAGATTGATTGGAACTTGTTTGAAAAGAAGAAGTATTTGTGCCATGAAGGCATTAATTGAACTCTGAAGGAGCTATTTATATTAAAAACTCATAAATTGATGACATAATTTGGGGAATTTACATATTAATAACACCTCAATGTGCTATTTATTCCAAATGGAATTTAAAAAGCCCCCCAAAGAGCAAACAAGAGTTTTTTTAAAAAAACTGTACAAATTCTTATTTTTCACTGTTTATATTTTTTTCAACAACTTAAAATGCATTTATGGGTAACAGAAAATCTGAACCATAAAGGGGATGGACTTGAAATAAAGTCTGAGTCACAATGATGATTCCAAAAGGAAGAGTTGTGGCATCATAAGGGTCATTATATGAATAAAGGACTCAAATCATGATCATTCAATTATGTCATACTACTTATAAATACTCCCAGGAGCACCAATTTTTACTGATTGGCATAAATTACCACCTTTAACCAAACAGTTCCATAATCTTAATTGTGATTCAGTCTTATTTCTCTTAAATTGTGATTTTTACTCAGATATCCCACTTAATGGTTATTTTATACTTACATTAAAAAAAATAATAATAAAATAATAAAAAAAAACAAAAAAAAACAACTTATTTATTGAATCATCATTAAGATAAAATTATGTATATTTACTGTATCATTATTTATCCTCATCAAAATCACTATAAAAAATAAGGGGTGGGAAAAGTTATTTCTTACACTATCCCTTAAAGTGGAAGTTTTGGGGGAATGAGAACATATCCTCTTCAAATTTGAGAACCAACTCAAGATTTTTAAATGGAGAGGGGGGCCCTTATCCAAACAAATATTATTAAAAATAATAATAATAATAATAATCAATAAATTAATATTAAAATCAATTTTAAATCACCTTATTATTACAATTTTTTATTTTTCATTTCTTTATAACAGGTATAATTCAGGAATACAAAAGAACAATAGTACATAAATTATTTTGAAGAAATAGCAAGAGAATTGGGAAACAACTTATCATAGGACAATTATTCAGAATACTGAAAATGCAGAAGATTATTTATGAAGAAAAGCAGGAGTTCCTTAGGGATTGGCCTTTGGGACAGCACAAGACCTTGGAAACTTCCTTGATTCTGGATTGAAACTCATTTGGACTTCAAGAATCACTGATCAATATTTATGGACTGAAGGATGCCTCAATGGACTAATTATGGAATCAGGACCCACTCAACATGATGGACCAACAAGATGATGTAAAACACTCAACTCAAACTGCCCTTGGGATTTTAAAGAAAGGTTGAAGACTCAGGAGGTCCTCAGCATGACAGTAAACTGCTTCCCCTGTAGACTTGGGCAGGGAAACTTATTAAAAAACTAACAGCCAAGAAGCTGGAGGGGATTGTCCTAGTCAGGAGAAGTGCTGAAGGACCATCTTTGTCCTCAGCATGACAATAAACTGCTCCCTTTGTGTAACAGGAACAAGGGGTTTTACAGGTGTTTAGCATTATCAAATTGGCCAAAATGAACAAAGTGAAGTCTCAAGCCATCAATTAAGACAAGAAAATTCCTTATCAAGAAATAAAACAACCAGAAGAATCTTGAATCAAGTGGGAATCATGTAGATTGAAGAATAAAACAAGAGTCAAGTGGAATCCAAAATCAAGCCCAAAGGGGATCAATAATCAAGATAAGCCCTTGGATTAGGCCAGGAGGTCCTTGCATGACTTAAACTGCAGGACTTGTATACCTAATATACAGGGGTTACACACCTAGTTGTAGGTCCTGTATGACCTTAAACTACATTTATTTATGGAAGAAGGAAGAAAGAAGAATTGTGAAGACCTCAATATTTCAGGACACTAACAAATTCTTAGAAATAATTAAAATAAAAAAAAATAAAAAAAATAAAAAAAATAAAAAAAATAAAAAAAATAAAAAAAATAAAAAAAATAAAAAAAATAAAAAAAATAAAAAAAATAAAAAAAATAAAAAAAATAAAAAAAATAAAAAAAATAAAAAAAATAAAAAAAATAAAAAAAATAAAAAAAATAAAAAAAATAAAAAAAATAAAAAAAATAAAAAAAATAAAAAAAATAAAAAAAATAAAAAAAATAAAAAAAATAAAAAAAATAAAAAAAATAAAAAAAATAAAAAAAATAAAAAAAATAAAAAAAATAAAAAAAATAAAAAAAATAAAAAAAATAAAAAAATAATAACTAATTGAGAATGGATCACCAAATTTTAGCAGCCAAATACAAATCAGTCCTGAAGAAGGTGAGACCAGTCAATGAGCCAATGCCACAAGACCTTAACCCACCTTTGGAAAGACCACCTTTGTCAAGAGATCCTTATGAAACACCTTTATCACCCAACCCACCTATATTTCAAGAAACCTTCAAGGTCACCCATGAAAGACTGCAAGCAGTTAATTTTGGCCCACCAGGATGGTTATCAAATGAAGAAATCAATCTACTTAAAAATGTTATTACCTTAAGGGAAAAAGCAATAGCTTTCTGTGAAGAAGAAAGAGGATTACTCAAACACTCATATGGAAAACCTTACAAGATACCAGTAATACCTCATGAACCTTGGCAGAAGAAACCAATTCCCATTCCCAAATCAATTTTACCTCAGTTTACTGAATTAATAAGAGAAAGAATCAGGACTGGACTCTATGAGCAATCCACCTCAAGCTACACAAGGCCAATATTTTGTGTGGCCAAATCAAATGGGAAACTCAGAATTGTCCATGACCTTCAAGAACTCAACAAAGTCACCATCAAGGATGCTGGCTTACCACCTCATATTGAAGAATTTGTAGATGCATTTGCAGGAAGAGCATGCTATGTACTGGGAGACATCATGGGAGGATATGATGAAAGAGAATTAGATGTCACTACAAGACCTCTCACCACTTTTGAAACACCCCTTGGAAGGATGCAACTAACAAGACTACCCCAAGGAGCCACCAATTCAGTAGCAGTATACCAAGCCCAAATGACCTGGATACTTCAAGAAGAAATACGAGAAAGTGTAGGAATTTTCATTGATGATGGAGGAATAAAAGGACCCAGATCACTTTACAAACAAGAAACACTACCAGAAAACCCCTCAATCAGAAGATTTATATGGGAATATGCCATAACCTTAGAAAGAGTTTTATTCAGAATTGAAGAAGCAGGACTGACTATCTCAGGATCAAAGCTTGCATGCTGTGTGCCAGCTTTGGACATAGTAGGGCATGTTGTATCATTCAAAGGAAGGAAAATTTCAAAACAAAAGATCAACAAGATTCAGAATTGGCCAACACCCCTTAACAAGAAGGAAATAGAGGGATTTCTTGGACTTTGTGCCTATGTAAGGATGTTCATTGAAAGCTTCTCACAAGTTGCATCACCACTCAGAAGGCTCACCAGAGAAGATGTTGACTGGGATTGGGATCAAAAATGTGAAGAAGCTTTCCATCAGCTCAGAAGAATAGTTGGAGAAGAAATAACTCTCAAGAAATTGGATTATGACAAAGGATCAGGAAAAATTAAGCTAGCAGTAGATTCAAGCTACATTGCTGCAGGAGCAGTACTCACTCAAGAAGACAAAGAAGGAAAGGACAGACCAGTATTATATGAATCAATAACTTTTTCAAAATTAGAATCAAAATACTCACAACCCAAATTGGAGCTCTGTGGAGTTGCAAGAATTCTCAAGAAGCTTCAAACCATACTTTGGGGACAACATTTTGAATTACAGGTTGATGCCAAGGCCTTAATTGAAATGATCAACACCCCTTGCTTACCCAATGCCCCCATGACAAGATGGGTGGCTTTTATTCAACTATTTTCCTTTGATTTGGTACACAAACCAGGGAAAACTTTCACTATGCCAGATGGGCTATCCAGAAGACCAAAAAACTCAGAAGAAGAAGATGAAGATGCACCATAATTTGATGAAGAAGAAGATTGGATCAAGCCACACCCTGGATTTGGGGCCAAGAATGTAAATTCACTCAATTTTTCAGGAATACAAGTACCAACAAAACAAGAAGGATTTTGGAAGAGGATGCAAGAATACTTAAGTACAATGAAAAAACCAGAATTAAGCAAAGAAGAAGAATTTAGAAGGATCAAAAGAAGGTCACCCAACTTTTTCTTGGAAGATGGCCAGCTTAAAAGAAGAAATAACCCAAACTCTCAATTGGTGATATCAAGTCAAGAAGTTCAAAGCTACATTTTAAAGTCACTTCATGAAGACATGGGCCACAGAGGGGAAAATGAAACTTACAGAAGAATTAAAGCAAGATTTTGGTGGGAAGGAATGAAGAAATCAGTCAAGAAATGGGTTCAATCTTGCCTAGCCTGCCAAAAGAGAAGTCAAAACTTACAAAGGGAACAAGGAAAATCTACAGCAACATCAACAATCTTTGAGAGGGTCAGTATGGATGCAGTCCATATCAAATCTGGAAGATGGAAGTATATGGTTGTGGCAAGAGATGATTTTTCAGGATGGCCAGAAACAGTTGGACTAGTCAAATTAACAGCAAAAGCAGTTGCAGAATGGTTCACCTCAGAATGGATATGCAGGTATGGCTCACCAAAAGAAATAACTGTTGATGGGGGGCCAGAGTTTGGAACAGAATTACAGGATGCAGTAAAGAAAGCAGGATCAAGGATCAGAATCACCACACCCTATTACCCAGAGTCTCAAGGAATGGTTGAAAGAGGCCATAAACAACTTAAAGATGCATTAGTCAAGATGTGTGGAGAAAATGGAGGAAAATGGAGAAAATATCTACCTTTGGTTACCTTGGCTGACAGAATCTCCACTAAAAGGACAACTGGTTTCTCACCATATGAACTCCAATTTGGACAACTACCAGTATTGCCAATTGACATTGAAACAAAAACCTTTTTAGCAGTAGAATGGCACAAAATATCCACAACTGAGGAATTACTGGAAGCCAGAGCTAAACAATTAGAAGGGAAAGAAGAAATGAGAAGGAAAGCAGCAGAAAAACTCAAAAAATCAAGGGAAGACTCAATGAAATATTGGGATAGAAGAATGGCACACCAACTAAGGTCACCACTCAATCCAGGAGATTTGGTCCTGGTTTACAACAAAGCAATAGAAACTAATTGGGGACTACTTTTCAAAAACAAATGGAATGGACCCTACATAGTAATCAGACAAATAAACAATTGACCATATGAACTTGAGGAGCTGGATGGAACAGAATTAGCAAGAAGATTTGCAGCCTCTCAAGTCAAAAGGTTTTACCCAAGAGGAAAGTTGATAGACACAAAAGAAGACACATAAGAAGAGGAAAGTGAAGAAGATGAATCAATAAATGAGGAGGAGGTATTGGAGGAAACCACAGAATCAGATTAAGAATAGAGAGCTCTCACCTGGAATGCTGGGGACAGCATTAAATGGAGAGGGGGATGTGGTATTCCATACCATTTTTTTACCAGGCTCAAGCTCATAGTACCCCATAACAGCAGTAAATCCAGCCTACAGGCAGACTTACACTCAAATTTTACACCAAAAGGTCAATTTTACAGCAAGAAGCTGGATTTAACTCATAAAACCATGGCACAGGCACCAAAGGGCAGTGTATGTGTTTAAATAAATTATTCAATTTCATTATGCATATGTAAAAAATCAAGTTACATATAGTACACTAGTTACAACAAATGAGGTACCACCCTTTAAATTACACACCCCACCCAGCTTTACACCCCCTTACAGCCACAGGACTCATGCAGCAAGAAAATGACACATGCATTAGTTATACAGCCAACTTGCATTCAAAGTCACATGATGCAAAGCTCAGCTCCATGGGATTCCTGCAATTCATTTACAACACAGCCCCAGGAGTACCTTATCTTATATCCACAGTAACCCCACTTAAAACCTTAAAACATATTTATTTACACCACTCCTCACCTCATGCAAACCAAAGCAAGTTACAACAGGTTGCATGCAGTACACAATTTTAATTAAATCTCAACCACATGACTATGCACAGCATGTGTCAAGCTCAAAAATCACATCATCTCATACATTACAGTAAATTCACCAGTGCAAGAAATTATCACCTGACTTCATTTTAAAGTTCAAAAAGAAGAAAAACAACCATGACACCTGCATAAATTACACAGCCACTTCTACCAAACCCAAAATAGGACATATGCAAAGGAATTACAAGGTCATCATGTGATACTGCATCCACCAACAAAATATCATGTGACAGGAAAGAGGCTGTGCACAACAAAAATCCCCAGCCAAAATTGAATCACCTCATGTATGCAAGAAAAATTCAAGAATATCACATCATAATTAGTTAACCAAAAAGACAATCATGTGATAAATGGAGGCTGTGCAGAAAGAAAATTATCACCAAACCTTAAATCACCTGACCCATGCAAGAAAGGTCCTCACCAAAAATGGAGTCACATGATGAAATCAAGAGGAATTAAAGTGGAAAAAGACATCTCCCATGGAGGGCCCTCTGGGCTCCCAAAAGGTATAAATAGAGGGGCTCTCTCCACCCAAATTTCAAAATTCCCCGGCATACAAATTATATCCCATGCACATTATATCCACTGCAAAGTAGGAGCATAAGAATAATTCATCCCTCACCTGGGAGGTAGTCCAGCAAATTATAGTGAATTTACTTACCCAGTAGCTAAGCTCAGTGGAAGTATAGTGTTGAAGATTACCCAGTAGCTGAGCTCAGTGGAATCTTATTATTATTAAAATAAAAATAAAAATTACCCAGTACCCAAGATTGGGGTTACTACTCTATTAAAATATTTTATCCAGTAAAATCAACACCATTTATCAAGATTTAAAATTAACTTACCCCTTTAAAAATCCAATATCAAAGAACCTTACCTCTTAAATTTAACAAATAAAATTTTATCTTATTATTAAACACTCTAAAAAAATAACAAACCTTCCAAAAAATTATTTTACTCTATTATAACTTTACCTTAACAAAATTACCTTTATCAACACTCATCAAATTTTCCAGAAAACCTGAAATAACCCCTCCTACCAAGGAATTATCACCAATAAGAAACAACTCACCTCAATTTCACTAAAAAAAGATATTAAGATTAAACAGACAAGTATTTCATTAAAATCTCAAATTTAACCAAAATTACTGACATCATCTTTCATATTATTTATTGAATAGGTCTGATCTGAGACTGCTGAATTTTTTCTTCTGCAGTTGTAAAGCCACTTACTAATTTTATTTTGGTTTGTGAGCTCCAAGGAAGATTTTGTTCAGTATTTCAGGAGGGGCAGGCAATACACCCTTGCCACCCTTGGTTACAGGAGTTATTAGCAATTCAAAACTAGTTACCTGTGATTTCCCCCTCCAGGTACTGCCTCATTTTAATCCCACACAAGAGGAGTTCCCACAGTATAACTCTCTATCATGTATATTCCAAGAGGTATTAGCTAAAAACCAAGAATGTATGCACTGACCAAAAAAGTGCATATATTCAGCTTAATTCCTTAAGTATTTACTTTAGAGAAATGAAATAAAAAACATTTATGTGTAGTCTTTCATGAGGAATTCAATGGTGCAATTTATTTCACATTTTGGCTTATTGTGATCTTAGTTAAATAAGATTTTATGTCTTTTTTGGGGTATTCTTACTTATTATTCAGTAATTATTGACTTTACAGGTATGCCATGAAAATGATATATGTGTATTTTACCATGAGGAATCTAATGGTGAGATTTCTTTCACATTTTTACTCATTATATTCTGAGTTAATTCATATTTTATGCCTATTTATGGCATTTTCACTGGTTTGGAGATAATTATTAAGAGTATAATTATTATAAAGTTTTCTTGTGACCTTTTTGGATATGTTGTGAGCCTTAGAGGTAATTTCATATACCCAAAAGACCACAAAGACAGAATTAACATATAAATATAAATAAAATAGATTTATTTATATTATTATAGTAAAAATCAAAATATAAATAGAAAATTATATTCAAAATTAAAAATTCAATTATCATTTAAAAATAAAATTACATTCAATTTTGAAATTATAAAATTACATTTATACTTGTAAAAATTATGTAAAAATGAATTTTTAAGAAAAATATTAAATTAAAATGTTTTTGGTAAGAATTTCTATAAAATATGTTATAGCTATTCATCCAATAAATAAACATATAAAAATTATTTCACCATTGGATTGCTCATAAAAAATCAGGTGGGGTCACCTCTGAATGAAAATTTTGTAACTCAACTCTAAATAAGCTTAAATTAAGTTTTTAGTACTTTCTGTATGAAAATTGAAAGTCCTCAAAACTTTAATTTAATTCACATCACATGTGGTGTTAATCACAAAAAATTGTGTTAGAATTTAGGTGTTGTGTATATTTTAGAAGTTATGAGGAATTAAAGTATTTTCAATTGAATTCAATTGAAATGTCAAAATGTGCGTGTGTATTACATAAGTGAACTTTGATTTACATATAAGGTATCAATTATTACTGTATTGAACTGTACAACTCAATTGAATTACATATGTAAATTATAAGTATAATACATGATGAGGAATTAAAGGAAAAATAAATTGGAAAGATTAAATTTGGGGGGGAAAAGGAACTCCAGCTCTAAGGGGGAGCTAGACCCCCAAAATCCTTGCTGAAAGGCGTGTGGTGTCAAAATTCACGCAAAGGTTCATCACTTTTGGCCTGGAATTGAGTTACAAGGTCTGTGGACTCAATTGATGATGAGGTTTTGATACCAACTGGGGTAGTGTTAACTGTTACCAAGAGGGTAAAACTACCCTTAAGATAAGAAAATAATAGCAAAAACAGTTTTAACTGGCTTCTACGTCTCTTACACACATTCTGAGGTGCTTTGAAGGCTCTAGACCAGGTATTGCTATAGTAATGGCTGGTTTAAGGGTCTAAAATGGCTAAAAATGGCTTAAACCTGCCCTTTTTGGTCTAAACCAGGGTTCAATGATGCCATAATTGGCTTTTCTGTTGTCAGAATGTTTTGTACAGCTGACAAGAGTAAATTTTACTTTTGGAGTAAGAAAATTGATGGTTATAAAAGAATGTCTTCTTTGCCCCACTTTTCTTTTCATGTTAGAATCTTTTCCTTTTATAATTAGTCAAAATACTGTTAAACCAATCAATCAAATATTTCAACCACTCTTTTTTAAATAATTTTAAACCCTTTAGCCAAGTGAAAAAATAATTATAATCATTGTTTGTAACTATTATAATCATTTTTACCCCTGAACCACCCCAAAAGTGAAGTAAAGCATCTTTTATTACTGTTAACTTTGTCACTTTGTTTCCAAATTCACTCTGGTCACTTTTGGGCGTGTTTTCTCTTTAATAATCTTCTTAAAGATTTTGCTCCTTAATTAATTGCTTGCAGTTCTTTTCTCAATTAATTCCAATTGAAATTGCTCTTGAAGAAGTTTCTTTTGTAGCCTTAAATATCTCTTGTAGAGTATTTTTGGATAAATCTTTATTGTTGGTAAAACAATAAATTTTTATTATATTATTGTTTTATACTTATAAAGTTAAAAACAATAAAATTGGCGTGTTTTCTCTTGAAAATACTAATTCTTACTATTTTTAAATAATTCTACCTTATACAAATTTTGAGGACAGGAAAAGTACTTGATATTTTATCAAAGTTTCATATCCACACCTTACATTTGGGGGCCCAGCCGTGATATTTTAACTGTGACATATTTTTTTACTCTTTTTTAATCTTTTTCCTTCTATTGAAAAATTTAAAAGTATATAAAAAATACTTATAATTCAAAAAAATCCTTAAAAAATAAATTTTTTTTCATATTATAAGTGAGGCTTATATTTTTATTTCCTTTTTACTTATAATTGGCTTTTTTCATTAATTTTGTTTTCTGACAAAGTGATAAGACAAGAAAACATTGAAACAGCTTCCACAGTTACTAGCATTATTCCTGAAAGCACTGTGATTTCTGACAATAATAGCACTGTTATTATAACTCAGAATAACCGACAAGAGCCAATTTCTTCTGAATTGATCAACTTGGACATCAGTAATACTCTTCAGAAAGCTAAAAACTTGGCAAATAGTAAGTTTTTGACGTAAAACTACTATTTTAAACCCTTTTTAATCATAAAATATGCCTTCAAACAGATCAGGAGCAACTATATACCCTCAAGCAATTCCCAAAAAGGTACTAGCAAAAGACTTCCACAACAATAAATTGTCCAATTCTGAAGCTGACGACACAATTTTACCTTCAAAAAGAGCTGGAATCACCACAAGAAGCCTCATTGTACATTTACAAAGCCAGCCAGAAGGATTACAACAATGAACTTCAGCACAAAGAGTACCAGATCCTTGCAGATCTGTGGAAAAACTGCATGAACTCATACCTGACTGTAAGAAAATTCCTGGGTCATCCCAAGACTTTCAAGTTACTCAATGGATGGCATCTATTGATGGAAAAGAAGAATATGATGCTTTTAACAGCAGAATGGAGGAAAAACAACCCTCCACCACCAAAGCAAGTGCCAATACCAGACCCAGTGCCAGCAGCAGAAATTCCAACATGAAAAATCAAACACAACCTCAAAACAAGGGCAGAGGGAAGGCAACAGCCCCAAAGGCTTACAGAAAGGGATAAAGGATTTCAAAGATTCAGCATGATGGCATGGAAAATTTATTTCAGATGTCCAGAACCATGATGGAATTACAGAAGAAGGAGGAAGCCAGATTAAGATTCCAGAAATGATTTCTGACACATTTGATTCCATCCCAGAGCTGTATGAATCTATAAATGACGTGAAAAAACATCTTTCTGATAAAAATGAAACCATTTGTAACAACATTAAAATAAACAGCTTGAGTCTGTGCCAAATTAATTAAACACTTATTTGTTTTGAAAAAGCTTCAAGAACAATGAAGACTTCCAATAATGATGATTCTTTTGGCAATTAAATAACTGAAAAATCTGCCATTATTAAAGAGTTAACAGAAAAATATTCTGAATTCAATATTGATGACATAATTGGAACAAGAATTAAAATAAGCCATAAATATTACCAAGACAGATAACAAGAACGTCCTTGATGACATTTCAAATTCATTTGCTGAAGTAATGACATATACCATTGCCTTGAAAAGGTTTTTTGATTCTTCACAAGAAGAAGTATCAAAATTATCAATGAAATTGAATCACGTCACTGCTGATAATACAAAACAGACAGAATTATGGCAAGAGCTGACACATAAAGAAGAAATGTATAAAATTGAAATAATAAATTGAATACAAGCCTTCCAAAATGGATACAGGAATTCACAAGGTGTAGCAACAGTAAAATGAATGATATTTAACAAATACTGAACACCTTACCAAGAATGTCTACACCTCTGAATCAAAATGAGGGCACAAGGATTGCAAATACACACGTATTGGGCCCTGATAATTCACAGTTAAAAAATGAACTATACACTTCTATTCCTAACTTGGAACCATCAATGGGCCAAGCACTTTTGAAAGAAGTACCAAAACTTAAAGAATGGCCTCACTTCAGCGGTGAAGGAGACTATGACCATATGGAATACATCAGAAGAATTAACATGATTAAATAAGATTTCACATTACCAGAAAGATTTGTTACAGCAAGATTCAACACCTTGTTTACCAGATCAGCTCACAGATGGTATATCAAATTAAGACAAGCACATGGACACCAAAGTTGGACTTGGTGGAAAACCCAAATTATCAACAAATGGGCCAATGATGCTTGGAGATTTAAAGTGAAGACAGCCTTTAAATATGTAAAATTTAATGCTTATAAAGACAAAGCTTCACCATTCTTTTGCCAACAAAAAGAAAGGCTAACAGCATCATACCCTGACATGTCAGAATTTATGATACACAGAAAGATTCTGAGACAATGTGTAGGTGACTTAGAGAATTCTGCAAAAAGCAGGACTACTGAACAATCTTCAGCAGAGGATATTATCAATATATTAGAGGAAGTAACCACCAGAACCAAAATTGGTTCTAGTAGGGTGGATCTCAAAACAAGGTTTAATACACCTTGAAAAGATTCTGTGGACAAAAACCCCAAAGAAAAATCCAATACTAAGTATAAATCTGCAGATACAGGCAGAAAGTGCCATATTTGGCAAAGCACCACCCATCTAGCCAATAAATATCCAAAAAGGGGGGAAATCAATGAAATTGATATTGAAAACGAACTTGATGTTGAAAAAGATGACATAATTGAAGACAATTCAGATGATAAGTCATCAATGTTTCCTGAATCTTCAAAAGATATGGAAAATATTAATGCCACTTGTGACATCATGGAATCTTATTCCCACTTGCCACAATTGAGCAATGGTAAACTTGATTTATCAAAGGTTCAAGATGCACAACTTATGAAAACAAAACAAAACAGAGGGAAAGGTTATACAGCTGGTAACTTCTGTATAACAGAAGTGGTGATTGACAATAAGCCCAATAAACTTTTGCTTGACCCAGGAGCCTTCTGCTCATGTGTTGGTAAATCTTTTCTTAAAACTTGTGTACCAAATTTTGAAGCCCAATTGTTAACAATTGATGGTAGAAAATTCAATAGTCAAAGTGATCCAATGAAAGCATTAGTAATTTTTGAGACCGATGTCATATTCCTACACATTAATGGGAATTTAAGAATCACAGTTGAATATTGTTGTTATGGAAAACTGCTCTAGTACCCATTTTATATTAGGAAATGACTATTTGATCATGTATGGGATAGATTTGCATAAAAACAAGAACAGATACTTTACTATTGGTGACAATAAGAGTCAAACATTTCCCTGTTCACCATTGAAAAAACAAATTACAGTAAATAAAGTATCACCAGTAAGCTTAGAATTGGAAAAATTCAAATCTGAACAGTTGAGGGAGGCTGAAATAAGCCTTCATCTGACTGATAAACAAGAAAATAAACTTTCTTCCCTTTTGTATGACCACAAAGGAGCATTTGCTTCAGACAAAGGACCTCTAGGAGCAAATATTGGTCATGAAGTTGACATCATTCTTAATATTGAAGCCCTTATCCACCACTCTTAAGCAGACCTGCATACCCAGAAAGTCCCAAGTCAACAGAAGCTGTGGAAACGCATATCAAAGAACTTCTAGACCTTGGTGTAATAAGAAACGTTGGCAACAATGAAGAGGTAGAAATAACTACACCAGTCATAGTGGCATGGAATAATGGAAACTACAGAATGGTTGGAGACTTTAGAGCTCCGAGCACTTACACTGTTCCAGATAGGTACCCAATACCAAAAATCCAGATTGCCCTTACCCAAATATCTCAAGCAGTGTATATAACCACTATGGATGCCCTTAAAGGATTCCATCAAAATGTGGTGACACCAATAGCAAGGAAATATTTGGAAATTATTGTTCATTGTGGAGTGTATGAATATTCAAGAATGCCCTTTGGTATCAAAAATGCACCTTCACAATTCCAAAGAATGATGAATGAAATCTTCCCTGAAGAACTTTCAGAGGGATGGTTAAACATTTACATTGATGACATTATTGTCTTTTGCAAGACTTGGGAAGAGCACATGTACAGATTTTCCAAAGGTTTGACAAAAATTCAATCAGTGAACATAAAACTCTTTTTGAAGAAATGTCATTTTGGATTTAAAGAACTTAAAGCACTAAGATATGTTGTATCTGGTTTGTCCCTTGGAATTGACAAAAACAAAGTTGAATCAGTATTGCTAAAGCCCATGCCTCAGAACAAACAGGAAATTAAGTCATTTTTAGGTTTTGCAGGATATTACAGCCAACACATTAAAGATTTTGCATCCATAGCAAGACCACTCTATAAATTTTGTGACAAAGACACAGTATTTGAAATGACTGTTGACAGAGTCAAGGCTTTTGAGTCTCTAATAGAAGCCTTTACCACTGCTCCACTCTTACTGATGCCATACTTTAAGTTACCTTTTAAATTTTATATTGCTGCATCAGGGGATGGGCTGGGTGCTGCACTTCACCAAGTTCAGATCATAAAAGATAAAACTGTGGAAGGACCCATATGTTTCATATCCAGGAAAATCAAGCCAACTGAAGCCAAATATGGAGAAAGTCAAATGGAATGTCTATGCCTTGTTTGGGCCTTGGAAAAATTGAACTACTTCTTAGAGGGATGTATTTTTGAAGTGATAACAGATTGTAAAGCTGTCAAATCACTTTTAAACATGAAAATACCTAACAGACATATGCTCAGATGGCAAATAGCCATACAGGAATACAGGGGCAATATGACTATTGTTCATAAAGATGGGAATATTCATAAAAATGCATATGGATTAAGCAGATGTCCATTACCAAATGATATTGATAATCCTTCTTATGTGCCAGGAGAAGCTTCACCACAGATCCCAATAGAAGGAGTAAGTGTCACATACTTCAACACCACCTTCTTTGAAGAAGTAAGAAACAGTTACACTCAAGATAAGAATTGTAGTGTCTTATGCCAATTACTTAACAAATACTGTAAAGACAGCTCTCTGATACATGCCTTGGATGAAGTATGGAAAAGACCTTATTATGAAGGAAGATTTCACCTACTGGATGGTATAATCTACCACAGAACCAAGCACGCATGTGTCTTGACAGTTGTGGACAGGTCATTAATCAATCTTTTACTAAACAAATGCCATGACGGCCCCTTTTCAGGACATCGTTCTGAAAACAGCACAAGAGAAAAAGTAAATACCTGCATATGGTGGCCAATGTGGCAGAAAGATGTTGCAGAGTATTTCAAAACCTGTGACAGATGCCAAAAAGCAAATAAATACACTGGCAAGAGACTTGAAAGTATGATGAAAATCCAAGAAACCAGCAGACCTTGGGAAATTGTCCATATGGATTGGGTAGCTGGCCTACCACCAGAAGGTGACAGAAGTCATAATGCTTGCCGAGTGATTGTAGACAGATTCAGTAAAACTCAAATCTTTTTTACCATGTCACAAAGATGATACAGCAATGAATAAAGCTCTTCTGATGTGGAATAGAGTAGTGTCATGGACTGGCATATTTACAAACATCATTAGTGACGGGGATCTCAAATTCACTTCAGCACTATTGACAAATATTCACCAGTTATTTGCAACTAAGCTATCCTTCTCTACAGCCTACCACCCACAAACTGATGGTCTACCTGAAAAGATGATCCAGACCTTAGAGTACATGGTAAGAAGACTTTGTGCATATGGCCTTGAATTCAACAATTGTGATGGATTTAACCATGATTGGTGCACTCTGTTTCCAGCACTGGAATTAGCATATAAAACATCAATCCATGCCAGTACCAATCAAGCTCCTTCTATCCTATAAAAGGGATGGAATCCCAAATTACCCCAAGATTCCTTGAGGAAAGAATTGGTTGAAATACATCCTACAGCTGCTAGCTTCAAAGGAATGCTAGACAAAGCTGGAAAGAATGAAATGAGGTGCATGGAAGACTCTTTTTAATATGTTAAGGACAAATGGGACAAGTCACATGCCACTCCAGATGTCAAAGTGGGGGATTCAGTACTTGTATCCACCACTAATTCAATAACATCAAACGATGTAAAAATCTGAGAGACTCCTTTGCAGGACCTTTTGATATTAAGGCCCCCATGAGGAAAATACTGTTGAAGTAGAGTTATCTGATGAACTTAGCAATAAGCATCCTACAATTCCAGTGAGCTTGATAAAGCTATATAAGTCTAGTGATGCTGAAAGATTTCCCTTGAGGAATAAAGTTCCCCATGTTATACCTCCTATTGAGTAATATGGAAGTAAGAAAACTACCAAAGTTCTCAAATAAATAAAGCTGAGAACCAACAAAGTAAGGATCACCTTGTTAGGTACAGTGACCCAGCTTGTGAAGATGAATGGTTGCCAGAAAAAGACATACCTGAAGGTACTAAACTTCTCAGAAGTTTCAGGCACACTAGAGATAACAATATTACAAAGTAATATTCCTTCTTTAGGGGGAGGGAATGTGAGCCTTAGAGGTATTTTCATATACCCAAAAGACCACAAATGATAAATTAAGATACAAATATAAGTAAAATAAATTTCTTTATATTATAAAAATAAAAAATTGAGATATAAATACAAATTTATATTAAAAAATCAAAATTTAATCATAATTTAAAAATAAAATTACAATAAAATGGAAAATTATGAAATTACATTTTTACTTGTAAAAATTAAGTAAAAATGAATTTTTAATAAAAAATTGTGAAATTACATTATTTTTGGTAAAAATTTATATAAAATATATTATAGCTTTTTATCCAATAAATAAACATACAGAAATTATCACACCTTTGGATTCCTCATAAAAGATAAAGTGGGGTCACCTCTGGGTGAGATTTCTGTAACTCAACTCTAAATGAGCTTAAATTAAGTTTTTAGTATTTTTTGTACAAAATTGTAAAAATCCTAAAAACCTTAATTTAGCTCTCACCACATGTGGTGTTAACCATCAATTCTTTGCTCAAATTGAGTTGTTGTGTTTAGTTTAGAAGTTATGATGAACTGAAGTATTTTCAATTGAAATGTCAAAATGTGCACATGTATTACATAAGTGAACTTTAATTTAATTATGAGGTATCACTTATTACAGATGTGTAATTAAAAACTCAATTGAATTACATGTGTAAATTATAATTGTATTACATGATGAGGAATTGAAGAAAAAAATAAATTGGAAAGATTAATTCTGGGGGGGGAAAGACACTCTAGCTCTAAGGGGGAGCTAGAACCCCAAATTCCTTGCTGACTGGTGTGGGATGTCAAAATCCACACAAAAGTTCATTACTTTTGGCCTGGAATTGAGTCACAGGGTCTGTGACTCAATTGATGATGAGGTTTTGATACCAACCAGGGTAGTTTTAACTGCTGCCAAGAGGGTAAAACTACCCTTAAGTCAAAACAATGTTAGTAAATACAGCTCTAACCGGTTTCTACGCCTCTTACACACATTCTGACGTGTTTTGAAGGCTCTAGACCAGGTATTGCTATGGTAATGGCTGATTTAAGGGTCTAAAATGGCTTAAACCAGCCCTTTTTTGGCCTAAACCATGGTTCAATGATGCCATAATTAGCTTTTCTGTTGTCACACTGTTTTTTACGACTGACAAGAGTAAAATTTACTTTTGGAGTAAGAAAATTGATGGCTATAAAAGAATGTCTTCTTTGCCCCACTTTTCTCTTCATGTTAGAATCTTTTCCTTTTATAATTAGTTTAAACACTGTTAAACCAATCAATAAAATATTCCAACCACCCTTCTTTAAATCATTTGAAACCTTTTGACCACGTGAAAAAATCATTATGATCATTTTTTGTAACTCTTATAATCATTTTTACCCCTGAACCACCCCAAAAGTGAATTAAAGCATCTTTCATCACTGCTAACTTTGTCACTTTGTTTCCAAATTCACTCTGGTCACTCTTGGGCGTGTTTTCTCTTTAAATATCTTTTTAAAGACTTTGTTCTTTAATCAATTGCTTGAAGTCCTTTGCTTAATTAATTCCAATTGAACTTGCTCTTGAAGAAATCTTTTGTAGCCTTAAATATCTCTTGTAGAGTATTTTTGGATAAATATTTGTTGTTGGTAAAACAATTGATTATTATCATATTATTGTTTTATACTTATAAAGTTAAAAGCAATAAGATTGGCGTGATTTCTCTTTAAAAATACTATTTCTTACCATTTTTAAAAAATTCTACCTTATACAAATTTTGAGGACAGGAAAAGTACTTGATATTTTATCAAAGTTTCATATTTACACCTTACAGGTGAATCCATGAACAAACACCCAGCTTTCCCTTTAAGTCTGATAAAACCTTACAGCTCAAGTGATAAAGAGCTATTTCCCCTAATGAAAAAATCACCAATTGAAATCCCCCTCTAGAAGAAAGAGAAGAAAAGAATATTTTAAAAGTCCTTAACAAAAGGAGGACAAGAAACACAAAAGAAATAGAATACCTTGTAAAGTATAAAAGCCCAACTAATGGAAATTAATGGCTACTTGAGAAAGATATAACTAACTTTTATAAGATATAGATTCAGGCATGAAAGAAGACCTAAAGAATAGAAAAGCTAAGAATTATTTCAATCAAAGACTAATAAAGTCTAATGAAGAGGTAGTACAGTTAACAATACTCTAATTAACTATATCAGATTGTGGTACAATATTTTTTGGTGGTAGGGAATGTGAGCCTTTGAGATATGATATCATATCCAAAAAAGGTCACAAAACAACTTTACAATACTTATTCTAATGATAATAATTAAAATTATCATGTTGAAATAAACAAAAATGCCATGAAAAGGCATATATTCTTTATTATCTCTGAATCTAATTAATGAACATGTGAAACTAACTTCACCATTGAATTCACGATAGGAAAATACACATAGAAAGTTTTTATGTCATATCTGTAAAGACAAGACTTACTCAGCAACATGTAAAGTTGCCATAAAAAGGCATAAATCCTTGATTATATTAGAAACCAATGAATCAAAATGTGAAAGAAACTGAAAGATTTGATTCCCCATGAACATTTACACATATAAAATTTTTATTTCATATCTGTAAAGTAAATACTCAAGGAAACAACCTGAATATATGCACTTTTATTATCAGTGCATATATTTGTGGTTTTTAGCTAATATATATTAAAATATACATGATAGAGTGTTGAGCCAAAATAGGTTTACCAAGTAATTACCTTAATAGAACATATATAAAATATATTTTCAAATCTATAAACAAGGTTATAACCTGTAAGGGTTTATTGAACAAAATTGTTATAGCCGGTGACCATCTTGTTGTGAAAGCGGTACAAACTTACAAAAAGTGAATATTCATATTTTGATAGCTCATATGTGAAGAATGACTTAATTTTTATCATTATATTCAAGGTATAACCCCTTGAAATCATGGTTTGAAGTTTAAAATAGTAAGTTTTGACAGAAAAGATGAGTTACAAGAAAAATGATCAAAAATAGAGTTTTAATGATGTAATAAAATTCTCTTTGAATTTTCATTATTAAATCCCAATATATCAGAATTTACTCTCTGAATCAGTGTAGCATGTATAACTCAAAAGGTATCAATGTTAAAGCTTAAGCTTAAAATTGATCATTTATGATCACTCACTGTAATCTTAATTTAAGTTTAACAGTAATATAAGTGATGAAAGTGGTTAATACTAGTTCATTATGATTAAAACTAATAAGCTTCACAAATCTTAATTGTCTTCCAAGCCTATGATGTCAGAAAACTTAGAGTTACCATGATAACTCTAAATAATGGTGTGATAATCAGATAAGATTGTTCAACCAAGATTTAATAATCAATAAAACTTGAGATACTTATCTGTTCCAGTGGATACCATCAATAAACGTCTACTAGAAGCCTTCTGGACTCTAGGAGGGAGTAATTTACTATATATAGAGCTCTTTTTACCTCTATTTCCCCCTCAGACATATCAAAAACATTATAAAATTAAAACAAAAGGTAAGTTGTTTATTCTCTATATAAAGATCTATTATATTATTAAACACCAAAAATCACCTTTCTTGTAATCATAAATCTTGATGTGATTTAATCAATTTTTCAATTTTTTTTGTTAAATTTCTCTATAAATCTCTAATTCCATGTAAACACACGGATCTTTTTAATTTCTTTTGTTTGAAATTGTAAATACAATTTAAATGAGTTTTATTTAGATCTTTAGGTGTAAATTAATTCAAAATTATTGAATTAAGTGTCAAAAGTAGGTTATTTTCATCTTTTATAATAATTTTCTCTTTATTGTTATTTTTAATAAGTCTTCTAAGAATATAAAGAGTATGTATATTAATATACAATTTCAAAATTGGTAATATTATTGTTATATATTTCTATTTATTATTAAATAACAATTTCTTATGCCTTCATTATTTGTTTGTAATAATAATAAAGTGCTATGAATATTTTAATTATTAAATATTAATATATTTATTCTCATTATATTATTTTATTCATTTAATATTATAAATATTTTACTCCATAATTACAATAATTCTTTATTATTATAACTACTCTTTATGTGATTCTTTAATTCAATAAGGACATTAATAGTACAGTAAGTGAAATATTGGTAATATTTACTTATTGTTTCATAGTCAAACCTTGAAATTTCATAGATATCAACAGATACAAAGGCATATTATTTACTATTGGAGAAAAAACAAGGCAGAAGTTTGCTTTCTCCCAAGTGAAATACCAAGTTTCATCAAGAAATCAGGCTTAAAATAAAAGGTCAACTGAATTTATCATTGAAAATCTTTCTTAAGCACAGATTAACCCTGAACTATTATTGAAAATAAAAAATAAACTGAAAAAGATGTTTATAAATCATAAAAATTCATTTTCTTCTCAGGATTAACCCCTAGGATATAAATTGGATATGAAGTGGATCCTAAACTGAATATTGAGAGAACATTCTCACAAGCTCTTAGGATCCCTGCCTTCCCAGCTTTTCCTGGAGCTGGGAAGGCACTAGATAAAAATATAAAAAATATTTTAAATCTTGGTTTCTTGGGAAAATGGGCCATAATGTAATAGATGAGGTAGCTGCTCCTGGAACTATAGCCTGACACAATGATGAATCCAGGATAATTGGTTATTTCAGAACCTTCAATACCTACACCATACGTGAGCAATACCCTATTACAAGTATTAAAAAACCTTGAAACATATGTTAAAAGGCAACTGCATTACTTTAATGGATGCACTAAACAAATTACAATGGAACACTCTCATAGATCATGCCAGACAGATTTTGATGATCATTTCACATCATTGTATTTATGACTAATTGATAATGACTTTTGAAATTGAGAATACACTATATAGCTATTATAGAATTATTAATAATACATTACCTCCTGAATTATCAGAAGGATGAGTGATTATTTTCATTGATGCAATTATCATTTGTTCAGAAACCTGGTTCTTACACTTACAAGGACTCCAAAGAGCTCTATAGAAAGTGTTCAAGGTAAAAATGAAGATATCCATTGATGCATTTCACTTTGGTTTCCAAGAACTGAAAGCACTTGCACACGTTTTTATGGTCTTAGGATTTTCATAGACAATAGCACAGTTACAACAGTCCTACTGAATCCCATGCCACAAACCATAAAAGGGATAATATACTTTATAGGCTTCTCTAGAAACTAAATACAACATCAAAATTAATTTACAATATTCTCCAAGAGCCTCTACAGTATCTGTGACCAATAGACAGTGCTCTAGATGATACATGAGAGAATCATAGCATATGAGAAGACTAAGTATTGCTTGAGAAAGTCTCCTCTACTCTTTATTACAGATTGGATAGTCCTTTCAAGATCTACATTTATGCTAGTGAACAAGGGTTGTGTTTTCCCCCTCAACAGGTCTAAATTTTTCAAGACAAACCTTATTAAGGACCAATTTGCTTTATTTATAGTAATATTAAACCTAAGGAAGAAAGATATGGTGAAAGCCATATGGAATACTTTTTTTTGGTTTGGTCCTTAAAAAGATTTGTTACTGTTTTAATGGTAGTGTTTTTGAAGTTAGAGCTTATTGAAAGGTATTGGAATTTCTTCTTAGCATGAAAGCCCCAAATGGGCACATGTTGAGATGGAAAATAGCCATGTAATAATACAGAGGCAAAACAACTATTTTACATAGGGA
Source organism: Austropuccinia psidii (assembly GCA_023105745.1). Lineage (NCBI taxonomy): Eukaryota > Fungi > Basidiomycota > Pucciniomycetes > Pucciniales > Sphaerophragmiaceae > Austropuccinia > Austropuccinia psidii. The sequence continues at coordinate 13,593,474 of JALGQZ010000018.1, forward strand.
AAGAAGACCTAAAAATAATGAATATATCCTCTAGTCAATCCAGTTATGTAACTCTAGAAGCTGGACCTCAAATTTAAATTGAAGGTCTCAATATCATCTATTTTGGTACAGAATTCTTTGAGGAAGTCAGGAAATCCCAAAAAAGTAGAAAAAAAGTCATCTTCTAAATCCCATCCTTTGCAAGTATTGTGATGAAATTTCTATGAGTCATTCTTTTCATGAATTATGGAGATGTGACTTTTATGATCCCAAATCTCACCTGTTTGATGGAAGCCTCTTCCACAGGACTCAAAATTCTTGTGTGATGTTACTTTGTAGCATATCCCTGATCAACACCATGATTAAATAGTTTCATGAGAGTATCTACTCTGGAGATCTGTCTGAAGATAGAAAACTTGAAAAAGGGAAATCTTGTTCATAGTGGCCTTGTTGGAGGAAAGAGACAATTAAGCACTGTCACACTTGTGATAGTTTCCATAAAACTAACACAAGCACTTTAAAGACACTTGGTAACATTATTCAGATACAAGATCCTAACTTTCCCTAAGAAATAACTCATATGGACTGGGTTACAGCCTTAAAACCAGTTTGGAACAAATATTTCAATGCTTTCCTGGTGATAGTGGACAGTTATAGTATAAATCCCATATTTCTTTCCTTCCATGAAGTGGAAATAGATATCAATTGTTCTACCCCTATTTTTAAAAGGGTCATATCAAATACTGGTCTCTGTAAAACTATCATTAGTCATAGAGAGCCAGATTTCACATCAGCTCTGTGGACTAGTGCAAACCATAGAGGTATTTTAATATACCCAAAGACCCAAAAATTCAATATAATCTATAATCAAAAATATAATAATTATTTCTAAAAATACTGATTAAATTGATATAAATACAAAATTCAACAAAAAAGGTAAAAGAAATTACTTGGAAAAAATGAAGTAAAAATAAGTTTTCAACAAAAATCTTGAAAATACAATAATTTATGGAATAAAATTCAATAAAGAGTGCTATAGCTTTTTTACAATGAATATAAATATAAAAATAATTTTTCCATTTGATTTATAACAAAGTCTCTAGTGGGGTAACCTCTGGGTGAACTTTCTGTAACTCAACTTCAAGTAAGCTGAAATTTAGCTTTAAGTATTTTCTGTATAAAAATCTGAGAAGACTAAAAACTCCGAGTTAATTCATACCATATGTGTCTTAACCATCAATTATTTTGTTAGAATTGAGGTGTGGTGTGTAGATTAGAAGCTTTGAGAAATTGAAGTATTTTCAATTGAAATATCAAAATATATGGATGTATTACATAAGCTAGCTTAAAAGTAACATATGTGAAATTAAGAATTGAAGCTTTGGATTGTAATATTTCAATTGAATTACATGTGTGGATCTCTTAGTATAACACATGATTAGAAATCAAAGAGGAAATAAATTGAAAAAATTAAGGCTTTGGGGGTAAGAGGAATCCTGGCTCCAAGGGTGTCAGACTCTCCCAAATTCCTTGATGACAAACATCGAATTTCAAAATACACATAATTTTGGCCTGTAATTGGATTATAGGATATATTACTAAATTTATGATGAGGTTTTAATACTAACCAAGGTATTTCTTACTTTTGACAAGAGGTTAAACTACCCTTAAGCTAAGGAAAACTTTCAAGTACTCTTACACACATTCTGATGTGTTTTGGAGGCTTAAAACCAACAATTACTACAGTAATTACTCGTTTACAGGACTAAAATGGATAAACCCACCCCCTTTTGATCCAAACCAGGGTTCAATGATGCCATAATTGGCTTCTATGTTTTGAGTATGTTTCTAATTACTGATTAGATTAAATTTTACTTTTCAAGGAAGAAAACTTGGGGCTTCAAGAAACTTTCTTCTTTTCCCCATCTCTTCTGTTCATGTTAAACTCTTTTCCTCTTATAATTAGCCTAAAAACTGTTAAACCAATTAATAAAGGATTTCAGAAACCACACTCAAATCATTCAAAAACTTTTGGAAATTTGAAAAAAATCATAATAAGTTGATTTTGCAACTACTTATGATCATTTTTACCCTTGATCCACACCAAAAGTGAATCTAATCATATTTTATCATTGTAAAGTTTGTCACTTTTGGGAATGTTTCATATTTAAAGCTAATCTCATAGACTCCAATATCAAATTAATTTCCTTAAATTATTTTCTCAAGTGATTCCAATCAAAAGTTTTCTCAAAGAAAATCTTTTTGTAGACATAAATATCTCTTTTAGATTATTTATGGATAAATTTTTATAGTATCATTGCTTTATAATAAGAAATCTGAAAGGAATAAGCTGGGAATTTTTTCTTTTAAAAACCTCAAAATTACTATTTTCGCATAATTCTACCTTGAAAATATTTTAAGGAAAGAGAATTGATTGATTTTTTTATCAAATATCAATATACACACCTTGAAAATAATCTTCACAGATTGTTTGGAATATAAATATCCTTCCAAAAATCTTTTCTCCCTCAAATTGATGGGTCAACTGAAAGAATAATTCAAAAGCTTGAACATATGATCAGGAGATTCTGTGATTGTGGCATAGAATTCAGAGACTCAGATTCTTTTACCAATGACTGCTGCACTTTGATCTCAGAGCTAGAATTGGCTCACATAACCCCTATTCATGAATCAGCAGGTACATCACCTTCCATACTGGAGAAATGCTGGAATCCAATATCTCAAATAGATACATAAAGAAGAAACTTGATGGACATTCACAAAGCTGCTTATAAGATTAAGCTTATGCTCAAAAAAGGTGACAAAACCATCCTTTAAAAAGCATTGATTAAGTTTTTACGTATTTCAAACAAAGATGGTTTAAATCTCATAAAACTCTATAATTCAAAGTAGGAGACCTTATCCTAGTTTCAAACTTGAATTTAAATAATATTAAGGGCCCAATAGTTATAAATATTCATTAGTTATAGCTTTCATTGTTAAAGACCTTAATGGATCAAATGAAGTACAAGTATATCTCATAGGAGAATTTCACAATAAGAAACAAAATTTGTCATTAAGTATACTCAAGAACTATAAATCCATTGATAAAGATTTATTTCTCCTAAGGAAACCAGCTCTTCTCAAAGCTCTCCCATTGGAACAAAATGAAACTAATAATATCACCAAATTTTTTTGAAGAGAGAAGTTTGTGAGGTAAAAATCTTAGAGTACTATTAGTCAGGTATAAAGACCCACCCCATTAAGATTAGTGGTTGGCTGAAAAAGATATACCTTAATAAGATAGGTTTCTTAGAAGATTAAGGCATGAAAGAAAAACCAAAGTCTGAATATGCCTATAATTTTTCATCAGTTACTTGAGCTTAGTAAAATGAGGAGGTTGGAAAGTTCCCCTTTGTCCCCCTATGGAGACTTATTTCATCTTTCTTTTGATAAAATTAAATTTTTGTTCAATTTTATTTATTTTGTGGGAGGGAATTTGAGCCTTGAAATATGTTTTACATACTCAAATAGGTAAAAAATAAGCCTAAAAGAAATTTTGGGATATTTAAGACCCACAAGTGATGTGCATATCCAAAATTTGTTATTTTTCAATAAAAAAAATATGAGTAATGCTTTTGTGAGTGATTAAATCTATGAATTGAATTCCAGATTGGAATTCTACACAAAAATGTAGCTAGGATACCTCCATTAAGTTTTTTAGATTAAATAAGCTCTATTAGCTCATAATATGGAAAATAATCTAACACCTCATCACCAATGCCATAAAATATTTGCGTAATTTTTGATTTTTGCCTTTTTGTTCCAAATTGATGGGATTTTGATAAACCCCATATTTTATATACACTAACATTAGTTTCTTTCATTTCTTTAGGACCTAAAAATACTTTGTTGTTAAGCCCATAGTGGATGAAAATCCTGGAGTCTGAGGCACTATTTTGATGTGAAAAATAATTAACAGGGACAAAAAAATCAAGAGAGCTAGAGTACCCAGATCATTAGGCTTCTGAGGTGTATTCAGATCTGGTACTTTTATCCATGGTCTTCATTGTCCCAATTAATCTATTGAAGCCTTTTTGTAGCTTTTCTACTGAGACCAAGTACCATTAACTCATCAGAAAATAGAAAATAAGCTGCTATTTTTGGCATTCCAAGAAGGAAATGAGCACCTTTGACTCCTGAAAACATTTCAATTATTTACTTTTTAACATTTTTTAGACAAAATGCTTAATTGACACCCTCTTTTTTCTATAATAAGTACGATTATTTCATGAAAACCAGATATTACTATACTATTTCCAGATCCACATAATAAATGAGTGAAAACCTCAAAAAATAATTGAAAAAAAATTCTTAATTATTCTCTTCAAAAATTTCAGGGCTAATATGAAATGTAGAAGTAAATACTAAAGGCAAGAGAATTGTGAATTATTAATATCAAATAAAAGATTTACTCGAATTCCAATTCTTATTATTACATGTAATACACTAAACCTTCAAAATTTGACCCAGATTACAGCCTGTGGTGGAATTTCTAAAGAAATTGATAAATTTTATAATTTATTGGTTTATTCAAAATAAAATATGATCTACTGTGGTAGATATATTATTTCTGAACCATAAATGGGCTGTTATCCATGTAATATCACCTAATCAATTAATAGTGATAATTCATTGGGACAAGTGATTCAACCACAAATACAAATGGGGAAAATAGTTTCTTATCTATTTTTTTCTCTTTTGACTCCTTTTTTGAACTGTTTTAAACCTAAAAGATGCCTAACATTTCTGTTTTTCACAACATTCATCCTATCATCACTGTGATCCTTGAGATATATTTAATATACCCAAACAGGCTACAATAAAGATAAAATCAACTTTTGAACTATGCATAACCCATAAGTCATGCATGTACTCAAAATTCATTATTTTTCATTTAAGAAAATCTGAATAACATTTTTTTGAGGAAGTAGCTCTATGTATTTAAGGCCAGATCTGGATTCTACCCAAAAATTCACCTACTGTAGCTCCATAGAGCTAATAAGCTTAAATTAACTCTCTGTGGTGTTAATATGGAAAATACTTCAATACCACATAAAATAATTGTGAATTTTTTTTTCTCAATTTCATGCCAAAATGTTGGGAATGTGAGAAATACCATATTACATATGTACTAAGATGAGTGTTATGCATGTTTTTGGCACTTAAAATTATGATATTCTTGTATAAAGCTTTGGTACACTCATAGTGAATATCAGTTTTGAATCCTGAATTACTATTTTTGACATGAAAATAGCTAAGGGGGACAAAAGACATCAAAGAGAGTCAGTGTACCCAACTTCTGAGGCCTCTGAGGCATGGACAGCTCAAAATCTTGGATACATGGATTATCATGGCCAAATTAGTATACTCAACACTTTTGGGAACTTGGTTACCAAGTTAAATTCCCATTAAATCATAAGAAAATTGCAAATAAGGTGCTATTTTGATGTGACAAGGAGGTAAAGAGCAACTCTTACTCCTGTAACCATGTCAATTATTAATTCGTTTCCATTGATAAGCCTTAAAAGAATAATTCAAAAACTTTTTAGAAAATTATTCATTCATTTACCTCATGGAAACCAGCTCTAATATGCTATTTGCAACTCTACATAGAAATGAGGTAGAAATTTAAAAAATTAATTAAAATTACAATTCTTAATGAATACTCCTGAAAGCTTCAGGACCAATGGAGAATTGTATGATCCAAAAAATAATCAAAGATAATTATGACTTCATAATTCAAATCTAAGGTTTTACTTACAGTCTACTTTTGATGATTCCATTATAAACACTGAATCTTCAAAAATTCACAGAATGTACAACCTGCAATTAATTTTACAAAAACATCAATAAATTTTGGAAATTCATGTCTACTTTGAAATAAAAGAAGATTTACAGATTTTACTCTTTTTATTCTTAGCCATAAATCGGTTGGTAGTCATGTAAAAGACTTAATTAAGTAATTATGATAATCTTATGTTGTGGTATTCCATACCTTTCTGGACCAGCTTCAAGCACATTTAGGGTGAGAAATTTCAAAATATCAAGATTAAAATGGTTAATTTAGGACCTACCATCTCAAAATACACTTTTAATGTCACATAGGTTAAATAGTAGCATGGATAGTATTGAATAAAGGAAGACTTTAGCATTCAGTATAGAAATAACCTAAAGATTTTCATAATTCAATAAGTAAAGGATTTATTAAACTGCATGGAGATATACAGAATAGCTTACAAATAAGCTTCAAAAATCAAAAAAGTTTAGTTTAATACAGAAAGAAACTCAAGATTACATATACAAGGTAGCAATGTAGCATTACATTCACCCTAAACCTACCAAAAACATTAGATTAATAAGAATTACAGTCACCAAAATGAATTTTATGTAATAAGATCAGCTAAAAAAGTATGAGTACACACCCATTGTATAGAAACATGGAATTAAATCAAACCTTAATTATTGTCATGCATAGAAATTTCCATAGAGGCTTGAAAGAATTCCATGAATTGACAATCATAATACAGAAAAATAATGCAATAATGGTACTAAATAAACTCATATCCAAACTAACACCAAAAAAAACTTGATAAGATTAAATGATAAAAAGAATGAAAAATGGTGCAATAATCAAGTCAAGTGACACCATCCAACATAATAATCAAGAGAAAAAACACCTCAGATTATGTAATCACTCAGGAAATGATGCAATTTACCAAGCATATGGTGCAATATTCCTACCAAATGACACCATCTCATAATTACTCATAAGCCAAATTACCTCAAGTCTGTGAATGATAATATTAAAGCTTAACTAATTAAGAATAAGGTTTCAAAATATTTTGCAAAATACCAAACATATGGTTCCATATCTTAATCCAATGCCACCATCTCAAAATTACTCACCAGCTAAGTTCCCTCAAAGCTGTGTATAATAATATTGAAGTTTCATTCATTAAACAGAAATTTTCAAAATATGGTGCAATATACCAAACATATGGTGCAATATCTCTACCAAATGACACCATCTCAAAATTACTCACCAGCAAAATTAGCTCAAGTCTGTGCATAAACAAAATTCAGAATGATGCAATATTCCAAAAATATGGTGCAATATCTCTATCAAAGGGCACCATTCCAAAAACACTCACCAGCTAAAATACCTCAATTTAGAACTTTTCTGAGTTCCCTGTTTTTGAGTTCCTCTATGGAGGCCCCAAAGAATATAAATAGAGGGCCTCTCTCCCTCATTTTCCCCCATGCTCATGGAAGTATTTCCCCAATGCACGGAAATCTAGGCCTCAATCTAAAGGATCCATCCATCCCTATTCTATTAGGATAAATAGCAAAAAATAAAACTATAAAGCTCAGAAGCAAACATCAATAGTCATAAATTATTGATAAAAGAAAGTATTCACATTATTAATGAAAGAGTTTAATATTGAATGAATAGTATCATCATAATAAATATTAGTAGTAGTCCCAGAATACTGCTCAAAGAATGTATTATTATTAGAGTTAATATTAATAGCTACCTTATCCTTATCATTATTAAATCCTGAATCCATTAAGGAATATATATTCCTATCAAATAAGTATTATTAGCTATATTTGTCATAAGATCCCTTAAAAAGTAAGTCAATAGCTATAAAAACCCACCCTTCTTTTATAAAAGAGGAATATTATAGTATTATCTCCAGTATATTCTATATATTGTATTATTAATGAATCCTATAATCAATATCATTAAGCTAAAATGATAAATCAACACATATAGTTTAAAATATCATACATATATATTATTACATCTTAGCAATACATCATTTTATATCTAAATATTACCTTTAGCATATACAATAGTGGTATTAAGCTGGTTTTATATATCTATTAATCATAAAAATCATTTATCTAATAATTAAGTAGGTCTGATATAGACTTCTGAAAGTCCTCTCTAGTTGTAAAGCCACAATTTTAAATATTGATTTGTGAGCTATATAGGGAAATTATTTAGTATATTTAGAGGGGCAGCTAATACACCTTAGCACCCTTGGTTACAGAATCATTCAGCAATTAAAAACTGTTTACCTGTGATCTCCCCCCCCCCAAGGACTGCCTTATCCAATCCCACACTAAAAGGAGTTTCACAACATAGCAACAGGAGTGCATACAATAATCCAAAAATGTTTATTGTTTCTTCAGTTTTCTCCTTGGAACATCTCTGTGAGCTGTTATTGAGTTGAAAGAGGCCTCCTCTGTCTGTTTTTGCCAAATAATCTTATCATCCAATTATATCTTTGGTATCAACAGTTAAGTATTAGTTAAGTCGTTTCTTAAGTGTTTTAATTCTTTCAGAATCTATCAAAAAGACTTGAAATAATAAAAATATACTATTCAAAAAATTATTTAATTATAATATTGTTTCATTACTGCTATAATACCATTTCGATCCTTTAAATCCACAATCAATCCATCAAAATCACTCTGCAAATTCTTTATGGGATAATATTGCAGTATAAGTGAGTTTTTGAATTAATTATTAACCTTTTTCTCTGTTAATAGCTTTCTTCAAGGATTATCATCATAATTATCCTTGCAAAAGATAATTATATATCAAAATAATAATAAGATTATTATAATAAAGAGCTTTCATTATCAAATACTTCTTGTAATTTATTCTTGTAGACAATTACTCCTTACTGTTATGATCACTAGTAATGTATAAAGAGTGAAAGAAATGATTAAGTAATTAATTATTTAGTTATTTAATTTTTTTATTATATTTAATAAGAACAGTAATTGTAGTGCTGTAATGTGTGGAAATGAAGCTTTGCTTAAAAATCAAATACTTTTCCTGTCCTCAAAATTTTTATAATGTAAAATATGATTGACAAATAGTATGAAATAGTATTTTTAAGAGAAAACACACCAATTTTTTTTTAGCTTTATAAGTATAAAACAATAATATTATAAAGATTTATTGTTTTAAAAACAATAAGTATTTAGCCAAAAATACTCTACAAGAGATATTTAAGGCTACAAAAGAGATTTCTTCAAGAGAAATTTCAATTGGAATTAATTAAGAAAAGAGCTGCAAGCAATTAGTTAAAGAGCAAAGATTTTTAAGAAGGTATTTAAAGATGAAAAATTCCTAACAGTAACCAGAGTGAATTTGGAAACAAAGTGACAAAGTTAACAGTGATGAAAGATGCTTTAATTTACTTATGGGGTGGTTCAAGGGGTAAAAATGATTATAAGAGTTACAAACAATGATTATATTTATTTTTCACATGTTTAAAAGTTTTCAAATGATATAAAAAAGGGTGGTTGGAATCTTTTATTGATTGGTTTAACAGTGCTTAAACTAATTATAAAAGAAAAGGGTTCTAACATGAAGAGAAAAGTGGGGCAAAAAAGACATTCTTTTATAGCCATCAATTTTCTTACTCCAAATATAAAATTTACTCTTGTCAGTCGTGGAAAACATTCTGACAACAGAAAAGCCAATTAGGGCATGATTGAACCCTGGTTTTAGCCATTTTAGACCCTTAAATCAGCTATTAATATAGTAATAACTGGTCTAGAGCCTTCAGAACACGTTGGAATGTGTGTAAGAGATTTAGAAACCAGTTAAAGCTGTTTTTACTAAGATTGTTTTAACTTAAGGGTAGTTTTACCCTCTTGGCAACAGTTAAAACTGCCCTGGTTGGTATCAAAACCTCATCATCAATTGAGTCACAGACCCTGTGACTGAATTCCAGGCCAAAAGTGATGAACCTTTGCATGGACTTTGAGATTCCACATCTGTCAGCAAGGACTTTGGGGGTCTGGCCCCCCCTTGGAGCTAGAGTACCTTTCCCCCCCCAGAATTAATCTTTCCAATTCATTTTTTCTTTAATTCCTCATCATGTAATATACTTGTAACTTACACATACAATTCAATTGAGTTTTACAGTACAAAACTGTAAGAATTGATACCTCATATGTAAAATACAGTTCACTTATGTAGTACACACACACATTTTGACATTTCAATTGAAAATACTTCAATTCCTCATAGCTTCTAAACTACACACAACAACTCAGTTTTAACAAAAGAATTGATGGTTAACACCACATTTGGTGTGAAATAAATTAAAGTTTTGAGGATTTTCAACTTTCTTTACAGAAAATAGTAAAAACTTGATTTAAGCTTATTTAGAGTTGAGCTACAGAAATTTTACCCAGAGGTGACCCCACCTTATTTTTTATGAGGAATCCAATGGTGAAGTAATTTTCTTAAGTTTATTTATTGTATAAAAATTTATGATATATCTTATGTAAAATTTTACCAAAAATATTTTAATTTCATTAATTTTGTTAAAAATTCATTTTTACTTAATTTTTTCAAGTAAAAATGCATTTTCATAATTTTAAATTTGAATGTAATTTTTATTTTCAATTATAATTAAATTTTTTCTTTTTGTATATAAGTTTTTATTTATACTCTAACTTTCATTTTGATAATATAAATAAGTTTATTTTATTTAGATTTGTATCTTCTTTTGTTATTTGTGGTCTTTTGGGTATATGAAAATACCTCTAATGCTCACATTCCCTCCCCCTAAAAAGAATATCATTTTGTAATATTGTTATTTCTAGTGTGTCTAAACCTTCTGAGAAGTTTATTATCTTGAGGTATGTCCTTTCCTGCTAACCATTCATCTTCAGAAGTTGGGTCACTGTAGCTAACAAGGTATTCCCTTACTTTATTGGTTCTCAACATTCTTTCTTTGAGAACTTGAGTAATCTTCTTGATACCAGATGATTCAATAGGAGGTGTAACTTGGGGAACTTTATTCCTCAAAGGAAATTTTTCAGCATGACTAGATTTATATGGCTTCATCAAGCTCACTGGATATGTAATATGCTTATTTCTAAGTTCTTCAGATAATTCTACTTCAACAGCATTTTCTCCATGGAGGGCCTTAATAACAAAAGGTCCTGCAAAAGGAATCTTTGAGCTTTTTACATCCTTTGATTTCATTGAATTAGTGGTGGATACAGGTACTAAATCCCCCACTTTGAAATCTGTAGTGGCATGTGACTTGTCCCATTTGTCCTTAGCATATGCAAAAGAGTCTTCCATGCACCTCATTGCATTCTTTCCAGCTTTGTCTAGCGTTCCTTTGAAGCTAGAAGCTGTAGGATTTATTTCAACCAATTCTTTCCTCAAGGAATCTTGGGTTAATTTGGGATTCCATCCTTTTCCTAGAATAGCAGGGGTTTTATTGGTACTGTCATGAATGGATGTCTTATATTCCAATTCTAGTGCTGGTAAAAGAGTACACCAATAATGGGTAACTCCATCACAATCTTTGAATTCAAGGCCATATGCACAAAGTCTTCTTACCATATCTTCCAAGGTTTGGATCATCCTTTCAGCCAGACCATCAGTTTGTGGGTGGTTTGCTGTAGAGAAGGATAATTTTGTCCCAAATATTTGGTGAAGATTTGTCCATAGTTCTGTGGTGAAGTTGGGATCTCTTTCACTAATTATGTTTGTGAATATGCCAGTCCATGATATTACTCTATTCCATATCAGAAGAGCTGTATCCATGGCTGTATCATCCTTGTGACATGGTAAAAAGATTTGAGTCTTACTAAATCTGTCAACAATCACTAGTCAAGCATTAGAGCTTCTGTCACTCCCTGGTGGCAGGCCAGTTACCCAATCCATATGGACAATTACCCAAGGTCTTCTGAGTTCTTGGATCTTGATCATATTTCCAAGGCTTTTGTGAGTGGATTTATTCTCTTTTTGACATCTTTCACAGGTTTTTCAATACTCTGCAATGTCTTCCTGCCACATTGTTCACCATATTCAGGCTTTATTTTTTCTCTTGTTCTATACTGAGAAAGGGCTGTCATGGAACTCTTCAAGTACAAGATTGATTAAGGACCTGTCCACAAATGTCATGACACATGTATGCTTAGTTGTGTGGTAAATTATACCATCCAGTAAGTGGAATTCTCCTTCATCATATAATTTTCTCCATATCTCATCTAAGGCATGTATCAAAGAATTTTCTTTACAGTCCTTAGTAAGTAATTGGCATAAAATGCTACAATTTCTATTCTGAGTATAACTGTTTCTTACCTCCTCAAACAAAGTGGTTTTTAGGTATGTAACACTGATTCACTCTATGGGGATTTGTGGGGAAGCTTCCTCTAGAACATAAGCAGGATTATCAATATTATTTGGTAATGGAAATATTCTCAGTCCATCTGCATTTATATGAATATTCCCATCTTTATGAACAATGGTCATATTTCCCCTATACTCTTGTATGGCTACTTGCCATCTGAGCATATGCCTGTTAGGAGTCTTCATGCTTAAAAGTGACTTAACAGCAGTACAATCTGTTATTACTTCAAAAACACCTCCTTACAAAAAGTAATTTAGCTTCTCCAAGGTTCATACAAGGCATAAGCACTCCATTTGACTGGCTCCATATCTGGCTTCAGTGGGTTTGTTTTGCCTGGATATGAAGCATATGGCTCCTTCCACAGGTTTATCATTGATAATCTGGACTTGATGAAGTGCAGCACCAAGCCCATCTCCTGATGCATCAATATAAATCTTAAAAGGCAGCTTAAATTCTGGCATCAGTAAGAGTGGAGCAGTGGTCAAGGCTTGTCACAAATATTAAAAGGCTTTGACTCTGTCAACAGTCATTTCAAATACTGTGTCTTTGTCACATAATTTATAAAGAGGTCTTTCTATGGATTCAAACCTTCAATATGTTGCCTGTAATATCCTGAAAACCCCAAAAATGACTGAATTTCTTTCTTGTTCTGAGGCATGGGTTTCAAAAATACTGCTGCAATCTTGTTCTTGTCAATTCCAAGGGATAAACCAGATACTACATGTCCCACTTCTTGAAGTTCTTTAAGTCCAAAATGGCAATTGTTTAAAGAAATTTTAATGTTTACAAATTGGATTTTTGTCAACACTCTGGATAATCTGTACATATGTTCTTCCCAAACTTTGGAACAGACAATAATGTCATTAATGTAAGTGATTAACCATCCTGCTGAAAGTTCTTCATAGAAGATTTTGTTCATCATTCTTTGGAAGTGTAAAGGTGCATTATTGATACCAAATGGCATCCTCAAATATTCATATACTCCACAATGAACAATAATTCTCAAGTATTTTCTTGCCCTTGATGTCACTACTTTTGGATGAAATCCTTTAAGGGCATCCATAGTGCCTATATACACTGCTTGAGCTATCTGGGAAAGGGAAGTTTGGATTTTTGGTATTGGGTACCTGTCTGGAACAGTGTAAGTGTTCAGAGATCTAAAGGCCTCAACCATTCTAGATTTTCCATTATGCCATGCCACTATGACTGGTGTAGTTATTTCTACTTCCTCATTATGGACAACCTTTATTATTACACCAAGGTCTAGAATTTCTTTAATATGAATTCCCAGAGCTTCTCTTGATTTAGGAATTGCTGGGTGTGCAGTTCTTCTTAAGAGTGGTGGATAAGGTCTCTCAATATTAAGGATGATGTCAAGTTTATGACCAACAATTGCTCCCAAAAGTTCTTTTTCTGATGCAAATGCTTCTATGTTGTCATATAAAAGGGAAGAAATTTCATTTTCCTGACTATCAGTAAGCTGAAAGCTTCTCTCAGCTTCATTTAACTGTTCAGATTTGAATCTTTCAAGCTCTAAGTTGACTTGTGCCACTTTACTTACTGTAATTTGTCTTTTAAGTGGTAAAAAGACATATTTTTGACCCTTATTGTCTCCAATAGTAAAGTATCTGTCGTTGTTGTTATGTAAGTGTATTCCATACATGATCAAATAGTCATTTCCCAATATAAAATGGGTACTAGAGCAATTTATCATAACAACAAATTCAACAGTAATTTTTAAATTTCCATTAATATGTGGAAATATGACATTGGTCTCAAATATTCCCAATGCTTTCATTGGATTACTTGTAACATTGAATTTTATGCCATCACTTGGTAACAATTGGTCTTCAAAATTTGGTACACAAGTCTTAAGAAAAGATTTTCCAACACAAGAGCAGAAGGCTACTGGTTCAAGTAAATGTTTAGTGGGCTTGTTGTCAATTACCACTTCTGTTATACTGGAGTTACCAGCTGTATAACCTTTTCTTCTGTTTGGTTTAGTTTTCATATGCTGTGCATCCTGAATTTTTGACAAATCAAGTTTACCATTGCTGAATTGTGGCAAGTGGGAATAAGATTCCATGATGTAAAAAGTGGAATTGATATTTTCTATATCTTTTGAAGATTCAGAAAATATTGATGACTTATCAACTAAATTTTCTTCAATCATATTATCATCTTTTTCAACATAAGGCTCTTTTTCAATGTCAATTTCATTGATTTTCCCCCTCTTTGGACATGTATTGGCTAAGCGGGTGGTACTTTGGCAAATATGGCACTTTCTGATTTTATCTGCAGATTTATACTTAACATTATTATAATTTTCTTTGGGATTTTTTTCCACAGAATCTTTCCAAGGTGTATTAAACCTTGTTTTGAGATTCACCCTACTAGAACCAATCCTGGTTCTGGTGGTTACTTCTTCTAAGATATTAATAATATCTTCTGCTGAAGATTGTTTGATAGTCCTGCTTTTGACAGAATTCTCTAAGTCACCTCCACATTGTCTCAGAATCTTTCTGTGGATCATAAATTTTGACATGTCAGGATAAAATGCTGTTAATCTGTCTTTTTGTTGGAAAAACCATGGCAAACCTTTGTCTTTATCAGCATTAAATTTGGCAGATTCAAAGGCTGTTTCCACTTTAAACCTCCAAGCATAATTGGCCCATTTGTTGATAATTTGGGTCTTCCACCAAGTCCAACTTTGGTGTACATGTGCTTGTCTTAATTTGATATACCATCTGTGGGCCAATCTGGTAAACAAGGTGTTAAATCTTGCTGTTACCAATCTGTCTGGTAATGCAAAATCTTCTTGAATCATGTCAATTCCTCTGATGAATTCCATATGGTCATATTCTCCTTCACCACTGAAGTGAGGCCATTCTTTAAGTTTTGGTACTTCTTTCAGGAGTGCTTGGCCCATTGATGGTTCCAAGTTATGAAAAGAAGTGGAAAACTCATTTTTTAAATGTGAGCTTTCAACCTCAAATACTTGTGGATTTGGCCTTCTTGTGCCCTCATTCTGATTCAAAGGTGTAGACATTCTTGGTAAGGTGTCAAGAAATTGTTCAATATCATTCATTTTACTATTGTTACACCTTTGGTAATTTCTGAATTCATGTTGTAAACTTTTTATTGAATTTATTACATTATTTTTATGATTATCTTCTGTTTGTGTTAATTCTTGCCATAGATCTGTTTGTCTAGTATTATCAGAAGTGATCTGATCCAACTTCATTGTTAATTTTGATATTCCCTCTTGTGAGGTTTGAAAACACTTTTTCAAGGCAAGTGTATATGTCTTTACTTCAGTAAATGATTTAGAAATATTCTCAAGAACATTTTTATTCTCATCTTTGATAGTACTTGTGGCTTGATTTATTATTCTTTCAATTATGTCATCAATATTGAATTTGGAGCATCTGTCTGTCAATTATTTAATAATGGCAGATTGTTCATTTCATTTGTTCCCAAATGAATTGTCATTATTGGAAGTTTTGATTTCTCTCAAAACTTTTTCAAAACACATAAGTGTCTCATTTCTTTGGCTCAGACTCAAGCTGTTTGTTTTAAGATTGTTACAAATATATGAATTTCTATCAGAAACATGAGCTTTGACATCATTTATAGCTTCATACAACTCTGGAATAGAATCAAAAATGTCAGAACTCCTATCTGAAACTTTAACCTGGCTTCCTCCTTTTTCTGTAATTCCATAATTGTTCTGGCCATCTGAAATAAATTTTCCATGGCATCCTGCTGAATTTTTGGGATTTGGTAGCCCTGGATGTAAGGTTTTGTGGCTGATACCATGCCTTTGCCGTTGTTTTGAGCTTGTGGCTGCTTATTTACATTGGAATTTCTGCTGCTGGCTACTGGGGCTGTTTTTGGCACTTGCTTGGGTGGTGGAGGGTTTTTTCTCCTCCATTCTGCTGTTAAAAGCATCATGTGCTTCTTTTCCATCAATGGATGCCATCCATTGAGTAAATTGCAAGTATTTAGATGGGCCAGGAATTTTCTCACAGTCAGGTAATAATTAATTCAGTTTTTCCACATATACGCAAGGATCTGGTACTCTTTGTGCTGAAATGCATTGTTGTAAGCTTTGTGGGTTGCTTTGTATATGTCCACGGAGGCTTCTTGTGGCGGTGTCTGTACTGTTTGAAGGTAAAATAGTATTATCAGCTTCAGAATGACATAATTTATTAATTTGGAGGTCATCAACTGACCCTTGTCCTTCTGTAACTGATTGTCTTCTGCCATAATCATGTCTATGACCTTTTTGGGAGCTACTTGAGGGTTTATAGCTGGCTCCTGATCTTTTTTAAGGCATATTTTATGATTAAAAGGCTTAACATTAGTATTTTTACGTCAAAAAACTTACTATTGGCGGAATCCTTTGCCTTCTGAGGGTTATTACTTATATCAAAGCTCATTCATTTAGAAGAAATTGGTTCAAGGTGACTATTCTGAGTTATAATAACTGTACTATTATGGTCAGAATTCACAGTACTTGCAGGAATAATGCTTGTTACTGTTGAGGGTGTTTCAATATTTTCTTGTCTTACCACATTGTCAGACACTAAAAGTTCTGAGAAATCCAATTGATGAAGTAAAAGATATTTTTCCAAGAGAGAAATGAAAAAAATAAAGCCTCACTTATAATACAAAAAAAAATTCTTTCATGGATTTTTTGAATTATAAGTATTTTTTATATGTTTTTAAATTTTTTTTCTGATATAAGAAAGAAGATTCAAAAAGAGTAAAGATAATTTGACAGGTCAAATATCACGGCTGGGCCCCAAATGTAAGGTGTGGATATGAAACTTTTATTAAAAATCAAGTACTTTGCCTGTTCTCAAAATTTGTATAAGGTAAAATATGATTAAAAAATAATATGAAATAGTATTTTTAAGAGAAAACATGCCAAATTTTTTGTTTTTAACCTTCTAAGTATAAAACAATAATATTATAGAGATTTATTGTTTTACCAACAATAAACATTTATCCAAAAATACTCTACAAGAGATATTTAAGGCTACAAAAGAAATTTCTTCAAGAGCAATTTCAATTGAAATTAATTGAGCTAAGATCTGCAAGCAATTAATTGAAGAGAAAATTCTTTTAAAAAGGTATTTAAAGAGAAAACCTGCCCAAAAGTGACCAGAGTGAATTTGGAAACAAAGTCACAAAGCTAACAGTGATGAAAGATGCTTTAATTCACTTATGGGGTGTTTCAAGGGGTAAAAATGTTTATAAGAGTTACAAAAAATGATAATACTTTTTTCACATGGTTAAAGGTTTTAAAATGATATAAAAAGGGTGGTTGGAAGCTTTTCTTGATTGGTTTAACAATGTTTAAACTAATTATAAAAGGAAAAGATTCTGACATGAAAAGGGAAGTGGGGCAAATAAGACATTCTTTTATAGCCATCAATGTTCTAGCTACAAAAGTAAAATTTACTCTTTTCAGTCGCGGAAAACATTCTGCAACAGAAAAGCCAATTATTGCATCATTGAACCCTGGTTTAAACCAAAAAAGGGCTAGTTTTAGCCATTTTAGACCCTTAAATCAGCCATTACTATAGTGATACCTGGTATAGAGCCTTCAAACCACGTTGGAATGTGTGTAAGAGATTTAAAAACCAGATAAAGCTGTTTTTACTAACATTGTTTTAGCTTAAGGGTAGGTTTACCCTCTCGGCAACAGTTAAAACTGCCCTGGTTGGTATCAAAACCTCATCATCAATTTAGTCACAGACCCTGTGACTCAATTCCAGGACAAAAGTGATTAACCTTTGCATGGAATTTTAGATCCCACATTTTTCAGCAAGGAGTTTGGGGGTCTGGCTCTCCCTTGGAGCTAGAGTACCTTTCCCCCCCCCCAGAATTAATCTTTCCAATTTATTTATTCTTCAATTCCTCATCATGTAATACACTTGTAATTTACACAGACAATTCAATTGATTTTTACAGTACACAACTGTAAAAATTGATACCTCATATGTAAAATACAGTTCACTTATGTAATACATGCACACATTTTGACATTTCAATTGAAAATACTTCAATTCCTCATAACCTCTGAACTACACACAACAACTCAGTTTTAACACAAAAATTGATGGTTAACACCACATGTGGTGTGAATTAAATTAAGGTTTTGAGGATTTCAACTTTCTGTACAGAAAATACTAAAAATATAATTTAAGCTTATTTAGAGTTGAGTTACAGAAATTTTACCCAGAGGTGACCCCACCTTATTTTTTATGAGGAATCCAATGGTGAAGTAATTTTCTTAAATTTATTTATTGGATAAAAAGCTATAATATATTTTATGTAACGTATTACCAAAAATATTTCCATTTCATTAATTTTGTTAAAAATTCATTTTTACTTAATTTTTTCAAGTAAAAATGCATTTTCATAATTTTAAATTTTAATGTAATTTTTATTTTAAATTATGATTACCTTTTTATTTTTGTATATAAATCTGTACTTATATTTTAATTTTTATTTTTATAATATAAATAAATTTCTTTTATTTATATTTGTATCTTATTTTGTTATTTGTGGTCTTTTGGGTATATGAAAATACCTCTAAGGCTCACAAGTGTTGATTAATAGTAATATCATCAACAGTTTAATAGACACATTTTACAATCACTTAAATCATATATATTTATATCAGTATATCACTAAATTATATTATATAGTTACTTTCAAATATTTGGAATATCTTTCAATTAGTAAAAGAAAAAGAATAAATAGTATTCTTGTTAAGTCTAATAGTAACTCTAGTCTTAAGATCTTGTAATCCTTAAATTTCCATTTCCTTGTTCAAGATTCACAGATACTATTTTTAAGCTTACTAAGAAATCTTCAATTCTTTAGTTCTATGTGGCTTAAAAGTGTTGACTTATTAGTTTTTGGTCTTATTGCTTTTTTATAGTTTATTTTATAATTATTTTGCCTTATGATAATTTATTTGGATAAACTTTATAAATATTAAGCTGAAAACCCCTTTTATGCTCAATTTTCTCCAAAACAATCTATAAGATTATTTATTTTTAATATAATTCCTCTGGAGTAATATTCTCCAATACATTTTAGTCCATAAAGCTTACTTGTGACACAAGAAACATTTCTTCATTTTTATTGACTCTTATAGCAAAATAAGACTGTTGCTTTTATATTGTTTGTAACATATTTTTGTAATAAAATGATCAAATATTGAAAATTTCAACTTGTGGGTGTAATAATTCCCTCTTTATTATGTTGATTCTAAAGAAAGTGATAGTAAAATAGCCTTTCTGACTAGTTGTTTTCTAGAAAAACTTTACAGATCTTATGGAGGGCCCCAGGGCTCCAAAAAGGTATTAACAGAGGTCCCATCTCCTACATTCAAATTATATCCTACAAGAGCAGGACCATTTTATGCCTTACCTAGTAGTTAGTCCAGTTAAGCTTAATATTTCTTTTACTTTACCTATAGCTAAGCTCATTAGAGTTATATTATTGAAGATTTCCCAATACCTGATATCAGTGGCTCTACTTATCAGAGAACAGCTTCTCTAGATATTCTCTATCTTCTTAATTCTATTACCCTTATAGATCACCCCATTCTTATTGAATTTACACTTCATATCCAAAAACAATTATCCAGCTTATTTCTTAAGGATATTTATAAACAGCCAAGAAAACAGAAATTCACAATCCAATTACTATTATTGTTAAATATTACTCTATTATTTTCATTATTCTAAATCACCAAAATCATTTAAAATATTCACAAGAGCTTCAGAACCCTCCAAAACAATTGGTTTATCCATATTCTATCACCAACAGAAAATTAACCACAGATACTTACCTGGGTAAACTTTTCAACTTGTAAGTTCTCCACTTCAAATTTAATTTAACTATTACTTTATGATATTTTTTCTATATTAACCATTTTAAATTGGATAGTTCTGATTAGTGATGTCTTAATTTTTCTTCTATAATTGAAAAAATATTCACTTAATTAGATTTTGGCTTTTGAACCCCAAGGAGGATTTTCTCAGTATTATAGGAGAGAAAGTGAAAAATCTACTAAATCTTGGCTACAGGATTTATGAGCAGCTAAAAACTACTTACCTGTCATATCCCCCCCTGGTACTTCCTAATTAAAATCCCACCCAAAATAATTTCCCACAAAACTCAGGATTTTTTCATGGGTTCCCCTTTGGTAATTTTGATAGAAAACATCAACTGAAAATCGTTTTATTATGTTTTTAGAAAGCTAAATGGTATGTTAATTTGGATTCAGATTATTTTTTTAAATGAAATAGTTCATATCAAAATTCAGAGAATTTAAGAAAAGGAGATTTGAACTAAATTCTTAACAAATTTTTTCTAGATCTATTAATTTGGAGCTGAAATTTGCTATCATATTTTGAGGTTTGGAAAAAAATAGATAAATATTTTTTGTTTGATTCCTATTTTTACACATACTCCTTTTTTATTATTGGGAACAAAATTTAGTTTTCTGTTCAAGTTTCTTTACTACCCCCACTTCAAGAAGGTAGAAAGATAAGTTTTCTTCTATGAGGTGGCTAGGATAGTGACCTCATTTCTGAACTTTGTTGACAGCTTGATTTCATCTGATATTTCTTTTTTTACAATAGGCTTTGAAAAATAAGAAAGATGTCTTCGTATCAGTATTTTTCTAATAAAAATGTATCATTGTCTTCATTTTATAATTATTTAGCTTTTAATAGTCTATTGGTTGTTTCTTCAAGCTTTTCTGAGCCATTAGAGCTAATTTTACAAAAATGATTTGAGTAGAATATCAATATTTTATATGTTTATATATGAAATGAAATTCATAATCTTACAATTCAATTTAGTGTTTCTAATTTCAAGATAATAAAGAGTTTCATATGAATAAGTATTTAATTTTGATTCAAAATTAGTCATTGTACTAAGTTACAACAGCAGGGATCATATAAATTGGTGAGTTGAGATTTCTCATATTACCAGGTAAAATTAATTGGTAGAAGTAAATGTTTCTAAATTCTAAAGGTTTAATTTATCAAAAACAAACCTTTATAGGAAAGTGAGAAATATCATTCATTTGAAATAAAAAAGGCAAGATCTTATATTATAATTCAGAGATGAAAATCTTTGAATTTCTGCTCATGATTGTAATACCTTTTTTTTCCATACACTAGAGCTCCATTTTTTTAATATTGAGAATTATTTTCAATGAGGCTTTCAAACCAATTCACTTTATTCATGAGTAAATTATAATCCAAATTAGATGAAGAATTTGTTTCTTAATTCTTTTTCAATCCAAACCTAATTCAAAACCTTGAAAAAAACATATAATATTTCTAATCTCTCAGAGGTCCAATTGAATTTCATAAAGCTCAAAAAAAGTAATGAAAGCCAATCAACAATGAAAGAGAAAATCATATTATATATATACCTTAAACAAACTATCTGAAATAAAATAATAAAGGTTATAATGATAGGGGATCGGTAAAAGTATTTAAGGCAAATGGTAAAAACATGTAAGTTCTTACATGTTTTGACCAAGATCTTACATGTTTTTTATTGAAACGAAAAAAGGATTTTCATTCTTTGAACAACACTCTGACTAGTTTTTCAATAAAATAACTCCCTTTTTCTAAAATTATTACCATTTTTCTGTCCCACAGGCTGTACCCTGTCACTGAAGGTTTTCAACATTTATTTTTTACTTCCCCCAAGAATCTTTTTCCTCAAGAAGGAAATTTTGGAATTTTGATAAATGAGAGGAATAAATTTGTCATAAATATTTTTTGGGATTTGTTATCAATAACTTCTTTTTTAAGCATGGAATATTTCATTCAAAAAAAATCCAAATCTTCATCTTTAACAAAAAAAATTAAAGAAATTTCATTTTTCCATTTTTCCAAATGTGTCATTTAGAAAATAAAATGATAAAAAAAATTCTAAAATTTAGTGTGTTTGATAACCCAAGACAAAACAAAAAAAACAAAAAAAATTAAGAGATTATGACAAAAGCTTTTTTGATTAATTTATCATACAAAACAGACTATTTACATTTTTTGGCCTTAATTTGGTAAAGCCATGTAAGGGCTTATGTTTTTTTACTAAAACCTTATGTGCTTTAAACAGAATCCTAATAGTATATAAAAATCAACATAATAACAGATAGTTTCAAATCAGATGAGTAGAGTCTTTTGGATGCAACACTAAACAAACCAGCTTATAAAAGCACATCTATGGAATTACAACTAGCATAATATGTCTCAGAAATAAATTGAATTAAGTGAAAAATAGATATAAATACCTTTAGGGGTAGTAGTAAAGATATGATGAAATGGTTCATAAAAGACTTATAATAGTATTATTATAGATAATATAGTTATCACTTAATTTTGCATTTAGTTTGAATGAATAATAATACTTTAAGATAGATTTATGAGCTACCAATACCATAATGGGATATTACTAACAGAGCTGATATTAGTGTAGATTAGATTTAATAGCATAATATTATGTAGTAAAACAAAACGGATAGTTCAATCTGAATGAGTAACTATCTGGGAAATAGCTCAAATTAAGAAGATTTCGATAATGGTTTAATAATAAATGGAAATTAACTCATTGGAATTTTGAGGAGATGCTTCATAGAAAGAGAACAAATTATAATACAGGCTTACAAAAATGAAGGGATATAAATTGGTATTTAACATAGTAAAAAGATTTCTTCAAGAGGTGCAGGTTTCCTTTTAAGCCTATAAGAATAATTCTCTCAAAAATTACTTTTTCTTCAAAATAGCCCAAATATTTTCTTGACATTTTGGGGTTTTTATTCAAAAGCCTGGAAAATGACTTTGGTGCTACAGAATTTTTTCAAAGCTAATCAAAATTATATCTTGTAACTATAACTTTTCTATCATTCTCGTAAGGAATGACTTTCAATCCTTTCAGAATTTAGGCTCTCTTTATCAATAGTATCAACAGAACTGAGCCAATATGGCTAATCTATCACAAAAATATAAAGTAGCCTAATGGAAATGGATTGAAAAGAAATTGAGTATATTCTCAAGCTGGTGAAAATTGCGGAGGAAAATGTTGAATGTTTATATAATTTGGGGGATTTTTTTTCCGCTCATTTTTTACATCCTGCTCCATGAACATGATTTTAAATTAATTGATTACTTAGTATTCTCTAGATTAATTATTGGAATGCTAATACTAATTTTAGGACTTAAACCTTTACTAAAATTATTATTATGATGATTTTGTAAACTTATATTAAGTCTTAGCTTCATCATAAGCTCAATCATGCAAAGAGATGCTCATCTTTGAATTCCATAATAGTACTCCCCTCTACTACTTAAGGATCAAATAAAAAATTTACACTGATACTACATTTCAGCTTAATAAAATCAGTATCAAGGCTGTCTTCACTTACAAAGAAACACCCAAAAACCCTAACACTTCAATAATTATTATGAAAGAACATTTAAATAAAAATTTCAAAATGGTTTATATCCTTTCATGACCCTGTAGAAATTCAACTCTGTCATAATAAATTCAATATATTCATTGACATTGAAACTCAGAATCTTAGTATTTCAATTACACATTGTCGTATACCTCGGTCACTGCATCAAAATAAGCTCTCATTCAGTTATCTTATTCAATTCCCTAAATAAGGAAAGATATTTTATCTAATCCTATTAGTTGGAATCATAAAGAACATAAAAATGTACATTAAATTACGTTTTGGGTCAACTTTGTAGGATTCAGACGTTGGGAGAGAAAAAACGCAAGCGAAACAAAGATGATGAAGTCGCCTGATTCAAATGTTGATGGCAGTCAGTTCTGGAAGGTTGTGACTGATACTTCCTATGGCAAGGCAAGTCATAAAGAGCACAGATATTTTTTGTGAGGAGTGTTAATGAGTGGCAATGCGATTTTCGAAAGCCAGCTCAAAGCCGAGGCAGGGGAGCCTTTTCTTCGCCTATACTTCTCGCCAACAACCTGAAAAGGACAAAGATTTCCAAAAAAAGAATTAACCTGAGAAAAATAATCGTTGTGCAAGCCTTGCTGCAAGGTGCAAACGAGGGCCTGGGAGCAGGTTTCTTAACGCCCTTCAGCCCGTTTCGAATAAAAATCTCACCCTGCTTGTTTGATTTTGTGATCTGAGCAATAACAAGGATACCTCAGTGACTCAGATTTCCTGATTATCTTTCATGCTCCACCCAAAGCATCCAAATCTTTTTACCGACAGGTCTGAAAGCACGCCACGGGAGAAATGCTGAAGCGTGTGGAGGACGTCAACATCCATCTTCATAAGCTCATGTTCCTTCTGTGAACTCCTGAGTTTTGAGTAGATCTAATGAATGCTAAAATAGGCTGATGATGGTCTTGCCATGCCGATTGGATGATTTTTCTCAGCCTCAATTCATCGCTCAAGCGTCAGGCTAGCTTTAGGGGCGCTCTAGTATCTTGCATCTATTCTATCTATGCCTCCTCAGGCTCCTCTGAATGACATTGAATTCCCAACGATCGCGCAGTTGGATAGCACAACGTACCGCTTTGCCGTCGCCCCTAGTGTTCTTCTGAGCCCTCAGGAGCCCGCCTCAACGCACTGATTTCAGCGAACAGGGCGCTGGCCTTGACAAGAGCCAGATTTCTTTTCTAGGCATTGCACATTAAGCAGTCTGGCCAAGTTGATTTCGCCAACGCACTATCCAGCTTTGGCATTTTTCTTCTTGCTTTTTGAATTTCAAATTTGGCATGCGGGGCTGCCCCACATCACTCTCACGTTTAATTGTATTGAAAGCAGCTTCGGCTCACAGAATCCCAGGAAAAATCACCAAGGAACCATCCTCATCTCTAAAAAATTTCTCAATACCAATAGGTTGAACCTGACCAAAATGAGCTTTTGTCTTTTGCCAGAGGAAGTTCTCGAAATCATCGTGGGCTACCCTCAAGATTCCTTTTGGCCCCCAGCGGAAAGCGTTATCACTAACTGGAACAATTATCCTTCGCCAGAAGCTCAACACGACTTAGGCTCTCTCTCGCTTGTTTGTCGCACTTTACACCGAATCATTGCGCCCCGTTTAATGAAGAGCATCGTGCATGATTTTTCCGGTAAAAAGCCTGACCAACACGCACCTTACCAAGTCCGTTATCAGTGGTTATCGCCCCAATCTTTTCCCTGGAAACAGTTCCCCCCCTCGATCCAATTTTTATACTTGCAGGATCTTTTACATTATACTGATCCAGTTGTAGAGATCAAAGATATGGTTGGACTGTTGCGAAGCCTTTCTGGAAGCCTAGAGGTTCTTGTTGCTCGAGGCTTCTGTGCTTCGGTACTTATTCATACCCTTAGCCTTGACATCTATACAGAAATCAAATCACTCAAGACGCTGAAAATTTATGCTCATACAATAAATGTTGGCGCATTTTTCGCTGTATTGCGGACATTCCCCAATTTATTAGGTCTAACTTTGGATACCGCCAATATTGAAGATTTTTCCCTCGATCCTAAGGTTCCACCTGTCCCATTAACCTCGACAAAAGTCACTCATCTTGAGATATGTACCCGGCTGTATACAGTCCTGGAATGTGAGGCACTTTGTCGCCTAATAATGCCTCTGACACCAACACTCAAAATGGTTCATTTTAATGGCGAATATTGGGAAGGAATCCGGCCAGTTGTATCGCTTTTTACATCCTCTCACATCGAAACATTGCTATTGACTTTCAGAAATAGATTTCCCCAAGATCTACTGTCAATGAAATTGCAATCTTTAAAAACCCTTTTTATTTCAACTTACGCCTATACCACTCCAAATTTCTGGGAATCTGACATCCTTTCGTCTGTTAAAAATTTGATTATAAGAACAAGTGGTTATCCTTTAACTTACAAGCAAACCCGCCTCAAAACGGTTTTGGCCCCAAATTTAGAAACGTTAAAGCTTCAATCACTCTGTGGAATGTGTGAAGAAGAAGAGAAGCAATGGGAATTAGAAATGAAAGAGTGGTGCGCAGGGAGACGCATAGAATTTATAAATTGTAACCTGCATCAGAGTTTGATTGAACCTCAGGATGGATATCGGTATATTTAAAGCAGAATACCTTTCAAAAGACTTTTCATTAGAAAAGAGGAGAACTTTTAAAATTTGCATAGAACGAAGAGGTCAGCTTGCTTCATTCAGCCAATAACAATTACCGTTTAATAGAAGCTAACTAGTTTTTGTTCTTTGGTTATAAGTTCTTAACTTTTCTCAAAAAAATTTGTTTATCTTCAAATTCTTTTCATATTTCAACGCGTTATGTTAATTTACCCTGAGATAGGGATAAGTCTGTAAATTTTCACTGCTTGCAACTTTTTTTCTAGATGCTAATTCAGGTAGATTTTTTTCCAATCTGGTGGTGAAGGTCTGCTGCTCAAACTATTTAACAATCAAAGCCCCATTGAATCACCAGTTATCAACTCCCTTTCAATTAAGTAATCCATTTCATTCACTTTTTCTACATAAACTAGTTTTAACTTTGCATATTTTCTTGGTTTTTGTCTAAACGTTTGTCAAAAAATGGAGTCTCTAAACCTTTTTGAATAGGATTTTTTTTCTAGCCACCCTACTTTGATATCGGATGAGCTTTTTAATGTAAAATATTTTAGACGTGTTTTTCTCCGTGAGATACACCCGATATTAAGCTCTGAAAGAAATGATTTTGTTTCTCTTCCAAATCAAGAGAATTAAATCTTATTGTGATTTCTGTTTCGAACTTCTATGGGGAATCGAAATTGCCTCTAATTTCTCCATAATAGTCATACTTATACTTGAGTGTTTGATTTACAATACAATTAACTATATGATAAAGAATATTGCAAGTAAATTGGTTACAAGAGGACTTTTTTTCAGAAAAAAAAAGAAATCCTAAATTTCAATTAACTAAAATAATTTATTTTTTGAATAAATTATATTTAAATAGAAGAAATCAATTTTTTCAAATTGTAAATATTAATTTTCTGTTTTTCATTAAGGAAAATTTAATTTGAGGTTTTAATTTTAATAAAATAATAATAATAAGATAAGAACTGCTTATACCTAATACTATACATACACCTTCCTTTTTAGAAATAAATAAAAATAATATTTATATCCACATATATATATATATATAGAGATAGATTATTTTCAAAAAAAAGGAAATTATTATTATATAAAAACCATTTAAAAAAAATTGAAAAAAACAAAAAGTACTTGATTTTATAAAACAAGGGAGAAAAAATAAAAATAAAAAAATTAACATATCTTACTTTTTTAAAAAAAATGATATAAAAATACAAATTTAATGAAAAATCCCTTTTTATAATTAATATTAATAATCAATAAATGAATAAATAAGATTAATGAATTATATCCTTGGTTACTATTAGTATCTTTTCTCTTTGGTAAAAGTTATTATTATTATTGTTTTAGTAAATTGAAAATTCTATTTAAAATGATTTAAAAAGATAAAAAGAAAGTTTTTTTATAGTTTTTTTTGTCTTTTTTAGAAAAAAAAATGATCTTAAGGTTATAATTATTTATAATTAAAAAAGAAATCAGAGTTATAATATTATTAAGAAAAAAAACAAAAATTTCTTTAAATAAATAAATATAAATATAGGGTGTGGGTAAACACACATATGCTTTTAGTAAAAACACGTAAGTGACCTTATTTTCCAAAAAAATTCCTCAGGCTCAGTTTTGAGGATTTTTTTAATTTTATTTGCCATATTTTTCCCGACTTGGCATGTCAATATGCACAAATTTTTTCCAATTTTTTTTTGCCAAATTTCACAAATTTGGACAATATGCCAAAATGGCATATTTTTTTCAAAAATTCATTTGAAATCTTCCCACTTATTAATTTCCTTAATTTTTTTTTAAAAATGAAGGGCTCAATCTGAAGAATAAAGCACCAGAAGCCCATAATTTTGGGAATTTTTTTTGGTGGGACAAGTGAAGGTGCAAAAAGGGTTTTTTTTCAAATGTTTTTTCCAGTCATTGTAATATGCCTATTTTTAAAAAGTTAATTTAATAACTTCCCACTTATGAATACCTTCATTTCTTTTAAATTGAAGGGTTCAATCTGGAAGATAAAGAACCAGAAGCCCATGATTTTGGGGAATTGGTTTTGTGGGACAGTAAGTGCAGGGGAAATAAGTGTATTTTTTCAGATTTTTTTTCCTTGTTTGTAATATGACTATTTCTAAGTACAAAAGTTCCACATTTTTGATAAAAAAGGAGACTGAGGTGGGATTTCAGCAATAAATATGACTGAGGAGGGGGATAATTGGCATAAATTGTATATACAAAAATTAATCAATCAGAATCAACCTCCAAAATAATGGGTTTTTTCTGAGAGGGGGGAGGAAGATTGGGCAAATAAAAAATTCTGTGTTTCTTAAATTCATCAGCCCACCACAGGGTTTGTGTTTTGGCATGAATCTCCCAATTAACAGTAGTGGGGGGGACTGGATAAACTTTAGAAATGATTATGTCCAAAGGAACAAAATGAGCATAGCTATTCAAGAAGCAGATGAAAATGGGGGATTATCATTTGGTGGACAGAAATAAGGGAAAAAAGAAAAATATTGGACTGTGTAATAAAAGAAAACTGGTCTTTTATAATTATTTGCAATTGGATCCCCCATGTCAGGCATGGACATCCACTTGCTTTTTGGAGCCTCACCAAAATCTTCATACCATTCAATTCTGTCCAAATAAGAGGATACTGAGGGAATTAAGGTGTTCATGGCTTCATAAAGGTCTTGATTTTGTTGAATTTCTCCAGCCAAGTCACCTCTGACATCACCCCATTGATCTTGAGTCTTGTAAATGTAGTGGGATACTGTTCTGTAGCCACAGTTTCCATCACCCTGGACATTGATGGCCTTGAAGGTGTATTTCAATATAAACTTGGGCAAGTCTTCTGAGCCAGTTATCTGATAAAATAAGGTCAAAACATGAATAAATATCAAAATAAACAAGATAAATTTACATTCAAAAGAATCAGAAACTCACAAACAGCTTGGAGCATTCATCACTTGTGTGATAATTGCTTTGACAATGCTCACAGGTCAAGTCAATTGCATCATATATCTTCAAACTGGTGGCAGGCTTGTGTGATTTTCCTTGGGAGGTTTTGATTCTAATTGCCAATCTTCTGGACCTTATAAGGGTTACTTCTGATTTATTTAATTCAGTTTCTGAGGGTAGTTAAGCTGATGAACTGATGGATTTAGATAATGAGTCCTCAGAATCTTTGGAATCTTCAGATGAGTACACTTCCATAATTGGAGAGGGGACGTTTGACTGTGATCTTGATGTTGTTGTACTGGTAACTTTTGAGGGGGTCTTCCTCTTCTCTTGGATTGACTTTCAATAATTTCAAATCTTGAAGGTTCTCTTTTGTTTGGATTTTTGTTTTTATTCTTTGCTCCTTGAGGTCTTCCACGGATATTCTTGTATTCTAGAGGGTCTTCATAATATTGATCATCCTCTTGACTCTTGGGAATTTGATCAAATGAGACTTTTCCAGTCAAAACATCTTGAAAATGTTGAAGAATTGGGGTGATTTCTGCCATTGGTCTTTGAAAAAGGTCTTCCCCAATAGCTTCAAATATTTTCTGGGCTTCATTCTTTCTTTCTTTTTTGACACTTTGATCATCACCTTGTAAATCAGCCTGAGAAGAATATGACAAATAAAATCAGTTAATAATAAAAAATAAGAATAAGAAATCAAAAAACCCTCACAGGCAAATTCAAATGTCATTGAGGATGGAAATCTGATATTTCAAGACTTTTGCACTTGGAAAATGCCTTTTGGGTCTTATTCTTGCAAGGAATGCCTTGATAATTGTTTTATTTGTTGGTGCATTTTTCATTGGGAGGAAAATTGGGTCTGAGATTGTCAAAGGCCATCTGAAGAGAATAATCAGACACCTTGCCATTGAGGGCACAGATGTGTGGAGGAAAATTCTTGACATGGACAATCATTTCTTTGGAGATTCTATTGATAATTTCAATAAATTGTTTTCTGAATGCCATGTGAAGAGCCCTAACTACCTCCAGGAGAGTACCAGTGGACCTTTGGAGCCAAAGATTCACCATGGCATGGGCACCTTCAACTCTGGAGGTGGAGCTCACACCTAGGTGGCAATGGTGGTTGGTCCAGGCTGGCACATAATACTCCTTTAGAGGAACCCAGGTATCTTCCAAATACTGCAAGACCTCAGGATTTTTGACTTGTCTTTGAAGCTTCTTCCAGTTCTCTTGGAAAGACTTTTCAGTTGATGAATACATAACCTGAGAAATGAATCCCAAAGTCATTAATAAAAACAAAAATAAGAGAAAAAGGGAAATAAAGTGAGCTAAAGTGAAAGATAAAAGTATATTACTTGATTCCAAAGGCCCATAAAATTTTCCAAATCAGTTCCATGACCAATTTTCTTCATGCAATGAGCATATACATCTTTATTGATGTGCAAAATGCATAGCATTACTTTGGAGTCTGGGAAGAGCTTCTTAAGAGAGTTTTTCAAGGCCAGATCCCTTTCAATAACAATAGCTGGAGGGGGGACAAGATTGGTGTTGTTGAGGACCTTTTCTATGTATTTATTCAATGCCCAAGTAGATGAGGGTTCAGTTTAATTCTTAATCAAACAAAAAGCCCCAGAAAAGGTCTTATTGGTTGAGCTGAATCCAATAATATGAAAAAGGGGCATTTTGTACTTATTGGTTTTATAAGTACAATCCATAAGAATGACATGACAAAAGCCATGAAAGAGTTTTATGGCCAGGGGGTGAGTGAAAAACAAGGAGGTAATGTGTCCCTCAAAATCCCTTGCAGAGGACCAAAAAAAATTTTCTTCTTTGAGAGTGTCAATAAGAGCATCAATGGGCCTTCTGCCTTTCAGTTTGTCTGTCTTGATTTTCTTGACTTGGTTGTAAATGTCTTGAAGGATTCCAGGCCTGCCTGACTCCCTCTGGCTGCATAATTGGACCTGGATTTTCCTTGGAAGAAGCAGTGGTTCAGACATTTGAGCAATTTGGGATGTTTCTTGCTCATTGAATTTCCTGAAAGAAGGATGTGCCATGATATTTTCAGTGGCATCATGGCTATGTTCAGGATCTTTGACTTTAAGAGTCCAAGTGGCATCTTGGCATATTTTCTGGCATAAAGTCTAAAAGGACAGTCAAGCTTTCTTGAGGTGACTGTTTTGGAGGGGCTTTTGTTGGCAGTTGGGGTCCCAGACCTGTCACAACCTATTTCAATTTGGTTGTGGGTCATATTGGACCTCAAGGTGGACACAGCATACCCCTGAGCCCTGGCAACATGATGCACATGTTTCCAAAGAATCTCAAGGGTCTGAAATTCACCTTCAGTGGGGGGTTGAAGCATTTTTGAATGAAAAATATGTATAAAAGTGAAAAAAGGGGGGATTTGGGGATTTGGAATGGGGTAAGAACCTTTTGAAATGTGAAAAAGAATTGAAAAAAGGTGTGAAAAATGAACAGAAGTGGTTAAGAGTGAAAAACCGTGGTTTAAATGTGGGATTAATGGATGAGGGAAGGTAAAAAATTGAAAATTGAGAGGCTTGAAAGCAGGTTGTTGTGGTGAAAAATGCATTCTTTGGGGGAAAAAAGAAAAAAGTGTGAAATGCTTTGCAAAATGGCTGTGGTAATGCTGTTTTTTCCAAAAAAAAATTGTTTTGGGGTGGGGATAATGTGGATTATTTTGGTGTTTGGCCTTTTTTTTGGGGGGGCTGGGCAAAAAATCTGAAAAAATTGGGAGTTAGAGAGTTTTTGTGGGGAAAAAACCTCTTTTGGGCATGTTTTGGCCCAATACAGGCATCGTTGTGTTTCATTTTTAATTGAAAATGGGCCCAGGGCACCCCTTACATGTTTTTACTAAAAACTTACGTGTTTTTATCAACACCCTAAATATATTTAATTATTCATATAAGCTTAATAATTGATAAGCTATAATGATTATAAAAAAATAAAAAAAAATGATAAAAATTTAGTAGTAAAGGTTTTTATTTTTTTTAGTTTTGATAAAGAAAGGGACTATAAAAAATTGAATAATGTAATTAAAAATTTTTAGCGAAAAATATCTCTTCTTATTTTGATGTTATTCTATTTTGGATTTTTTTATGGAATTTTTATTTGTTTCTATTTCTCAGATTATATTAAAATCCAAAAAAAATGTTGAGAAATTACTTCATTAAAATAAATATTTCAAATTCAAAATTATTTGATATATATATACTTATAGCTATCATTTTATTCAAAAAACATATCTCCAGATTTATTAAGGGCTTTGGTAAGCCAATTTAAAAATTTTGATAAAAACACATAATCCCTTATGTTTTTTAACTAAAACCTTACATGTTCTCTGGACCCATTTTCAATTAAAAAATAAGAAAACCTGTATTGGGAAGAAACCTCCCAAAACACCCCAAAAACACCCCCTCACCCATTTATTTCACACATTTTTTCACATCCCCCCAAAAAAAGACCAAACATCCAAATAATTTGCATTATTACCCCACATACATTTTTTTTCAAAAACACAATTACAAACCCAATTTCACAATGCTTTGCAAACCCTTTTTTTCCACAAGAAAGAATTTCTCCTTAAAACCTCTAGAAGTCCACCTTTTCCCTTCCCTCTTGCATTAATCATAAATTTCAACCAATTTTTTCACTTTTCACACCTTTCATCCCCTCTTTCGCATATTTTGAGATGTTCTTTCCTTATTTCAACTCCCCAAATTCTCCCTTTTTTATCTTTTTTAAATCTATACAGCTTTTCTCCTGAAAATTGCTTCAACCCTACACTGAAGGTTAATTTTATGGACTTAAGCTTCTTTGGAAGTGTGTGCATAATTTTTCCATGGAGAAGGGGTATTCTGTGTTCACCTTGAGGTCCAATATGACCCAAAACCAGATTTGAATGGGTTGTGATAAGTCTGGAACCCCAAATTCCCACAAAACCCTCTCCAAAACAATCACTTCAAGAAATTTTGAGTCCATTTAGACTTCATGCAAGAAAATAGTCCAAGAATACCATTTGGACTCTTAAAGTAAAAAATCATGAACAAAGTCATGATGCCACTGAAAATATCATGGCATATCCTCCTTTCAGAAAATTCAATGAGAAAGAAACATTTCAAATTTTTCAGATATATGAATCAATCCTCATGCCAAGAAAAATTCAGTCCCAAATATGCAGTCAGAGAGAGCCTAAAAGGCCTGTAGTACTTCAAAATATTTACAACAAAGTCAAAAAAATCAAGAAAGAAAAACTGCAAGGCAGAAGACCCATTGATGCTCTTATTGATACCCTCAGAGAAGAAAATTTTGTCTGGTCCTCTGCAAGGGATACAGAGGGACACATTACCTCATTTTTTCACTAACCCCGTTTCCATAAAACTCTTTTATGTCTTTCCTCATGTTATTTTTATGGATTGTACTTATAAAATCAATAAATACAAAATTCTTCTTTTTCATATTTTTGGCTTCAGATCAACCAATACAACCTTTTCTTGGGCTGTTTGTTTGATGAAGAATGAGAATAAACCCTCATATACTTGGGCATTAAATTAATACATAGAAAAAGTCCTCAACAACATCAATATTATTCTCCCTCCAGTCATTTTCATTGAAAGGGATTTGTCCTTGAAAAATTTTCTTAAGAAGCTCTTCCCAGACTCAAGAGTCATGTTATGCATTTTCACATCAATAAAGATGTATCTGCCCATTGCATGAGGAAAATTTGTCATGGAACTTATGTTCAAAACTTCATGGACCTTTTGAATCAAGTAACACAATTAGAAATTTCACTTTTATTCCAAAAAAATTTATTAATGACTTTGAGATTATCTTTTCAGGCTATATATTCATTAACTGAAAAGTATTTCAAATATAATGGGAAGAAGCTTCAAAATCAAGCCAAAAAACTTGAATTTTTGCAATATTTGGAAAAGACCTGGCATTCTTTAAAGGAGTATTATGTGTCAGCCTGGACCAACTACCATTGTCACCTGGGTGTGGGGTCTATCTCAAGATTTGAAGTTTCCAATTCCATGGTTGATCCTTACCTGCAAATTTCTTCTGATACTCTCCTGAATATTGTTAGGGCCCTTCACATGGCTTTTAAGAAACAATTCATTGAAATGAGAAAAATAATCTCCAAAAAAAAGTTTTCCATGTCAAGAATTTCCTTCAACACATCTGTGCTCTCAATGGCCAGGTGTCTCATTATGCCATTCAGATGGCCTTTGAAAATTATAAAAGAAAATACCCCAAATGAAAAATGCACCAACAAATACAATTATTATAAAGGAATACCTTGAAAGTACAAGACCCAACAGGTATTTTCCAACCTCCAAAGGCTCCAGTTATCAAACTTCCATCCTCCATGGCATTTGAATTTACCTGTGAGTATATTTTCATCCTCAATTTCTTAGATTTTCTTCATATTAACTGATTTTCTTTGTCATATTCTTTTCAGACAGACTATAAAGATAATGATTAAAGTGTTTAGAAGGAAATAAAGAATAAATCCAAAAAGAAAATTTGAGAATATTGGGGGAGACCTTTTTCAAACACCAATGGCATAAATAAAAACCATTCTTGAACATTTTAAATCTTTTTTAACTTGAAAGGTCCCTTTTGATAAAATTACCATGAGTCAAGAGGATAAGTAATATTATTAAGATAAACTAGAATGCAAGAATATCTGTGGAAGACCTCAAGGAACCAAAAATAAAAATAAAAATAAACCTCACTATCCAAATCAATCACTTCATCAGCTTCACTACTGTCAAAAAAAGGATTCAATGAAAATGGAAAATTGAAAGTAACCCTGATAAGGTCCAGAAGATTTCTAAAGATTGTAAGGTGTGGATATGAAGCTTTGATTAAACATCAAGTACTTTTCCTGTCCTCAAAATGTTTATAAGGTACAATTGAATTAAAAAGAGTAAAATTTAAGATCTTTGAGAGAAAACCCACCAAATTTCTTATTTTTATCTTTATAAGTATAAAACAATAATATGAGAAAGATTTATTTTTTTACCAACAATAAAATTTTATCCAAAAATACTGTACAAGAGATATTTAAGCCTACAAAAGAAATTTCTTCAAGAGAAATCTCAATTGAAATTAATTGAGCAAAGGACTTCAGAATCTTTAAATAAGAACGAAATCTTTAAAATATTAAAAAAGAGAAAACACACCTAAAAGTTACCAGAGTAAATTTGGAAACAAAGTAACAAAGGTAACCATGATGAAAGATGCTTTAATTCACTTATGGGATGGTTCAAGGGTAAAAATGATTAAAATGATTTTTTCACGTGGTAAAAAGGCTTAGAATGATACGAAAAGGGTGGTTGTAATATTTTATTGATTGGTTTAACAATTTTCAAGCTAATTATAAAAGGAAAAGTGGGGCAAAGGGGAAATTATTCTATAGCAACCAATTTTCTTACTCCAAAAGTAAAATTTATTCTTTTAATTCGTGAAAAACACTTTGACAACAGAAAAGCCATTTATTGAATCATGGGACCCTGGTGTGGACCAAAAGGGCTGGCTTTAGCCATTGCTATAGTAATACATGGTTTTAAGCCTCCATATCATGTCAGAGTTTGTGTAAGAGGCATAAAAAACAGTTAAAACTTTTTTACTAATATTCTTTTAGCTTAAGGGTAGTTTTACCCTCTTGGAAACAATTAAAGCTTCCCTGGTTGGTATCAAACCCTCATCATCAATTGAGTCACAGACCCTGTGACTCAATTCCAGGCTAAACATTATAAGCTTTTGTGTGAAAGTTGACATCTCACACCTGTCAGCAAAGAATTCGGTGGAGTCTGGCACCTTTGGAGCCAAGATTCCTTTTCCCCCCAGAATTAATCTTTCTAATTTATTTTTCTTTTGATTCCTAATAATGTATTATACTTGTAATTTAAATATGTAATTAAATCAAATTTTTACAGTACACAACCATAATAATTGATAACTCATATGTAAATCAAATTTCACTTATGTAATACATGCACACATTTTGACATTTCAATTGAAAATACTTCAATTCCTCATAACTTCTAAGATACACATCACACCCAAATTGTAACACAAAAATTGATTGCTAACACCATATTTGGTGTGAATTAAACAAATGTTTTGAGTATTTTCAATTTTTTTACAGAAAATATTAAAAACTTAATTTAAGCTTATTTAGAGTTGAGCTACAGGGATTTCACTCAGAGGTGACCCAACCTTATTTTTTGTGAGGCATCCAATGAAGAAATAATTTTCATACATTTATTTATTGGATAAGAAGCTATAATAATTTTTTTTACAATTTTTTCCAAAAATATTTGAATTTTAATATTTTTGTTGAAAATTTATTTTTACTCAATTTTTTCAAGTAAAAATGTGTTTTCACAATTTTAAATTTCAATGTGATTTTAATTTCAAATTATAATGAGAATTCCAATTTTATATAAAAATTTTATATTGATATTTGAATTATTTTTTATAATATAAATAAATTTATCTCTTTATAATTATAACATGTTTTGTTATTTGTGGTCTTTTGAGTATATAAAAATGCCTCTGAGGCTCACAAAAATATTCTGAAAAACTTGCAAAAACTTTGAATATTTATGCTTCAATTGAGTCAACATGTGTGAATTACCAAAGAAATCATCACACAAGTGATGAATGATCCGATCTCTTTGTGATTCTTTGATTCATTTTCATGGAGAATTTTTTTTATAATTTTAATATTTATTAATTTGCTTGACCCATTTTTATTAGGTACCTGCATCAGAAGACTTTCCAAAATTCAATTTGGATTTTGTAATACACCTTCAAGTTGATTTCTTTTCAGGGTGATTGAAGCTTTTGCTATAGAACTGTATCCCTTTTCATTTACAAGACTCAAGACCAATGGGCTGATGTCAGAGGTGACCTTATTGAATAAATACAAAATAATGAAAATCTTGTGAAACCATGAAAACCTTAGTACCATCAGTAAGAAATGTTTTGGACATATTAGAATTGTTTGGAGATTTTGGCCAAGAACCAAAGAGCAAGGGGATATCCATGCCTGATATGTGGAATTAAATTGCAAATAATTATCAAAATACAGTTTTCTTTTATTCCAAAATCCAATATTTTGCTATTTTTTCCCTTATTTCTGTCCTCCGAATGACAATCCACCCATTTTCATCTGTTTTTTGATATCTGTTCTCATTTTATTCCCTTGGATGCCATCATATATAAATTTTACCCTGTTCCCTCCATTACTGTAAATTTGTAATTTAGTTTGTAAACACAACCCCTTGGGGTGAGCAGATAAATTCAAGAAGCACATAATGTTATATCTGTTGAATCTTCCTCTCCTCATAAAAAACACACTATTTTGGAAGTTTATTAAGATTGAGTTTTCTTCTGTACATACATTTTATGCCAATTATCCCCCTCCTGAGTAATCTTTATTTCTTAAATCCCTTCTAAGCTGCATTTCTTTCACAAAAATATGGCAATTTTGTACTTGAAAATAGTCATATTACAAACATAGAAAAAATGAAAAAAAAAGATTTTTAGGCCTTCACTTTTCCCACCAAAAAAACGCCCAATATTATGGGATTTTGATTTTTTATCCTCAAGACTATGCCCTTTATTTTAAAAAAGAACTTATGTAAATTTATAAGTGGAAATATTTACAATTGATTTGTGAAAAAAAATTGGCCATTTTTGAGAAATTTGGAAAAAAAGGAAAATAAAAAAAATTGGGATCTTGACATACCATGTTAGAAAAAATATGCCAAAAAATAATTGAAAAATTCCTCAAAACTAATCATTAGAATTCTTTGTAAAATTTGGTTCACTTATGTTTATTTAAAAAAATATTAAATTCTTTTACCATAACCTTTTATTAAATGTATAATAGGAAAAGCAAATTATCATTGAAAATAATTTTTAATAGTCTTTCTCTTGATTAAATCATGTAGTAAATTAATGATAAAATAAATTTTATCTTGTTTTGAATCTTTAATTAGTTATTCAACTAAGGTCTTCCAAAATTGATACATGATTCACATCAGAGAGAGAGACATATATACTAGCTTTTGGATAATACATTCTACTAGGTCTTGTATGAATAATTTATATGAGAATGGTAATTTCATATTATAATCATATAGTGTTTCATGTGTGATCAATGTTAAAAGGAGGAAATTTAACAGAACTTCTTAGTTAGGAGGATTGAATAATGATGTTGATCATCTCTATCATGTATTCCATAATTTATAGTTGATGAAAATATCTCTATTAATCTTAGTACTTATA
Organism: Austropuccinia psidii; assembly: GCA_023105745.1. Classification (NCBI taxonomy): domain Eukaryota; kingdom Fungi; phylum Basidiomycota; class Pucciniomycetes; order Pucciniales; family Sphaerophragmiaceae; genus Austropuccinia; species Austropuccinia psidii. Next base: position 13,632,139 of record JALGQZ010000018.1, read on the forward strand.
TTTTATATTAAAGCAAAAGGCAGTTGATCATGAGCACTTATATCTTTTTAGCTTCTGTTTTTGAGTCTATATCTCTATTCTAGTCTGTTTTTATTTTTGAACAATCATTATTTCCTGTCATAATTTCAATCAGAAGCAGCTAGATACTATTGAGGCACTTAATATCTTCTCTTTCCATTTATTAAGCACATACTTATGTGATGTTCAGTATTTAATTCCAGACATGTGGTAGACATATTATGTCAGGGTAACTCTATTATATAGCCTTCAAACTATAATAGCAGGCTATAAGTATTAGTGCGACACAATGATAATAGTGATAAATTAATTATAAGATGGTTAAAAGGGCTATATAAAGGATTTGAGTGATGGTGAGTATTACTGATAGCCCTGGGTGCTGTGTTTATCCATTGGTTTACAATAATAAACCCTCATAAAATTAATACTTATAATCATACCTGTTATATTCTAAGGTTAAGGATTATTATGAACTCATACCATGTAGGAATACTAAGACCAGAACAATTAATTTGCCTTTTGGTGAGGAAAAAGCTTTTTTGATCTTGTTCTGGGGTAGTGGGAGGTTTCTTACCTCTTCACACAACAACAGAATAAAACTTTCCACTACTTTGGGCTGCTTTGTGGCTCTATAAACTTAATACAGACTGGTATTCAGTGGAAATGTGGTTTTAGAGCCACAGGTTGGCATTTTTACCCTATACAGGGTGAATGTTCTTGCCAATGGAGTTTACAGGTGTTCTCAAGCGCTTCTGATGCATCAGGAATTGTAAAGGTTATTTCTGTATGACTCTTATTTGTCAGGTTATGAGAAATTAAATAGTCATCAAAATTTAATTTAACTATATGGACATCTGGCTCACAATAAGATCCCATACTGGCTAGAGTGGGATTCAAATCTTGAAGCCTGGATATCTTTTTCAGTTTGAAGGATAGAGAGCTCAAAAGTAGCTCATTTTAAATTCCTTGATGATTTCTACACAGTGGTTAATTATTTGGTATATCTAGAATTCAATATGGCAAAGTTATACCAATTTTAAATTCAATGATCAATTTGTGTATTTGTTATGAATCCTGTATTGAGCTTGTTTTCTCCATAATGTTTGTTCTAGATGGTTTATGAGGAAACCAATTTCAACATCATGTATCCCTGTTTTGATCTTGAAAAAGATACCCCACGTTATGTATCTCACACTAAAACTGTAGGAATTAGATGGGAGTTGAATATTTTGTTGACCTTTATTGATAGGTTTTTCTATTGAACTCTTGATAGTAGTAACAAATATCAAGAATACTATGACTTTCTTCATTATAAAATATGATATAATTAAGTATCATAATTATTAAAGATAATTATATAAAAAAAAGAATTTAATCATTATTAAATAATTTAGTAATAAAAAAATCTTAATAATTATAGTCACTGACAATTATAATAATAATCAATATAAAGCTCTTAATGAGACATTTATATATGGAAAATGATAATATTTATCCACTTATAAATAATATAAATTTTCTTTATCAAGGAAATATCACACACACTGGAAGAGATAACTGTTATAGAAAAATTCTATATAAAAAACCTAATACTAGGTAAAAGAGATATAGAATTTGAGAGAAAACTTACTTATAATATTTATTTAATGGAATAAGTCAAACAACAACATCTATAGTAGTAAATAATATTTCAAAGTTACAAACACACCAAAAAACAATATTTCAAAATATAAAAACAGCTGTCATATGATAAAATGAGATTTCAGAGTTGTTAGCTGGAATGTTTGTATTTAAAAGATATTTTAAGAGAACAATTTTATATAATTAAATCTATTATTGGTTATTACAAAAATATAATCTACATTATATGATTTCAATTCTTTATTTACAATTTCTAAAAAGTAAAATAACCTAATGACTAATGTGAGCCATAGAGGTATTTTTATATGCCCAAAAGACCACAAATAACAAAATGAGATATAAATATAAATAAAATAAATCTATTTATATTATCAAAATAAAAATTAAAATATAAATACAAATTTATATACAAAAATAAAAATTTAATTATAATTTAAAATAAAAATTACATTAAATTTTAAAATTGTGAAATTGCATTTTTACTTGAAAAAACTAAGTAAAAATGAATTTTTAATAAAATGAATGTAATTAAAATATTTTTGGTAAAAGGCTACCTAAATTTATTAGAGCTTTTTGTTCAATAAATAAACTCAAGAAAATGACTTTACCATTGGATTCCTCATGAAGAATAAGGTGGGGTCACCTCTGGGTAAAATTTCTGTAACTCAACCCTAAATAAGCTTAAATTAAGTTTTTAGTATTTTCTGTAAGAAGTTGCAAATCCTCAAAACCTTTATTTATTCCACACCACATGTGCTGTCAACCATCAATTTTTGTGGTAAAATTGAGGTGTTGGGTGTAGTTTAGAAGTTATGAGGAATTGAAGTATTTTCAATTGAAATGTCAAAATGTGCATGTGTATTACATAAGTGAACTGTAATTTACATATGAGGTATCAATTATTAAAGTTGTGTACTGTAAAAATCAATTGAATTGTATGTATAAATTACAAGTGTATTACATAATGAGGAATTAAAGAAAAAATAAATTGGAAAGATTAATTTGAGGGGGGAAAAGGTACTCTAGCTCCAAGGGGGATCCAGACCCCCAAAATCCTTTCTGACAGGTGTGGGATGTCAAAATCCATGCAAAAGTTCATCACTTTTGGCCTGGAATTGAGTCACAGGGTCTGTGACTCAATTGATGATGAGGTTTTGATACCAACCAGGGCAGTTTTAACTGTTGCCAAGAGGGTAAAACTACCCGTAAGTTAAAAAAATCTTGGTAGAAACAGTTTTAAATTATTTCTACGTCTCTTACACACATTCTTACGTGTTTTGGAGGCTCTAGACCAGGTATCACTATGGTAACGGCTGATTTAAGGGTCTAAAATGGCTAAAACCAGACCTTTTTTTAGTCTAAACCAGGGTTCAATGATGCCATAATTGGCTTTTCTGTTGTCAGAGTGTTTTCCATGGCTGAGAGGAGTAAATTTCACTTTTGGAGTAAGAAAAATTTATGGCTATAAAAGAATGTCTTCTTTGCCCCACTTTTCTCTTCATGTTAGAATCTTTTCCTTTCATAATTATTCTAAACACTGTTAAGCAAACCAATATAATATTCCAACCACCCTTTTTAAATCATTTTAAACCTTTTAACCACATGAAAAAATCATTATAGTCACTGTTTGTAACTCTTATAATCATTCTTACCCCTTGAACCACCCCAAAAGTGAATTAAAGCATCTTTCATCACTGTTAGCTTTGTGACTTTGTTTCCAAATTCACTCTAGTCACTTTTGGGAATGTTTTCTCTTTAAATATCTTTTTAAAGAATTTTTTTCTTCAATTAATTTCTTGCAGTTCTTTTCTCAATTAATTCCAATTGAAATTGCTCTTGAAGAAATTTCTTTTGTAGCCTTAAATATCTCTTGTAGAGTATTTTTGGATAAATTTTTATTGTTGGTAAAACAATAAATCTTTATAATATTGTTGTTTTATACTTATAAAGTTAAAAAAATCAAATTGGTGTATTTTCTCTTAAAAATACTATTTCAATACTATTTTTAATTATATTTTACCTTCTACAAATTTCGAGGACAGTACAAGTACTTGATTTTTAATCAAAGTTTCATATCCACACCTTACAACTAATCAGATAATAGGTTATATATTGAATGAAATATTACCCATTTAAAATGTCTAATTGAGTGAATGATGATTGTTTCTCAGCAAAACCATTTATTTGAAGGATTGTTTCAGGCCTTCAGAGCAGCTCTCATGATTCATAAGTTATATATAGGGCATTCTTAGGTAAAAACTGAAAAAAATGCTTAAAAATAAGGTTGTTCACTTAAGGTAACTAATTTTTAATTCCAATTTAAAGCTACCAGTATTATTCTTAACTCCAAGTGACTTGAATCCTCTCTTTATACAATTATTTTAAGTTCATTTATATTATAGTTAATCACATGAACAACTTAAAAATGAAGTTTCAAGCAGAAATCTCTTAAACTGAATTTTTGATGAATTTCTGAAGAAATATTAATTTTTGTTAAGAATAATTTGAAAAGTTAATTTCAAGGCTAATTACCAATTAAAACTTTTGAGAAAAGCTACTTTGAATTTTATTTATACACAGATAACAGTGAATTGTAAACTGTGTGAAATGTTCAAGAAGATCCATCAAGAATTGGATTTTATAATGAATCATTGAGGTTATTGCTATTTTTCCACATAAAATAGCAATACACACCAAAAATTAACTTTTGATAAGGCTTTAACGCTTATGAATTTAAATTTTTTAGCTTGGTTAAGCTTTGACAGTTCTTGAAACCTTGATTAAAAGATTTCATATTGAGATTTACCCTTTGACAGCTTGTAATTCCCTTTCAAATTGGGATAAAACCAGTTTAAACTTTAGTTTTCAATAAAATTTTGATCTTAAGGTTTAAATAAGGTTGAAAATTCACCAATACAGGTGGGAAACCTTAATTGAGTCTTTGCAGATCCCAAAAGTTGTGTACCCTTTCTCTATTTGGTCTTTTCCTTTGTCCCACATTTATTCATGGTTCTTGCTCTTTCATTTATTTCAAGCCATACTATAGCCTCAAACCACTTTAAATTGAGCTCACACAGGATTTACATTCTGTATTTCAAATCCTTAGCCAATTCAATGAATATACACAACACCTCAATTTTGAATAAAGTTTTTGCAAGCTTGCATAAACCTTGTTCAGCTTCAAATTAAAGATTACTTGAGCTTAAATCTAACAATTTAATTTTTTTTGAAAAGGTTGCAATTGTACTGTGATATTATTAAGTCGTCCAATAACATAAGCAATATCCATTTTTGGGTAAAACACCCTATGATACTACCCTAGGTTATTTTTGGTGTAGAATCCAAGGCTGAAATGATAATTATAGCTTTGTTCATCCAAAATTAAGTTATTCTTATTATTATTATATTAAATTCAATCAATAAGTCTGTTTAAGACTAAATCAACTGTATAAAAAGTTATTTGTGGCCTTATGGGTATGTCATACATATCTCACAGGCTCACATTCCCTACCACCAAAACAAATTTTACAAGTTTTCATTGAATAGTATACCCCCAATTGAATTGCAGGGGTATAATCCACTTTCCAACATCTCTACTTATACTTTTGAGTATTTAAAGACAACAATTCAAGCTTTTCATTGAGGGATTGGTCTTCTATCATGTCTGAATCTTCTGAGAAACTCTTGTGAATCAGGTATTTTACTTTCTAAAAGCCACTCATCTTCATTTTTTGGGTTTCTATATGTGACTATGTATTGTCTTTCATTTTTCCCCTAAGTCTTCTTTCTTTCAAGGATTTTAGCACCTTCTTCTCTTCACTATGAGTAAGTGGTGGTACTTCAAAGGGTGTTTCATTTATTAATAGAAATAATTCCTTTTCACTTGAAGTGTAATTCTTTACTAGACTGACTGGGAAAGTTGGATGTTTGTTTTCCAATTCTCCTGACAGTTCTACTTGTATTGCATTTGTCCCATGAAGGGCTTTAATAATAAGTAGTCCTGCAAAGGAATCTTCTAATTTATTTGGATCTTTAATATTATCAAAGCTCAAGGTTGAAACTAGTAGCAAGTCCCCAAATTTGAATTCTTGGGTCTTATGAATTTTATCCCACTTTTTTTTAGCATATTCCAAGGCATTAGTCATGCTTTAATTTTTATGATTCCTCCAATTATCAAGCAGTATTTTAAAGCTTTATACAGCTGGATAGATATCAAGTAAGTCTTTCTTCAAAGTATCAACTAGAAATTTAGGGTTAAATCCCTTTTCCAACATTGCAGGAGTTTTTCCTGTTGAAGCATGGATGGAAATATCATAGGCTAATTCCAATGTTGGTATAAGTGTACACCAATCATGGGTAAAGCCATCAGAATCCTCAAACTCCAGGACATAAGCACAAAATATTCTTATCATTTCCTCAAGGGTCTGAATCATTCTTTCTGCCAATCCATCAGTTTGTGGATGGTAACTTTTTGATAATGATAGTTTTGTACCCAAAATTTTATTCAAATTTTTCCATAAGGCTGATGTAAATTTTGGGTCTCTATCACTAGTGATATTTTCAAAGATATCAGTATGATATATTACTTTGCTCAAAATTAAAAGAGCTGTATCCATAGCTGTGTCATCTTTATGACATAGTAAAAAGATTAGAGTTTTTTTGTACCTGTCTACAATAACAAGACATGAATTGTAGCTTTTTTCACCACCAGGTGGTAAGGCAGTTACCCAATTAGATTTAACCACTTTCCATGGGGTGCTTGGCTCTTGGATATAAAAATTGTTTCAAATTTTTTACCAGTAGCTTTATTGACCTTTTGACACCTGTCACAACTACAACAGTATTCAAAGATATATTTTCTCCAAGATGGCCACTAAGAACAAGTCTTAACTCTTTCCATTGTTCTTTCTTCATACAGATGTCCATAATAAATGTTGTCATGGCACTCTAGTAATACTGTGTTAATTGAAATTCTGCTACATAGAACCATTACACATGTTTTTTAGACCTTTTATACAAGATACCATCAAATAATTGGAATCTTCCATTATAATAAGATTTTTTCCATGTATCATGAAAAGAATTATCCAAAGCTTCATCTTCACACTCTTTGTCAAGTATAGAAGTAAGAATATATCAATTTGTATCTTTCTTATATCTTTCTCTAACTTCTTCAGAAAACTCTGCTCCCTCATCTTTGATGTTAATTCCTTCAAACAAAATTTGAGGTTCTGCATTTTCAGGAACATAAGCAGGATTTTTAGGTTCATTTTGTAATACCCATCTACTCAATCCATAAGCATTCTTTTGAATATCTCCAGCTTTATGTACTATAGTCATATTTCCTCTATACTCCTGTATAGCAATCTGCCATCTTAACATTTGTCTGCTTGAATTTTTCATGTTAAGAAGTGATTTCATGGAATTAAATTCAGTAATTACCTCAAACACACTACCATAAAGATAATAATGAAGTTTTTCCAAGGATCATACAAGGCAAAGGCACTCCATTTGTCTTGCTCCATATCTAGTCTCAGTAGGTTCTATTTTTCTTGAGATAAAACAAATTGGACCTTCATAAGGCTTGTCATTGACAATTTTAACTTGATGATAAGCTGCACCTAAACCTTCACCACATGCATTAATATACATCTTTAAAGGAAGTTTCCAGTCTAGCATTAATAATAATGGTTCATTGTTTAATTCATACTTGATTTCTTCATATTCTTGACTCCTTTCTTGTGTCATTTAAAGGACAGCTTGTTGATCACAAGTTCTGTACAATGATCTGGAATGGATTGCAATATCTTTAAGGTGTTGCCTGTAATAGCTAGCAAACCCTAAGAAAGACATCAATTTTTTTTTTGTTCTGGGGAATTTCTTTCAGTAATACTGCAGCCACTTTGTTTTTATCAAAACCAAGTCTTAGTCCTGAAGCTACATGTCCGAGAGCTTTCAGCTCATGAAACCCAAAATTAAACTTATTAAGAGATATTTTCATTTCCAATTGAATAATTTTCCTAAGGACTCATATGAGTCTCTCCAAGTGCAATTTCCAGGTTTCTGAACAAATAATAATGTTATCAAAATAAATGATTAACCATTGCTCTGATAATTTATGTGGGAATATGTTATTCATCATTCTTTGGTTATTAGAAGGTGCATTCCTAATTACAAGAAGAATTATTAAATACTCCTAAATACCACAATTAGAAATTATTCTCAATAATCTCCTAGCATGAGGGGTCCAAAAATTCTGAGGGAAACCTTCAAGTTCATCCATAGAAGTGATGAATCTTGCTGTAGGTAATTGAGTGAAAGTCTCATAGATTCTAGGAATTGGATACCTTTCTAGAATGGTGTAGGGATTCAATGCTCTAAAATCACCTACCATCCTTTATTTATCATTATTCTAAGTAATGATTACAGGGGTTGTTAATTCTACTTCCTCATTGTGTCCAGCCATTCTGAGAACTCCCAGTTTCATCAGCTCATTAATATGAGCTTATATTTCTTCTCTAGCTCTGGGGCTAGCTGGGTAATCTGGTCTTCTTAATGGTGGAGGGTAAGGTTTGTCCATAATAAGAATAATTTCTACTTCATGGCCTTTAAAAGCCCCTAGTGGCTCATTATCAGAAGCAAAGACTTCTCTGTATTGAAATAAGATTTCAATAAGTTCTTACTTCATTTATCATTTTAATTCAGGTCTGATTTGTGCTTCAATCAATTGATCTGTTACAAATTTCTCTTTATCAACATTATTTACTTGTCAGATGACAGTTATTTCTCTTTTCTCTAGAGGAAAAACAAATTTTTGTCTTTTGTTTTCCCCTATAGTAAAATATCTGTCTTTATGATTATTAATGTCAATAACATGAAAATTGAGATAATCACTCCCAAGTATAAAATTCTGTGAAGTGCATTTATTCATAACAACAAATTCAACTTTCAGTCTGATAATTCCTGCATGGTGAGGAAATATCATTGCTGATTCAAGAATTCCCAAAAGATGCATATCCTGGCTAGCACTTCTGAATTTTATACCTTCAATTAGAATCAATTTATCTTTGTAATTGGTATGAATTTTGTTAAAATAGCTGTTACCATCATAAGTGCAGAAGGCACCTGATTCAAAATGTATCTTGGCTTCTGTGTTGCTTATTGAAATATCAATTGGACAAGATGATCCAGCTGTATAACCCTTAGCTCTAGCAGGATTGGTTTTCTGAATTTTAGCATCTTGAAAATGTATGAGATATATACATTCATCAATATATTTTGGTAAGTGAGTATGCCCTTCTGTGACTTCAAAGGATACATTAATGTTCTCCATACTAAGTTGAACTGGTAGTTCTTCTTCAGAAGGCTCAGAATCACTTTCATTTACAGATACATAATTTTTTTCTTTTGTGTCTTCAGTTTTTTCAATTTCTATCTCATTCACTCTTGTTTTATTTGGACAAATATTATCCAAATTGGATATAGTTCCACACTTATGAAATTCCAAAGGAGCTCTGCCTTGTGGCTTATTTGGTCTTTAAATTGGTTTCCCACTAGTCTTATTTTCTATTGGAGGCTTGTACAAATTCATACCAATTTTTTTTTGGTAATGATGTCTTCTATGGCAGAGACATAATATTCTGTAGAGCAAGGCTCAATACATCTTCTTCCTATAGAATTCTCAAGGTCACCACCACATTTTCTTAATATCCTTTTATGAACCATTCTTTCAGACATATAAGGATGAAGGGCTAATCTTTCCTTCTGTTTAAGAAACCAGGACATGGGCCTGTCCCTCTCAATATTTAAAATGGCTTCTCAAAATGAATTTTCCATTCTGAATCCCCAGGAATCATTTTCCCATTTGGAAATAATTTGTTCTTTCTACCAAGTCCAGGAGTGTTTACCATGGTTTTTCCCATTTTATAATACCATTTCCCTGATTATTTGGTAAATAATTAGTGCAATCTGGTACCTATGTATTCATAAGGTATTTTAAATTCTTCTTTAAACATATCAATTGTTTCATAAATTCCATAGGATTATATTCTCCTTCACCACTGAAGGTTTTCCATTCCTCTAATCTGGGAATTTCTTTGAAGTTGAAGGCAATTCCCTTTTTTGGCACTGTGTGATGTGGAGGCTTGAGGAGCTTCCACAGGGCTGTTGTCCTTCTTTTGTGCCAACTCTTTCTTCTGGTCCTCTGACAAAATGTTTTGGTTTTTCAGCCAAGCTTTTACCTTTTGGACTTGTCCTTTGCAAGACATGGGTGTCCAACCCTTCATAAGGTCTTTTTTTTGTTCTGGGCCCAAGAACTTCGGAAAAAGGGAATGTAAGTTATTTAATTAATAAATAATAATAAAAATAACTTATTAAATAAAGTTTTTTTAATGTAATTTATGTAAAATCATGTCAAAAATAAAGAAAATTGTCTAAAGAGTAAAGAAAAACATTTGTAAGTAATGATTTTAACTTTTAAATTTTATTATTTTATTTTTCATTTTCTTCAAAGAAATAATAATTTTATAATTAATAAGTTATTAATCAAAGCTGTATTATTATTTCCTTAATACTAGAATAACTCAAAGAATAAATTTCAAGCTATGCTGTGAAAACTCCACTAGCTAGATAGTAGAAATTTATTCCATATCACTCAATATTATATTAGAGTAAATATAGAAGTTTTACATCAAAATCCAGTAAAATAAGGTCTAGAATATGATTTATGTTTCAAAAATTGGTTAAAATCAGGGCCAGGCCCCCAAATGTAAGCTTTGTCTACAAAGCCTCTGATAATAGTAACAAATATCAAGAGTACTATGACTTTGCTCAGTACAAAATATAATATAATGAAATATTACAACCACAAATTCATATAATTATTAAAAATAATTTCTCCAAAAAATTGATTATTAATAAATATTAAATAATAAAAGAATCTGAATAATTATAATAAATTATTATTATAGTCACCGACATTTACAATAATAAGCAATAGAGAAGCTCTTGATGAGAAAGTTATATGTGGAAAATAATAATAGGGTGTTGGTAAACCAGTGTAAGCTTTTAGTAAAAACATGTAAGCCCTTACGTGTTTTTACTAAAAGATTTAAGGCCACAAATGACATTAAAAATGGCATTGTTAATGTCATTTTTGGCTTTAACAATGCCATAAATGGCCTCAAAAATGGCATTAATGATGCCATTTATAGAATTAATGATGCCATTTATGGCATTAAAAATGCCATTTATAGCATTAATAATTCCCTTTATTGCATTTATAATGTCATTTATGGCACTAATAATTCCCTCTATTGCACTGATAATTACTTTTATGGAATTAATAATGCCATCAATAACCTTCAAAATACCATTAAGGGAATTAATAATGCCCTTTATTGCATTTCTAATTCCATTAATGGCCTTCAAAATTCCATAAATAGCCGTATTTCATTTAAAAACCACCCTTTATGTTTTTTTACCATACAATTACATGTTTTTACAAATTAATGGCAAAAACACATAGGTTTTTAGTAGAAATACATAAGGGCTTATGTGGGTTTACCAACACCCTAATAGTATTTATCCACTTCTAAATGATTTGAGTATTACTTATAAAAGAAACATAACACACACTGTGCAGGGATAAATCTTATAGAAAAATTTTATATAAAAAACTAATACTAGATAAAAAATATATAGAATTTTGGAGAAAACTTACTTATAGTATTTATTCAATTCAATAAGTCAAAAAAACAACGGTTATAGTATCAAATACTTTTTATAAATCAAAAACACACCAAAAATCAATATTTTAAGAGATAGAACCAACCTCTGTATTATAAAATAAGATTTGAGAGTTTTCAGAGGAAGTTTGTGGATTTGAAAGATATTCTAAGAATACAATTTTATATAACAAACTCTATTATTGGTCATTACAAAGATATAATCTGAATTCTATGATTTCAATTCTATATTTATAATTTTTAAAGAGCAAAATAATTTAATAATCACTTGAATAATATAAGATTTAATATTGAATAAAATATTTCCTGTTTAAAATGTCTGATTGATTCAATGATGATTGGTGCTTGGTAGAAACAGCTATTTGAAGGCCCTTTTTATTCCTGCAGAGGAGCTCTCATAATTCATAATGGATATAGCAGGCGTGCTCAGGTCAAAATAAAAAATCCATGCTTAAAAATAAGGTTCTTAACTTAAGGTAACTTATTTTTAATTCAAGTTTTAAGTTACCAATGGTATTATTAGATCCAAGTAGCTTTAATCCTCTTTTGGATTGTTTACTAACAGTTTACATATATTGAAGTTTATCCCATAAACAACTTAAAAATAAATTTTCAAGCAGAAATTTCTTGAATTGAATTTTGAATTTTTTTAAAGAAACCTCTATTTTCTTTAAGAATAATTAAAAAATTTAATTTGAAGGCTAATTACCAATCAAACCTGTTTAAAAAAGATACATAAAATTTGATGTATACATTTATACACAGATAACATTAAATTGTAAGATTTGTGAGATTTACAAGCAAATCCATTAAGAATTGGATTGCTAATGAATTTCTGAAGTTGTTTCTATTTTTCCTGGCAAAATAGCAATACACACCAAACCTGTGAACTTTGAGGTATCTTTTACATACCCAAATAGGCCACAAATATCTTTGAAAATAAATTTTGAACTATTCATAACCCATAAGTCATGCATATATTCAAAATTCATTATTTTTTATTTCAGAAAAGATGAATAACTTTTTTGAGTAAGTAAATGCATGGATTTAAGGCCAGATTTGGATTCTACACAAAAATTCACCTAGGGTAACTCCATAGAGTTAATAAGCTTAAATTAACTCTGAGAGATGGTAATATGGAAGATACTTCAATACCACATCATCAATACCACATAAAATAATTGTGAAAATTTTTGTTTTTCTTGATTTCATGCCAAAATAATGTGAATGTGAGAGATCCCATCTTACATATACACTAAGAATAGTGTTATTCATGTTTGTGGCACTTAATATTATGGTATTCGTACATGCACCTTTGGTACACCCACAGTGGATATCTCACTTTAAGCTTAAAATTCTATTTTGACGTAAAAAAATAGGCAAGGGGGACAAAAGACATCAAAGAGAGCCAGGGTACCCAGCTTCTGAGGCCTCCGAGGCGTGGAAAGCTCCAAAGCTTGGATCCATGGCTGATCCTGGCCCAATTAGTATACCAAAACCTTTTGGTAACTTGGTTAGCAATTTACAATCTCATTAAATCATAAGAAAATAGCAAAGGAGCTGCTATTTTGACATGCCAAGGAGGTAAACAGAAACTTAGACTCCTGTAACCATGTGAATTATTAATTATTCTCCATGGATAATTCCCAAAAGAGTAATTGAAACCCTTTTTGGACTAGTATCCATTGATTTACCTCATAGCAACCAGCAATATAGTATTATTTGCAATTCTGCATAGAAATGAGGTAAAAAATTCAAAAATTCATTAAAAATACAATTCCTAATTTATCTTTCCAAACCTTTCAGTACCAATTAAAGGAAGTATACTTTACATAAAGACAAAAAGAAATCATACTTTTATAAGTAAAATTAAAAGTTTTACTTACAGTCCATTTTTGATAATTCTATGTGAAACACTGAATTTTCAGAAATTCACAGAAAATACAACCTGTGATGAAATTTCCAATTAAATTGATAACTTTTAGAAATTAATTTTTATTTTGAAATAGAAGAAGATTAACAGTTGTTACTCCTTTTATTATTAACCATTTTTGGGTTGGTAGTCATGTAAAAGCATCAATTAAGTAATTATGATAATTTTACATGATAACAGATGATGCAATCATTCATAAAAAAGGATTACTGTCTTCTCACTCACTGGTTTTTCAGTTTGCTCCATGGAATGCCTCTGTGAGCTGTCTTAGACTTAAAAGACGCCTCTTCTTTCTGTTTTTCCAAATCATCACATTATTCAATTATACCATTATTACCAACAAGTATTAGTTAATACTTTTTTAAGTGTTTTTTTCTTTCAGAATCAATCAGAAAGACGTGAAATTATAGAAATCAACTATATATTTTTGTAATCCTGTTATAAATCCATTTTGATCCATTAGAACCACAATTATCTGTCAAATGTCCCTACCATTGTCTTTAATAGGTTCTTTGGAGTATTAGTGAGTGTTTTGTCTTAATTCTTGAAGTTTTTCTCTAGTAATTGTTTTATTCAAGAATTATATTTATAATTATTCTTGCAAAAGATAATTATATATTAAAATAATAAATTTATGTTAATAAAGAGGTTTTATTATTAAATACTATTGATCTGTCACAAATTTCTCTTTATCAACATTATTTACTTGTCAGATGACAGTTATTTCTCTTTTCTCTAGAGGAAAAACAAATTTTTGTCTTTTATTTTCTCCTATAGTGAAATATCTGTCTTTATGATTATTAATGTCAATAACATGAAAATTGAGATAATCACTCCCAAGTATAAAATGCTGTGAAGTGCATTTATTCATAACAACAAATTCAACTTTCAGTCTGATAATTCCTGCATGGTGAGGAAATATCATTGCTGACTCAAGAATTCCCAAAAGATTCATATCCTGGCTAGCACTTCTGAATTTTATACCTTCAATTGGAATCAATTTATCTTTGTAATTGGTATGAATTTTGTTAAAATAGCTGTTAGGATCATAAGTGCAGAAGGCACCTGATTCAAAATTTATCTTGGCTTCTGTGTCGCTTATTGAAATATCAATTAGACAAGATGATCCAGCTGTATAACACTTAGCTCTAGCAGGATTGGTTTTCTGCATTTTAGCATCTTGAAAATGTATGAAATATATACATTCATCAGAATATATTGGTAAGTGAGTATGCCCTTCTGTGACTTCAAATGATACATTAATGTTCTCCATACTAAGTTGAACTGGTAGTTCTTCTTCTTCAGAAGGCTCAGAATCACTTTCATTTACAGATACATAATTTTTTTCTTTTATGTCTTCAGTTTTTTCAATTTCTATCTCATTCACTCTTGTTTTATTTGGACAAATAATATCCAAATTGGATATAATTCCACACTTATTAAATTCCAAAGGAGCTCTGCCTTGTGGCTTATTTGGTCCTTAAATTGGTTTCCTACTAGTCTTATTTTCTATTGGAGGCTTGTACAAATTCATACCAATTTTTTTTTGGTAATGATGTCTTCTATGGCAGAGACATAATATTCTGTAGAGCAAGGCTCAATACATCTTCTTCCTATAGAATGCTCAAGGTCACCACCACATTTTCTTAATATCCTTTTATGAACCATTCTTTCAGACATATAAGGATGAAGGGCTAATCTTTCCTTCTGTTTAAGAAACCAGGACATGGGCCTGTCCCTCTCAATATTTAAAATGGCTTCTCAAAATGAATTTTCCATTCTGAATCCCCAGGAATCATTTTCCCATTTGGAAATAATTTGTTCT
This sequence comes from Austropuccinia psidii, assembly GCA_023105745.1. Lineage (NCBI taxonomy): Eukaryota > Fungi > Basidiomycota > Pucciniomycetes > Pucciniales > Sphaerophragmiaceae > Austropuccinia > Austropuccinia psidii. Next base: position 13,647,302 of record JALGQZ010000018.1, read on the forward strand.
TTCTACCAAGTCCAGGAGTGTTTACCATGGTTTTTCCCATTTTATAATACCATTTCCCTGATTATTTGGTAAATAATTAGTGCAATCTGGTACCTATGTATTCATAAGGTATTTTGAAGTCTTCTTTAAACATATCAATTGTTTCATAAATTCCATAGGATTACATTCTCCTTCACCACTGAAGGTTGTCCATTCCTCTAATCTGGGAATTTCTTTGAAGTTGAAGGCAATTCCCTTTTTTGGCACTGTGTGATTTGGAGGCTTGAGGAGCTTCCACAGGGCTGTTGTCCTTCTTTTGTTCCACCTCTTTCTTCTGGTCCTCTGACAAAATGTTTTGGTTTTTCAACCAAGCTTTTACCTTTTGGACTTGTCCTTTGCAAGACATGGGTGTCCAACCCTTCATAAGGTCTTTTTTTTTGTTCTGGGCCCAAGAACTTCTTTACTTGAAGGAAAGAGTTCATTGTCCCTATCCAAAAGTTTGGCAGAAGTTCCTAATCCTGCTGGTTTGCAGCCATAAAACAATTATTGTACTGAGACTGGTATATTTACACTTCTTCCTTCTGAAATTATTTCAGATCTGACAACAGAAATAGAATTGATTCTAGATTCTGGAGTCTCAAGAAGAGTCTCAAAGGTTCTGGCTAACCTTTGGGAACTTGTGGCAGTCCTGGAATCCTCCATTTGTGCCTCTCCTCTGGGATTACATTCTTTTCTTTTGAATTGATGACTTTTATTTCTTGTTCCAGATCCATTTTATTTGATGTAGTAGTTACTTCCACTTCTAGTAATAGTAATTTCAAATCCATTTATAAAAACCTGGACTATGAAATGTATTGAATTCACCTGCTGGACCTTTTAAGGGTTCTTTTGTAAGTAAACCCCTTGGTACTGGACTGGTTTGAATTTCAATACTTGACTCTGAGGTACTATAGTCGGAAGATCTTTCTATTAGGTATGAAACTAGAGGAAAAAGGGAATGTAAGTTATTTAATTAATAAATAATAATAAAAATAACTTATTAAATAAAGTTTTTTTAATATAATTTATGGAAAATCATGTCAAAAATAAAGAAAATTGTCTAAAGAGTAAAGAAAAACATTTGTAAGTAATGATTTTAGCTTTTAAATTTTATTATTTTATTTTTCATTTTCTTCAAAGAAATAATAATTTTATAATTAATAAGTTATTAATCAAAGCTGTATTATTATTTCCTTAATACTAGAATAACTCAAAGAATAAATTTCAAGCTATGCTGTGAAAAATCCACTAGCTAGATAGTAGACATTTATTCCATATCACTCAATAATATATTAGAGTAAATATAGAAGTTTTACATCAAGATCCAGTAAAATAAGGTCTAGAATATGATTTATGTTTCAAAAATTGGTTAAAATCAGGGCCAGGCCCTCAAATGTAAGGTTTGTCTATGAAACCTCTGATAATAGTAACAAATATCAAGAGTACTATGACTTTGCTCAGTAGAAAATATAATATAATGAAATATTACAACCACAAATTCATATAATTATTAAAAATGATTTCTTAAGAAAATGGATTATTAATAAATATTAAATAATTAAAGAATCTGAATAATTATAATAAACTATAATTATTCTATTATTATTATAGTCACCAACATTTACAATAATAAGCAATAGAAAAGCTCTTGATGAGAAAGCTATATGTGGAAAATAATAATAGGGTGTTGGTAAACCCATGTAAGCTTTTAGTAAAAACATGTAAGCCCTTACGTGTTTTTACTAAAAGATTTAAGGCCACAAATGACATTAAAAATGGCATTGTTAATGTCATTTTTGGCCTTAACAATGCCATAAATGGCCTCAAAAATGGCATGAATGGCATTAATAATTCCATTTATGGCATTAATAATGCCATTTATAGAATTAATGATGCCATTTATGGCATTAAAAATGCCATTTATAGCATTAATAATTCCCTTTATTGCATTTATAATGTCATTTATGGCACTAATAATTCCCTCTATTGCATTGATAATTACTTTTATGGAATCAATAATTCCATTCATGGCATAAATAATGCCATCAATAACCTTCAAAATGCCATTAAGGGAATTAATAATGCCCTTTATTGCATTTCTAATGCCATTAATGGCCTTCAAAATTCCATATATAGCCGTATTTCATTTAAAAACCACCCCTTATGTTTTTTTACCATACAATTACATGTTTTTACAAATTAATGGCAAAAACACATAGGTTTTTAGTAAAAATACATAAGGGCTTATGTGGGTTTACCAACACCCTAATAGTATTTATCCACTTCTAAATAATTTGAGTATTACTTATAAAAGAAACATAACACACACGGTGCAGGGATAAATCTTATAGAAAAATTTTATATAAAAAATATATAGAATTTTGGAGAAAACTTACTTATAGTAATTATTCAATTCAATAAGTCAAAAAAACAACGTTTATAGTATTAAATGATTTTTATATATCAAAAACACACCAAAAATAAATATTTCAAGAGATAGAATCAACCTCTGTATTATAAAATAAGATTTGAGAGTTTTCAGAGGAAGTTTGTGGATTTGAAAGATATTCTAAGAGTACAATTTTATATAACAAACTCTATTATTGGTCATTACAAAGATATAATCTGAATTCTATGATTTCAATTCTATATTTATAATTTTTAAAGAGCAAAATAATTTAATAATCACTTGAATAATATAAGATTTAATATTGAATAAAATATTTCCTGTTTAAAATGTCTGATTGATTGAATGATGATTGGTGCTTGGTAGAAACAGCTATTTGAAGGCTCTTTTTATTCCTGCAGAGGAGCTCTCATGATTCATAATGGATATAGCAGGCGTGCTCAGGTCAAAATAAAAAATCAATGCTTAAAAATAAGGTTCTTAACTTAAGGTAGCTTATTTTTAATTCAAGTTTTAAGTTACCAACGGTATTATTAGATCCAAGTAGCTTTAATCCTCTTTTGGATTGTTTACTAACAGTTTACATATATTGAAGTTTATCCCATAAACAACTTAAAAATAAAGTTTCAAGCAGAAATTTCTTGAATTGAATTTTGAATTTTTTTAAAGAAACCTCTATTTTCTTGAAGAATAATTAAAAAAGTTAATTTAAAGGCTAATTACCGATCAAACCTGTTTAAAAAACATACCTAAAATTTGATGTATACATTTATACACAGATAGCATTAAATTGTAAGATTTGTGAGATTTACAAGCAAATCCATTAAGAATTGGATTGCTAATGAATTTCTGAAGTTGTTTCTATTTTTCCTGGCAAAATAGCAATACACACCAAACCTGTGAGCTTTGAGGTATCTTTTACATACCCAAATAGGCCACAAATATCTTTGAAAATAAATTTTGAACTATTCATAACCCATAAGTCATGCATATATTCAAAATTCATTATTTTTTATTTCAGAAAAAATGAATAACTTTTTTGAGTAAGTAAATGCATGGATTTAAGGCCAGATTTGGATTCTACACAAAATTCACCTAGGGTAACTCCATAGAGTTAATAAGTTTAAATTAACTCTGATAGATGGTAATATGGAAGATACTTCAATACCACATCATCAATACCACATAAAAGAATTGTGAAAATTTTTCTTCTTCTTGATTTCATGCCAAAATAATGTGAATGTGAGAGATCCCATCTTACATATACACTAATAATAGTGTTATTCATGTTTTTGGCACTTAATATTATGGTATTCGTACATGCACCTTTGGTACACCCACAGTGGATATCTCACTTTAAGCTTAAAATTCTATTTTGACGTAAAAAAATAGGCAAGGGGGACAAAAGACATCAAAGAGAGCCAGGGTACCCAACTTCTGAGGCCTCCAAGGCGTGGAAAGCTCCAAAGCTTGGATCCATGGCTGATCCTGGCCCAATTAGTATACCAAAGCCTTTTGGTAACTTGGTTAGCAATTTACAATCTCATTAAATCATAAGAAAATAGCAAAGGAGCTGCTATTTTGACATGCCAAGGAGGTAAAGAGAAACTTAGACTACTGTAACCATGTGAATTCTTAATCATTCTCCATGGATAATCCCCAAAAGAGTAATTGAAACCCTTTTTGGACTATTATCCATTGATTTACCTCATAGCAACCAGCAATATAGTATTATTTGCAATTCTGCATAGAAATGAGGTAAAAAATTCAAAAATTCATTAAAAATACAATTCTTAATTAATCTTTCCAAACCTTTCAGTACCAATTAAAAAAAGTATACTTTACATAAAGACAAAAATAAATCATACTTTTATAAGTAAAATGAAAAGTTTTTTTTACAGTCCATTTTTGATAATTTTACGTGAAACACTGAATCTTCAGAAATTCACAGAAAATACAACCTGTGATGAAATTTCCAATAAAATTGATAACTTTTAGAAATTAATTTTTATTTTGAAATAGAAGAAGATTAACAGTTGTTACTCCTTTTATTATTAACCATTTTTGTGTTGGTAGTCATGTAAAAGCATCAATTAAGTAATTATGATAATTTTACATGATAACAGATGATGCAATCATTAATAAAAAAGGATTACCGTTTTCTCACTCACTGGTTTCTCAGTTTGCTCCATGGAATGCCTCTGTGAGATGTCTTAGACTTAAAAGACGCCTCTTCTTTCTGTTTTTCCAAATCATCACATTATTCAATTATACCATTATTACCAACAAGTATTAGTTAATATTTTCTTAAGTGTTTTTTTCTTTCAGAATCAATCAGAAAGAGGTGAAATTATAGAAATCAACTATATATTTTTGTAATCCTGTTATAAATCCATTTTGATCCATTAGAACCACAACTATCTGTCAAATGTCTCTACCATTGTCTTTAATAGGTTCTTTGGAGTATTAGTGAGTGTTTTGTCTTAATTCTTGAAGTTTTTCTCTAGTAATTGTTTTATTCAAGAATTATATTTATAATTATTCTTGCAAAAGATAATTATATATTAAAATAATAAAGCTATGTTAATAAAGAGGTTTTATTATTAAATACTTCTTGTAATTGCTTCTTGAAGACAACTACTGCTTACTGTTATAATCACTAGTAGTCAATAACCAGTAAAAGGAATAATTAATTAATTATGTAATTGTGGCTATAATAATTTTTCATTATTATATCTTATAAGAACATTCATAGCATTGTTTATTAATAGTAATATTATCAACAGTTTCATAGACACATTTTACAAAACCTAAACTTGTGATAATGTTTAAACACTTATAAGTTTTAATTTTGAAGCCTATTTCAGCTTTTGATGTTCTTAAAACCTTGATTACAAGCTTGCATATTGAAATTTACTCTTTGACAGCTTGTAATTCCTGTCCAAATTGGGATAAAACCAGTTTAAACCTCCATGTTTGATCAAAGTCTAATCTTAATTGTTAAATAATGTAAGGTGTGGATATGAAACCTTGATCAAAAATCAAGTACTTTTCCTGTCCTCAAAATTGGTATAAGGTAAAAATAAATTAAAAATAGTAAGAAAATTATTTTTAAGAGAAAACACACCAAATTTATTGTTTATAACTTTATTAGTATAAAATAATAATATTATGAAAATTCATTGTTTTACCAACAATAAAAATTTATCCAAAAAATACTCTACAAGAGATATTTAAGGCTACAAAAGAAATTTCTTCAAGAGCAATTTTAATTGAAACTAATTGAGCAAAGAACTGCAATCAATTAATTGAAGAATAAGGTCTTTAGAAAGAATATTAAAGAGAAAACACACCCAAAAGTGACCAGAGTGAATTTGGAAACAAAGTGACAAAGTTAACAGTGATGAAAGATGCTTTAATTCACTTTTTGGGGTGGCTCAGGGGTAAAAATGATCATAAAAGTTACAAACAATGATTATAATGATTTTTTCATGCGGTTAAAAGGCTTAAAATGATTTAAGAAAGGTTTTTGGAATCTTTTATTGATTGGTTTAACAATGTTTAAACTAATTATAAAAGGAAAAGATTCTAACATGAAGAGAAAAGTGGGGCAAAGAAGACATTCTTTTATAGCCATCAATTCTCTTACTCCAAAAGTAAAATTTACTCTTGTCAGTCGTGAAAAACAGTTTGACAATGGAAAAGCCAATTATGGCATCATTGAACCCTGGTTTAGACCAAAAAAGGGCTGGTTTAAGCCATTTTTAGCCATTTTAGACCCTCAAATCAGCCATTACTATAGCAATACCTGGTCTAGAGCCTTCAAAGCACGTCAGAATGTGTGTAGGAGACGTAGAAACCAGTTAAAACTGTTTTTACTATGATTGTTTTATATTAAGGGTAGTTTTACCCTCTTGGCAACAGCTAAAACTACCCCAGTTGGTATCAAAACCTCATCATCAATTGAGTCCACAGACCCTGTAACTCAATTCCAGGCCAAAAGTAATGAACCTTTGCGTGAATTTTGACACCACACACCTGTCAGCAAGGACTTTGGGGGTCTAGCTCCCCCTTAGAGCTTGAGTTCCTTTTCCCCCCCAAATTTAATCTTTCCAATTTATTTTTCCTTTAATTCCTCATCATGTATTATACTTATAATTTACATATGTAATTCAATTGAGTTGTACAGCTCAATACATTAATAATTGATACCTCATATGTGAATCAAAGTTCACTTATGTAATACACACGCAAATTTTGACATTTCAATTGAATTCAATCAAAAATACTTTAATTCTTCATAACTTCTAAAATATACACAACACCTCAATTTTAACACAAATTTTGGTGATTAACACTACATGTGATGTGAATTAGATCAAAGTTTTGATAATTTTCAATTTTCATACAGAAAATACTAAAAACTTGATTCGAGCTTATTTAGAGTTGAGTTACAAAATTTTCACTCAGAGGTGACCCCACCTGATTTTTGATGAGGAATCCAATGGTGAAATGATTTTTATATGTTTATTTATTGGATAAAAAGCTATAATAATTTTTATTTAACTTTTTTCCAAATTTATTTATTTTTTTACAATTTTGTTAAAAATTCATTTTTACTTAATTTTTTCAAGTATAAATGTAATTTTATAATTTCAAAATTTAATGTAATTTTATTTTGAAATTGTAATTCAATTTTTAATTGTGAATATAATTTTATATTTATATTTTGATTTTTATTTTAATAATATGAATAAATTTATTTTATTTATATTTATATGTTAATTTTGTATTTGTGGTTTTTTGGGTATATGAAATTACCTCTAAGGCTCACATTCCCTCCCCCTAAAAAAAGAATATTACTTTGTAATATTGGTAGTTCTAGTGTGTTTGAATCTCCTGAGGATTTTGGTAGCTTCTGGTATATCTCTTTCTTCTAACCATTCATCTTCACAAGTTGGGTCATTGTACCTAACAAGGTATTCCCTCACTTTCTTGGTTCTTAATTTTCTTTCCTTAAGAACTTCGGTCATTTTCTTAGTACCAGTTGTCTCAATAGGAGGTATAGCTTGGGGAATCTTATTCCTCAAGGGAAATTTCTCAGCATCACTAGATTTGTATGGCTTTACCAAGCTCACTGGAAATGTAGGATGCTTATTACTAAGTTCTTCAGATAATTCTACTTCAACAGCATTTTCTCCATGGAGGGCTTTAATAACAAAAGGTCCTGAAAGGGAGTATTTGAGCTTTTTACATCCTTTGATGTTATTGAATTTGGTGGTGGATACTAGTACTAAATCCCCTACCTTGAAATCTGGAGTGGCATGAGATTTGTCCCATTTATCTTTAGCATATGCAAATGAGTCTTCCATGCATTTTACTGCATTCTTTCTGGCTCTTTCTAGCATTCCTTTGAAGCTGTCAGCTGTAGGATGTATTTTAACCAAATCTTTCCTCAAAGAATCTTGGGGTAATTTGGGATTCCATCCTTTTTCCAAAATAGCAGGAGTCTCATTGGTACTGGCATTAATGGAGGTTTTGTATGCCAGCTCCACTGCAGGTAGAAGAGTACACCAATCATGGTTCAAACCATCACTATCTTTAAATTCAAGTCCATATGCACAAAATCTTCTTACCATGTCCTCTAAGTTCTGTATTATCCTTTCAGGTAGACCATCAGTTTGTGGGTGGTAGGCTGTAGAGAAGGATAGCTTAGTGCCAAATAACTGGTGAAGATTTGTCCATAGTGCTGAAGTAAATTTGGGATCCCTATCACTAATGATATTTGTAAATATCCCAGTCCATGACACTAATCTATTCCATATCAGAAGAGCTGTATCCATGGCTGTATCACCCTTGTGACATGGTAAAAAGATTGGAGTTTTACTGAATCTGTCCACAATTACTAGGCAAGCATTATAGCTTCTGTCACCTCCTGGTGGTAGGCCAGTTACCCAATCCATATGGACAATTTCCCAAGGTCTGCTTGGTTCTTGGATTTTTATCATATTTCCAAGTCTCTTGCCAGTGCATTTATTTGCCTTTTGGCATCTGTCACAGGTCTTGCAATACTCTGCAACATCATGCTGCCACATTGGCCACCATATGCAGGTCTCTACTTTCTCTCTTTCTCTGTCTTCAGACAGATGTCCTGAAAAGGGGCTATCATGGCATTCTTTCAGTACAAGATTGATTAATGACCTGTCTACAACTGTCATTACACATGTGTGCTTGGCTCTGTGGTAAATTATACCATCCAGTAGGTGAAATCTTCCTTCATCATAATATTTTTTCCATACTTCATCCAAGGCATGTATTAGAGAGTTGTCTTTACAGTCTTTGTTGAATAATTGGCATAAATTGCTATAATTCCTATCTTTAGTGTAACTACTTCTAACTTCTTCAAAGAAGGTGGTGTTCAAGTCTGTCACACTTATTCCTTCTATTAGGATTTGTGGTGAAGCCTCTTCTGACACATAAGCAGGATTATCAATATTATTTGGTAATGGCCATCTGCTTAGTCCATCTGCATTCTAATGAATATTCCCATCCTTATGAACAATGGTCATATTGCCTCTGTATTCTTGTATGTCTATTTGCCATCTGAGCATATGTCTATTGGGTGTTTCCATGCTTAAAAGTGATTTGACAGCTGTAAAATTTGTTATCACCTCAAAAACACATCCCTCCAAGAAGTAGTTCAATTTTTCCAAGGCCCAGACAAGACATAGACATTCCATTTGACTTGCTCCATATCTGGCGTCAGTTGGTTTGATTTGCCTGGATATGAAACATACGGGTCTTTCTAGAGGTTTATCATTTATCATCTGAACTTGGTGAAGTGCAGCACCCAGTCCATCCCCTGATGCATCAATATACAGTTTGAAAGGCAATTTAAAGTCTGGCATCAGTAAGAGTGGAGCAGTGGTCAAGGCGTCTCTCAGAGACTCAAAAGCTTTGACTCTGTCAACAGTCATTTCAAATACTGTGTCTTTGTCACACAATTCATAAAGTGGTCTTGCTATGGATGCAAAATCTTTAATGTGTTGCCTGTAATATCCTGCAAAACCTAAGAATGACTGAATTTCCTTCTTGTTCTGAGGCATGGTTTTTAGCAATACTTCTGCAACTTTTTTTTTTTCAATTCCAAGGGACAAACCAGATACAACATGTCCTAGTGCTTTAAGTTCCTTAAATCCAAAATGGCATTTCTTCAAGGAGATTTTCATGCTTACTGATTGAATTTTTGTCAAATCTCTGTACAATCTGTACATGTGCTCCTCCCAAGTCTTGAAACAGGCAATAATGTCATCAATGTAAATGATTAACCATCCCTCTGAGAGTTCTTCAAGGAAGATTTCATTCATCATTCTTTGGAAGTGTGAAGGTGCATTTTTGATACCAAAGGGCATCCTCAAGTATTCATACACTCCACAATGAACAATAATTCTTAAGTATTTTCTTGCTCTTGGTGTCACCACATTTTGATGGAATCCTTTAAGGGCATCCATAGTGGTTATATACACTGCTTGAGATATTTTAGTAAGGTAAATTTGGATTTTTGGTATTGGGTATCTATCTGGAACAGTGTAAGTGTTCAGAGCCCTAAAGTCCCCAACCATTCAGGATTTTCCATTATGCCATGCCACTATGACTGGTGTATTTATTTCTACTTCTTCATTGTGGCCTACTTTTCTTATCACACCAAGGTCCAGAAGTTCTTTGATATGAATTTCTGGAGCTTCTCTTGAATTTGGACTTTCTGGATATGCAGGTCTTCTTAAAAGTGGTGGATAAGGTCTCTCAATGTTAAGAATTATGTCAACTTCATGACCAATAATTGCACCTAGAGGTTCTTTGTCTGAAGCAAATGCTCCTCTGTGGTCATACAAAAGGGAAGAAAGTTCATTTTCTTGTTTATCAGTCAGATGAAGGCTTATTTCACCCTTATTTAACTGTTCAGACTTGAATTTCTCTAGCTCTAAGTTGACTGGTGATACTTTGTTTACTGTAATTTGTCTTTTAAGTGGTAAAAGGCAAATTATTGACGCTTATTGTCTCCAATCGTAAATTATCTGTCTTTGTTGTTATGCAAATCTATCCCATACATGATCAAATAGTCATTTCCCAATATAAAATGGGTACTAGAGCAATTTCACATAACAACAAATTCAACTGCGATTCTTAAGTTCCCATTTATGTGTGGGAATATGACATTGGTCTCAAAAATTCCCAATGCTTTCATTGGATTACTTGCACTGTTGAATTTTATATTATCAATTGGTAACGATTGGTCTTCAAAATTTGGTACACAAGTCTTAAGAAAATATTTTCCAACACAAGAGCAGAAGGCTCCTGGGTCAAGCAAAAGTTTGGTGGGCTTGTTGCCAATCACCACTTCTGTTATACAGGAGTTACCAGGTGTATAACCTTTTCCCCTGTTTGGTTTTCTTTTCATAAGTTGTGCATCTTGAACTTTTTATAAATCAAGTTGACCATTGCTCAATTGTGGAAAGTGGGAATAAGATTCCATGATGTCAAAAGTGGCATTGATATTTTCTATATCTTTTGAAGATTCAGAAAATATTTATGACTTATCATCTAAATTTTCTTCAATTATGTCATCTTTTTCAACATCAGGTTCCTTTTCAATATCAATTTCATTGATTTTTCCCTTCTTTTGACATGTATTGGCTGAATGGGTGGTTCTTTGGAAAATATGGCACTTTCTGACTGTATCTGCAAATTTATACTTAATATTATTAGAATTTTCTTTGGGGTTTTTGTCCACAGAATCTTTCCAAGGTGTATTAAACCTTGTTTTGAGATTCACCCTACCAGAACCAATTTTGGTTCTGGTGGTTACTTCTTCTAATATATTGATAATACCCTCTGCTGAAGATTGTTCAGTAGTCCTGCTTATGATAGAATGCTCTAAGTCACCTCCACATTGTCTCAGAATTTTTCTATGGATCATAAATTCTGACATGTCAGGATATAATGCTGTTAATCTTTCTTTTTGTTGGCAAAACCATGGTAAAGCTTTGTCTTTATCAGCATTAAATTTGGAAGATTCAAAGGCTGTTTCAACTTTAAACCTCCAAGCATCATTTGCCCATTTGTTAATGATTTAGGTTTTCCACCAAGTCCAACTCTGGTGTCGATGTGCTTGTCTTATTTTGATGTACCATCTGTGAGCTGATTTGGTAAACAAGGTTTTAAATCTGGCTGTTACCAATCTGTCTGGTAATTCAAAATCCTCTTTGATCATGTCAATACCTTTAATGAATTCCATATGGTCATACTCTCCTTCACCACTGAAGTGAGGCCATTCTTTAAGTTTTGGAACTTCTTTCAAAAGTTCTTGGCCCATTGATGGTTCTAAGCTATGAAAGGAAGTAGAAAATTCATTTTTTAACTGTGAATTTTTAATATCTAAAACTTGTGGATTGGGAATTATTGCATCTTCATTTTGATTCAGAGGTGTAGACATTCTTGGTAAAGTGTTTAGCAGTTGTTCAATATCATTCATTTTACTGTTGTTACACCTTTGTGAATTTCTCAATTCATGTTGCAAGTTTTGTATAGAGTTTATGACATTCTTTTTATGATCATCCTCTTCATATGTTAGCTCATTCCATAATTCTGTTTGTTTAGTATTATCAGATATAACTTCATTTAACTTTATTGTTAATTTTGATATTTCCCCTCTTGAGGTATCAAAATGCTTTTTAAGGGCAACTATATTTGTCTTTAATTCAGCAAATGATTTTGAAATATTATCAAGAGCTTTTTTATCATCTTCTTTGATAGTTCTTATGGCTTGTTTTATTCTTGTCTCAATTATGTCATCAATATTGAATTTAGAATATTTGTCTGTTAATTCTTTAATGATGGCAGATTGTTCATTTATCTTAATTCCAAAAAAATTATCATTATTGAAAATTTTGATTGTTCTTAAAGCTCTTTCAAAGCATTTAAGTTTATCATTTATTTGGCTCAGACCTGAATTATTTGTTTTAAGATTGTCACAAATTGATGTATTTTTATCAGAAAGATGACTTTTTACGTCAGAAATAGCTTTATACAACTCTGGAATACAATCAAAAGTATCAGAAATCATTTTTGATATTTTAATCTGGCTTCCTCCTTCTTTTGTAATTCCATCATGGTTCTGGCCATCTGAAATACATTTTCCATGGCATCCTGTTGAATCTTTGGGATTCTGTAGCCCTGGCTGTAAGGTTTTGGGGATGGTTCCTTCCCTTTGCCCTTGTTTGGAGTTTGTGGCTGCTTTTTCACATTGAAATTGCTGCTGCTGGCCACTGGGGCTGTTTTGCGCACTGGTTTGGGTGGTGGAGGGTTGTTTTTCCCCCATTCTAGTGTCAAAAGCATCATGTTTTTCTTTTCCATCAATGGATGCCATCCATTGAGCAATTTGCAAGTATTGGGATGGCCCAGGAATTCTCCCACAGTCAGGTCAGAATTCATGCAATTCTTCCACAGGTCTGCAAGGATCTGGTACTCCTTGAACTGAAGTGCATTGTTGTATGCACTGTGGCTGGCTTTGTATATGTCCACTGAGGCTTGTTGTAGTGGTGTCAGCTCTTTTTGAAGGTAAAATGGTATTATCAGCTTCAGAATGACCCATGTTAGTTGTTTGGAAGTCATCAACTGACCCTTTTCCTTCTGTACCTGATTGGCCTCTGCCATAATCACGTCTGTTACCTTTCTGGGAGCTGCTTGAGGGGTTATAGCTGGCCCCTGATCTGGTTGAAGGCATAATTATGGTTAAAAAGGCTTAAAATAGTAATTTTACGTCAAAAAACTTACTATTGGCCAAATCTTTGGCTTTCTGAAGAGTATTACTTATTTCCAGGTTGACTAATTCAGAAGAAATTGGCTCTGGTTGAATATTCTGAGTCACAATAATAGTACTATTATGATCAGAATTAACAGTACTAGCAGGAATAATGCTGGTTACTGTTGAGGCTGTTTCAATGTTTTCTTGTCTTACCACGTTGTCAGACACTAAAATCAATGAAAAAAAACCAATTAATTAAGTAAAAAGAGGATATTTCAAAAAAGAAATTAAAATATAAGCCTCACTTATAATATTAAAAAAATTATTTTTTTATTGATTTTTTGAATCATAAGTATTTTTATATGTTTTTAAATTTTTCAATATAAGAAAAAAGGTTTAAAAAGAGTAAAAAAATATGTCACAGGTAAAATATCACGGCTCGGCCCCCAAATGTAAGGTGTGGATATGAAACTTTGATTAAAAATCAAGTACTTTTCCTGTCCTCAAAATTTGTATAAGGTAAAAATCAATGAAAAATAGTAAGAAATATTATTTTTGAGAGAAAACACGCCAAATTTATTGTTTATAACTTTCTTAGTATAAAAAAATAATATTCTAAATATTTATTGTTTTACCAACAATAAAAATTTATCCAAAAAATACTCTACAAGAGATATTTAAGGCTACAAAAGAAATTTCTTCAAGAGCAATTTCAATTGGAATTAATTGAGCAAAGAACTCCAACCAATGAATTAAAGAACAAGGTCTTTGAAAAGAATATTAAAGAGAAAACACACCCAAAAGTGACCAGAGTGAATTTGGAAACAAAGTGACAAAGTTTACAGTGATGAAAGATGCTTTAATTCACTTTTGGGGTGGCTCAGGGGTAAAAATGATCATAAAAGTTACAAACAATGATTATAATGATTTTTTCACGTGGTTGAAAGGTTTCAAATGACTTAATAAAGGTGGTTGTAATCTTTTATTGATTGGTTTAACAATGCTTAAACTAATTACAAAAGGAAAAGATTCTAACATGAAGAGAAAAGTGGGGCAAAGAAGACATTCTTTTATAGCCATCAATTTTCTTACTCCAAAAGTAAAACTTACTCTTGTCAGTCGTGAAAAACAGTCTGACAACAGAAAAGTCAATTATGGCATCATTGAACCCTGGTTTAAACCAAAAAAGGGCTGGTTTAAGCCATTTTTAGCCATTTTAGACCCTTAAATCAGCCATTACTATCAAAATACCTGGTCTAGAGCCTTCAAAACACGTCAGAATGTGTTTAAGAGACGTAGAAACCAGTTAAGACTGTTTTTACTAGGATTTTTTTATCTTAAGGTTAGTTTTACCCTCTTGGCAACAGCTAAAACTACCCCAGTTGGGGTCAAAACCTCATCATCAATTGAGTCCACAGACCCTGTAGCTCAATTCCAGGCCAAAAGTAATGAACCTTTGCATGAATTTTGAAACCACACGCCTGGCAGCAAGGATTTTGGGGGTCTAGCTCCCCCTTAGAGGTGGAGTTCCTTTTCCCCCCCAAATTTAATCTTTCCAATTTATTTTTCCTTTAATTCCTCATCATGTATTATACTTATAATTTACATATGTAATTCAATTGAGTTGTACAGTTCAATACAGTAATAATTGATACCTCATATGTAAATCAAAGTTCACTTATGTAATACACGCGCACATTTTGACATTTCAATTGAATTCAATTGAAAATACTTTAATTCCTCATAGCTTCTAAAATATACACAACACCTCAATTTTAACACAATTTTTGGTGATTAACACTACATGTGATGTGAATTAAATTAAAGTTTTGAGGATTTTCAATTTTCATACATAAAATACTAAAAACTTAATTTAAGCTTATTTAGAGTTGAGTTACAAAATTTTCACTCAGAGGTGACCCCACCTGATTTTTGATGATGAATCCAATGGTGAAATAATTTTCATATGTTTATTTATTGGATAAAAACTTATAATAATTTTTATTTAACTTTTTTCCAAATTTATTTATTTTTTTACAATTTTGTTAAAAATTCATTTTTACTTAATTTTTTCAAGTACAAATGTAATTTTATAATTTCAAAATTTAATGTAATTTTATTTTTAAATTGTAATTAAATTTTCAATTTTGAATATAATTTTATATTTATATTTTCATTTTCATTTTAATAATATAAATAAATTTATTTTATTTGTATTTATATGTTAATTTTGTATTTGTGGTGTTTTGGGTATATGAAATTACCTCTAAGGCTCACAAATAAGGTTAAAAATCCTTAAATACAGGTGTACATCCTTAATTGAGTCCTTGCAGATCCCAAAAGTTGGGTACCCTGGCTCTATTTAGTCTTTTTCCTTTGTCTCACCTTTCTGTATGGTTTTTTCCCTTTTATTCATTTAAAGCCATACTATTGCCTTAAATAACTTTAAATTGAGCTCACACAGGATTCACATTCTGTATCAAAAATCCTTAGCCAATTCAATAAATTTACACAATACCTCAATTTTAACTACACTTTTGGCAAGTTTGCATAAAACTTATGCAACTTTAAATTCAAGCCTATTTAACCTTAAACTTAAAAAATGTTAAAAAAGCCAAACTTTTACTGTGAGAATATTAAATCTTTTAATAGAATAAGAAATATCTATTTCTGGGTATAGCACCCTATGGGTCTACCCTAGGCTATTTTTGGTGTAGAATCCAAAAATGACATCATAATTATAGCTTTTTTTATCCATAATGAAGTTATGCTTCTTTTTTGTTATTTTTTTGTTTGAAACTCAATTAATAAATCAGTTTTAGACTAAATAAACTGTATAAAAAGCTATTTGTGTCCCTATGGTAATGTCATACATATCTCACAGGCTCAAACTTATTTGGCTTTTTTGTGGCCATAACGTCTGCAGTTTTTATGCTAGCTTAATCTGGCTAGTACCATTAGATAGCCCTGATTGAGAGATTTAGTTTGAAAACCCAATTTTGGAGGGTTCTGCCTCTTTTTCTGGATTTTATATTGAAGGTGAGAATTAAGGTTATGCTTGGCCCTAGCTCTGAGCAGGAATAACTCTATCATTACTTTTCCTGTGGCTCTTGTAATTGTATGTTTGGAAATATGTGACTCTCCTCTTTCTTTTTATTCCCTTTATGATTTTTTTTGGCTCAGATCCCTTTTAGTGGGCATTTTTACTCTACCATTGATTTATGGTATTTTGGTTCCATGCTTGTGCTCTGGTTTAAGTCACAGGGTGACATATTGTAATTTAGTATCATATAGACTTAATCTAGGCTAATAGCTATTCCTCTCTGCTACCATTTTTTCAGCCAAAATAACTTTTAATTTTAGTTACTATTGAAATAAGACCATAGTTTAACCAGCTCTTTAAGAAGCTTGGTAAGTTCTATTTCTTTCCCCTCCTTAAAATAATGAAGAAAAAAATATCAAAAACAAATTATTGAATGAATTTTGAGAATTTGAATAGGATCCAATCAGTCTCTTAGAATACCTATACAATAATAATAAAGATAAACAATCAATAAAAAAGGGTACTTTTAAGGCATAATAGCAATTTTATTATCCACATAGAAATATCTTTTTAATATCTTTCAAATTTTTTAACAGGGTATTAGAACCTTTTTGATTTATTAATAGTTAGAAATATTCCAAATAAATTTCACCTTTTGTGATTTTTATACTTTTTAGCCTCATAGGTATCATTTTCTTAAGTATGCCACAAATATAATACTTTATTTTGCTTCATACTACTGTATATGATATTTTGAAATCTTCCAGATGGAATATCATGGCCAGTCTTGGGGACACAGGATTGAAATGAGGATGTAATTTAATATTTGGTTGAATTTCTCAATTTAAGTATGCTTCAAGAGTCTCTTGAGCTATGACACTTTAGCTTACAGGATATTTGAATATTTTCAGAAAAATACTCTATTGGTCAAAGCTCATATTTTTATCTACGGCGCTATAGTATTGTAATTGGAACCATCGGATAACTGTTATTAGGACGTTTAATTTCCGAATCAACTTGATAGGGCTTTCTGAGTATATCCTTAAGCTGTAAGAGATATTTATATTACTATTTAGGTTAACCACATTCTTCGAACTAGAATAACCTTAATTTTTTTATCCAATTTGAATAAGAACATTATATCCTGGTAATATGGCTTTGCCTATCCCAGGTTATTTTTTGGTATTAGAAGCTTCATTATAGAATTTTCTCACCATTATTTGTTATTTTTGATGTTTTCATGGCGGTGCTCTGGATGTGAGTCACAGGTTTATCATTTGAATTTAATCGCAAGAAGTGGTGCGATATAATAAAAAATACTGATTATGATTAGAGAAATATTCTTCAATCCTTAATAAGACTGGCTTTGGATACTGAATATCCCATTACATTCATTCATTTTCATTCACCAAGAATAAGCTCAATTTCTCAATCAGTTGAAAGTCAAAAACTTCCTTATGGCGCAAATATGATGCTGACTTAAGATATTATTTGAGGAATTTGATTTAAATAAATTGAAAGCAATTTAGCCTCTAATACTTAGGAAACACATATTATGATACAAAATCAATTGATAGAGACAAATTATTAATCATTAAAATAACTATGAGACACTTCTTTGAGTCCTACAGACCCTCCTCATCAGTATTCAATCTTTTGTCAATGTAAATGAGTACCAGAGATATTCATAATATATTTGTTCTTCCATAGGAGGTAGTCTATCAATAAAGCTTATGCTATGGTTTTTTTATTCACAGAGCTATGATCCAGAAATCTCTAGTTATCAAAATAATAATTTGAAAAATGTTGGCTTATTATGTAAAAAAATTCAGAAGATAACCCATATGCATTATTATGAATTTTAATTCATCTTTAAATTAAAATATTCCTCTCCTCATTATTTCTTTTTACTGATACGTATTTTTTAATTTGAAATCACAAAATATAGTCAATTATGAAAATTCAAACTTATGTAAAGTTAATCCACCAATTGTAAAAATGACCCAAGATATAAGCTTATAGTATAATGAAAATATATTAAATATTATTAAAAGGAATTATTACTATTTTTTGACAGATAATTTGGTTTATGGTGATTTTTTAAAAGGGCTTTACTCATAAATACCATTGTAGTTATTCTACTGAGAGAATTAGGAATAACAATAATTCTTTCATAAAGAATATTATTGAGCTCATTATCATTATGATTTAACAATTTCTATAAAAAAGGTTTTTCATAACATATATTCTCAATTTTCATTACTTTTCCTTAAAGCTTCAACATATATGCATATTTTAATTATGATATTCGCACTTTCTATTTCTGATAAAGGAGTGCTCATTTTAGGTGCTTATGAAGTGAATTGATGTATTTCTTATAGCTCCTCTTTTGGCTTAGATCCATTGATAAATTATTAAGTCTAAGATTAATTCTTCTTTTTATCCTTTTATGGGTGAAAAACCCTATAATTTTCTATACAGTGTGGAAAGATTAATTTTACTCCATGTTAGAAGTTTGAGGTGTGGAAGCCTGATGCTAGCTCCTAGGTAGCTTTGAAATATATATTATTCTTTTGTTTTTTATTCTATCTGCCTCTGACCATTTTACAATGAACTGTTTTGTATTTAGGGCTCTAGGTAAATATGGACCCTTTACGTCTAAAAAGAATGGAAATAAATATTTTAAACCCATCTTTTATTAGATTTTGAATTAAAGATACGAAAATTGGTTCAAATTTTAGGCCTCAATTATAAATACAAAATTTTTTCCAGCTTTACATAAGCTTGATGAATTATTATGAATCTTTACATAATCAAATATTAGCCAGTTCTTAATAACCTTTAGCCTTTTTTAAGAAACGCTAATGACTCAATAGATTTTTTTTGTAAAAGATAAAAACTCCTGTAGTTCTACTATCAAATTTATAAGCCGAGTCAAATCAAATCATTAACCATTTGAGGAGTAATCAACCTTTTTT
The DNA here is from genome assembly GCA_023105745.1 of Austropuccinia psidii. Classification (NCBI taxonomy): domain Eukaryota; kingdom Fungi; phylum Basidiomycota; class Pucciniomycetes; order Pucciniales; family Sphaerophragmiaceae; genus Austropuccinia; species Austropuccinia psidii. Next base: position 13,666,552 of record JALGQZ010000018.1, read on the forward strand.
GAAACTAAAAAGGGTAAAAATAATAGCATTGTAGAAGAATATTAATCATGAGCCTCTCACACAAAATGCAAGATTTTTATAATTATAACAAGATTTATTTTGAATAACCAGAGTGTTAATTATTATGAAATATATGAATTCGATGACCTTAATGAGTATTATTAATGATCTCTGGGCATTTTACTTATATCATTATTGAAAAGATTCTATATCGAATTTAGTTGAATTCTTTTATTCATATTCCGACCTAAATATCATCAATCAATAGAAATCAGGTATTTTACAGAAATAAATTATCATGATATTATGTTTCTATAAAACTCTTACTTGAAAAATGCCAATGGCCGGACTTTTATCAAAATAAATTCAATACCAGCTATTGTGCTTATTTCTCCTTCCTGAGAGATTTCATTTCTTATTTATTGCTTTTTTATAATCATTATTTATCATTATGCACTAGTTTTAGCTACCTGAATAGCTAAAAAAAAAATTACTAGGTTTCAAATTCTAAAATTCATACTTAAGTGAGTATATTTGTATGGAGATAAAATGAAAAATTTCCCTTTTTTCTTTTATAATTATTAGAGAATTTTACTACAAATACTTTTGTGATTAATCCTAGACATATTATATTGAATTAGTATTCTTTAAGCCAGAAATCACTATGATTTCTTATTAGCTCTCAGTCTCATTCACAAAATTATGACAAACATCAGCCTCTATCTTTTAATCTCTTTTCTTTGGGTATCAAAGTCTCAGAATGAAAAATTCATATTTCCTTCAATTTAAATTTTCATATTACAATAGAGCTTACAATATATAATTTCTCAATACTACCTTCCTCACTTAGAAAAAAACATACTTATAAATTTGAAGATTTTCATCCAATACGTTTTGAACAAATCATCATATTTTCGGGTCTGATGACTTATTATTACATTTTCTATCCATGAAGACTAATGAAAAACATGATTTAATCAAGCTTATGAGCTTAAATTCTTAAATTAATAAGCCTTCATAATGAAGCAATTGGTGTTCTTTTTTAAGAACCTAATTGGATAATAATAGGAATATTTCTTGAGCTATTTTATCAGGAATCGGTGGCGTTTGTTTCTCTTCCTAGTCATCAATAATAACCAGAAATATGTTAGTTTATTTCATTATTGATAAATTATTGATGAATATATGATCCCAAAAATCTCAGCTCTATTGATTTCGTTAGGTTCTATATCTTTCTCCATTTTATTTTTTGAAAACTAATTTGAAAATATCTTTTGGAGCTATATTCCTATATAGTAAACTAAGATATTAATTTTTCTGAAATCATTCATTTCTTAGAAACACTAGTGCAACTAGAAATATTTGATTATTTTTTCTTAAATAAATATTAATTTTCGAGCTTATTATGTGAGTGAAAGTAAAAGATATAGTCTTAGGAAAATTACAGCTTGAATATCAGAATTAGACTTTATCTATCATAGATAAACTCAACAGTGAAATACTATCAATTATTGCTAGTTAAGGTTCAGTGTCTAATTCAAATCTTTCCTTTAATCACAGGAGCTGCTTACTCAAAGAGAATAATTATTCTATAGCTTATCAATTTTCTTTCTAATTTACACATAAATAATTATAAATGAATACTCGATAGGTTATTATAAATTATTTTTGGTCTCATTTAAATAGGCTGGAATCTTTCTACATCTATATTTGTACTTCCAAGCCTCTTTATATTACTAACAATGAGCCAAGAAAGAAAATTGAAGCTTGAGGTATATCTTTGCAGACCTATATATTTCTCAAATAATCTTTGACCCAGAAGCTCATTTCTCAAGGAAAATTATTCTACAAGTCAAGAATACCTTCAGGTGAAGAATACTGTGTGCAAATTACACTTCAAAATCCACAATATTTATTTCTTAATCCTTCCCCCAGGGGGGAAACTTCAAAGAAGCGGGGTCCCTCAAAGGAAAAATCTCTTTAAGAGTTTTTTTATATCTCTTCACCAGTCTAAAAGGTAACTTCACATTATCATTCTCTCATTCCCAATGGGTTTCACTTTCAGTTTACCATATTCATCTAATTTTTTCAACAGAAAATGGTACCAAAACACTTTCCAGTTTCTTTCAAGCTTTTAAATTATTGAAGCATAAGATTTAAGTTCTTATGTTATTAATTTCGAAGTCAAAAACTAAATATCAGTCCCCTATTGTTGATTATGGGCTCCTGTAACCCATTTCCTATTTTTAATTTACAGATTCAAAAATCCATTTATTCTTTAGAATAGTTTCTCGCCTTTTGAATGAAGATTTACAATATAGATTAGTCTTGTTCAATATACGACAATACCTAAATCAGAGTAAATGTTTTGGTGATTTTATTCCAGATTCTTTATAATATTTAAGAAATTATTCCTATCTAATAATTTATTTATCTCTTTTATGAAAATTTCAGAGAAATCATTAAGGCTTTTAAGTCCTTATTTAATCCATCTTAGTATTCCAGTTCCAAGCCATATAACAAAAATAAGCCATCAGTTTGAAGCTTATAATCTTCAAAGAAGAATTATTCAGAACCCAAAATTATATGAATATTTTTAAATGAGGGCGAATTTGATTTTTCTTTTTCCTTTTTAAAATTTAATCATTAATCAGATGATTGTAGTAATTTTTGAGCTATTCTATATATCTCTTATATCAATCAAAACACATTATAGCTTCTTTCTCTACCTGACGGTGGGGCTTTTAGCCATTATATATGAGCTATTTTTGAGTCTAAGTTGTTCTTCGTGTCTTAGAAGGCTTCAAAACCTTTTCATATTATCTTATTAGTTTTTTTGTCTTTCACAGGGTGTAAAATATTATATATTTTTCTCTCTCTCAGAGCTCCATAGTAAATAGTTATTGGATTTCTTACAGTGTGATTTCTTCCGAAAATTCTCCACAATATCCACTTTATTTAATTTATTTAACCATTTCTTTAATCAATAATATGCTAAACAGAACTATAACGCACATCCTTTTAGGTCTATAGCTCACGATTAAATCAAGCAATATGAAATCGGTAATAACTATTGTTCAATTCCCCTTTTTCGTGGAGAAAATTTGGGTCCTTTTTGTATCTTGATTCTTGGGCAAAAAGGGTGATAAATGATAATAATTCTTATTTTTTTATAATTCTCTGACCCCTTCAACTTAATATTTCCAATTGTAGCTATATTTAATACCTTGAAATATTGTTTGAGGCTCTGCATATATTTTCTCATACTCTAGGATTTTTGGAGAAGTTTGCTTTTCAGAATATTAAGGAAATTGGCATTTCTATAAATATTACAAACCATATTAATTATTTATTATGTTCTTTATATTTTTAAGTTTCCTCTGGATTAAAAAAATACTTATTGAGAAGGTTTTTAACAAATTATGTCACTTTATTACATTTGTTAATTTTCTTAAGGGAAGCTCTATTCATACATCATTTGGTTTCTGAATTTCCCAATCCAAAATCTATAATTAATATTCTCCATAATAGTAACTAGCCTGTATTTCTTAAAATATATCACAATAGATATTAGTGGCACTTAATTAAATCTTTCATCAAAAAATAGATATTATGGAAAGGATTCACCCATTTACTCCTCACTTAAATTGATATATATTGAATCCAATAGCGTTGTCAGTATGGATTAGTGAGTGACTATTTAATATAAGCCATCCAATTCTTTCATAATTCTCAATAAACTCTTGAATTATTCAAAAACCAGGTTTTTATCACAAATAATGCCAATTTATCTTACTATGATTTTGAATTCCTTGCCAGTCTTCTAATAATAAATCGGTAATAAATAGAAAGACTTAATATATACCTTCATTCATGGATTTGGGTTATAAGAAAATTGCAAAAAATATTTTTCATCTATTCCAAGTCACAGTCAAGAAATCAAATTTCAAAAGCTTTTGGCTCTTCATGGCAATACTGAACTTGTGCAATAATAATATGAAACAGAATAAATAATCATCAAAATAAATTACCCTTAATTATTTTCCATTACATATCTAATGTAGCTCATTGATATGTGATTCTGAATTAAATCTGCCTAACTTATGATACGCCAGATTTATATTTACTTAATAAGGATAAATCAGCTCATATGCACCTCAATATTTCAGCTGGAAGGAAAAAAATGCCCACCAAATATTCATCTCCAATCATGGGGGATATTATACAAAACATTTAAGTGGGGAATATCTGGTGGCACTGATTATATCCCTTCAGAAAAAAGGATTAGATCTTATAAAATCCCAAAAGAACCAAATATCTTCAATTAGTGTTATCAATATCTTTCTTTTGTACTGGCATAAAAATTCTTCAATAATATATTGTGAAATTGAGTCATTTTTAAATATTTACTCTCTTTACTCTCAGACTTACAGGCTTATAATATTTTATTTCCAGATGATTAGTAGTCTAAATATCCCATTTTTCAACAATTAAGCTAAATTGAATCTTTCTCAAATATATATTGCGAAGATATATCTAGAAAATACTAATCCTCAACGAAACTCAATATGCCTTGTTAAATTTAGGAAAGTTTTTCAAGACTTTCTGGAGAACTTTGACTATTAATACAATCAAACTAAAAATCAATTATTCCCCCAAACCCTTCCACTAATTTTGAGAAACATCAACTCATGAGAGAAAATTACAAATCATATAAGCCCTAATATTCTTGATTAAAAAAGGCTTATTAGTCTTATTTTTCAATAGCCACATGAACCTTTATTCCTTTTAATTATATTTAGTTTTTTTATTTTTCATCCAAGATGGACCCACTAACAATTCATAGGTAATTATTTTTTGAGATAACTCTTGTACATCTTATTGATATGCCTTGGTAAATTAAGAAAAGGTTTCTAAGACCTTCTTAAGACTTTCAACTATTAATACAATCAAATTAAAACTCAATTATTCCCCCAAACCCTTCCACTTATTCTTATAAACATCAATTCATGAGAGCAAATTACAAATAATATAAAATCTAATAATATTGATTAAAACAAGCTGATTAGTCTCATTTTTCCATGGCCACAGGAAAGTTTAGTTTTTTCAATTAAATTTAATTTGTTATTTTTCATCCAAGAAGAACACACTAAAAATTTATAGGCCATGAGTTTTTGAGAGAAATCTTGTAAATATTGTTCCAAAACAATTATCTCACTCTAACCCTCAGATTTTTCTTCAAGAAATTACAGCCCTACACATCTGAAGGTTACTCTTTTTGTGAGTCTTGACATCATAAGAATAAAGAAAGAGTCACAGTACTGATAAACATGAGTTCAGTGAATCTTTCCATTGGCCAGCTTTTTTACAATGAAAAGGGATTATTAGATCAGGGATGGAAGCTCCTGATGATTTTCAAGCATTTTACTTTACCTCAAATCAGAAATTTACCCCTCTCTGTCTTGGTAAATTCACTATAAGGGAGAAAATGGGTATATACCTACCTCAAGTGTGTTAGTGGATATCACTAAGACTACTTCCGTTAATCTTATTTTTGGTATTAAATTTTTACAGAACTCTAATTTATTTTCATGGGAAAATAAGCTGTAACAAAATCCAAAGGCTTAAAATTTTCTGTTGTGAGATTGAAAGCTTATTCCTCTTATTTGATTCATATTTTGAGCTTCAGTTTAATTTCTTGCATCTATATGATGAAATTTATCCCCATGAAACCTTCCTTTTTAATCCTCATTATTCCTGTCCTAGCTTTGGTCCCTTCTTTTGAAGAATGTCTTCCCTGTACCATTAGCTTTGATCCTAATTGCATCTAGATTTTCTGTCTGTATAAGATATTTGATTGAAGTAAAATAAAATTGAATTATTTTTTCCATTATTTTTTTTAATTAAAGTACTTATATTTATTCATTCTTTTTCTTATCCCTTGCCCATTCCTTTGATATTAAAACTAATGCATACTTACCATGTGTAAATTACGTTTCCTTTCATGGTAGGAAGGCTAAATACAAGTATATCCTCCCTTTTCTGAATATTATGTTATATTTCTTAATAAATATTTAATACTACATGAATTCATATCCCAGATGTAAAACCATCAGGCATCCATTTTTTTAGAAATAATCCTGGAATGTGTTTAAAGAAGGATCTCACTAGCCTCTTTGTTTACATACTTGGGAAATACTGTGGTATACAGTCCTAAAGATTCAGGTTTGTTAAATTTGGAATTTTTTAAGAATCCTCCTTCCAAATGTATCACAAGTTCCATATTTCCCCTTGTCACTTGGGAAAGAAAGTCTTCCCAGAGCCCTGAAGACATTACCCCCAGTCTTTAGCTGTCTAATACTTTCTGGAGAGTGAAAAAGGTATTTTGTAGTCAAGAAATTATGTCTCCACATTGTTATAAAGGGTAAAAATCTCCTATTAATGAAACTCTCTTGTTCTGAATACCACACAAAACCAAAAAATCCACTATTACCAATTTTTTCAGGCTAAGGATGGGTCTAGTTCAATTATTTGATTTGAATTCAATTTTTGGCCTGTAGATTTGTCATTTTACATAGAAATTGGAATCCCATGACAGCCCTCTTTCTATCACCTTATAGCTTCCTGCCATTTAGTCTATTCTTTTATGGAGCTCTTTTTGGTGCGATCTGTGGTAAGGAAGTTCTTGAGAAGGGATCACAGGTAAACCATTTTGACTTTCTCAAATAATCCTGTAATTAAGGGCTATAATTCATATTGCCTTTCCCTTTTAATATAAAAAATATCTTCTTTAATAGCCCAAAGATAAATATTTAAGAATTATTTTTGGCTTTAAAGCTAGAGAAAAACTTTGATCAGTCTCTATTTTACTTGCTAAATATTCAGATTAATAATATACAGTAGTTATATACAAGATAATTTTTACCCTTTGAAATGGTTTCCAGAAATAGTCATACAGCTTCTTTCTTCAGAAACAGTATTGGATGATTGAGTAAATATAATATTTTTAAATATAATAACAATTTTTATTTAAACTGTTTTAGTCCGATTTAAGGCTTAAACTAATATAAATAATAGAAATAATATAAATAATAGAAAAAAATAGAAATAATAGAAAAAAATAGAAAAAATAGAAAAAATAGAAATAATAGAAATAATAGAAAAAAATAGAAATAATACAAATAATAGAAATAATAGAAATAATAGAAATAATAGAAATAATAGAAATAATAGAAATAATAGAAATAATAGAAATAATAGAAATAATAGAAATAATAGAAATAATAGAAATAATAGAAATAATAGAAATAATAGAAATAATAGAAATAATAGAAATAATAGAAATAATAGAAATAATAGAAATAATAGAAATAATAGAAATAATAGAAATAATAGAAATAATAGAAATAATAGAAATAATAGAAATAATAGAAATAATAGGAATAATAGAAATAATAGAAATAATAGAATCAATAGAAATAATAGAAATAATATAAATAATAGAAATATTAGAAATAATAGAAATAATAGAAATAATAGAAATAATAGAAATAATAGAAATAATAGAAATAATAGAAATAATAGAAATAATAGAAATAATAGAAATAATAGAAATAATAGAAATAATAGAAATAATAGAAATAATAGAAATAATAGAAATAATAGAAATAATAGAAATAATAGAAATAATAGAAATAATAGAAATAATAGAAATAATAGAAATAATAGAAATAATAGAAATAATAGAAATAATAGAAATAATAGAAATAATAGAAATAATAGAAATAATAGAAATAATAGAAATAATAGAAATAATAGAAATAATAGAAATAATAGAAATAATAGAAATAATAGAAATAATAGAAATAATAGAAATAATAGAAATAATAGAAATAATAGAAATAATAGAAATAATAGAAATAATAGAAATAATAGAAATAATAGAAATAATAGAAATAATAGAAATAATAGAAATAATAGAAATAATAGAAATAATAGAAATAATAGAAATAATAGAAATAATAGAAATAATAGAAATAATAGAAATAATAGAAATAATAGAAATAATAGAAATAATAGAAATAATAGAAATAATAGAAATAATAGAAATAATAGAAATAATAGAAATAATAGAAATAATAGAAATAATAGAAATAATAGAAATAATAGAAATAATAGAAATAATAGAAATAATAGAAATAATAGAAATAATAGAAATAATAGAAATAATAGAAATAATAGAAATAATAGAAATAATAGAAATAATAGAAATAATAGAAATAATAGAAATAATAGAAATAATAGAAATAATAGAAATAATAGAAATAATAGAAATAATAGAAATAATAGAAATAATAGAAATAATAGAAATAATAGAAATAATAGAAATAATAGAAATAATAGAAATAATAGAAATAATAGAAATAATAGAAATAATAGAAATAATAGAAATAATAGAAATAATAGAAATAATAGAAATAATAGAAATAATAGAAATAATAGAAATAATAGAAATAATAGAAATAATAGAAATAATAGAAATAATAGAAATAATAGAAATAATAGAAATAATAGAAATAATAGAAATAATAGAAATAATAGAAATAATAGAAATAATAGAAATAATAGAAATAATAGAAATAATAGAAATAATAGAAATAATAGAAATAATAGAAATAATAGAAATAATAGAAATAATAGAAATAATAGAAATAATAGAAATAATAGAAATAATAGAAATAATAGAAATAATAGAAATAATAGAAATAATAGAAATAATAGAAATAATAGAAATAATAGAAATAATAGAAATAATAGAAATAATAGAAATAATAGAAATAATAGAAATAATAGAAATAATAGAAATAATAGAAATAATAGAAATAATAGAAATAATAGAAATAATAGAAATAATAGAAATAATAGAAATAATAGAAATAATAGAAATAATAGAAATAATAGAAATAATAGAAATAATAGAAATAATAGAAATAATAGAAATAATAGAAATAATAGAAATAATAGAAATAATAGAAATAATAGAAATAATAGAAATAATAGAAATAATAGAAATAATAGAAATAATAGAAATAATAGAAATAATAGAAATAATAGAAATAATAGAAATAATAGAAATAATAGAAATAATAGAAATAATAGAAATAATAGAAATAATAGAAATAATAGAAATAATAGAAATAATAGAAATAATAGAAATAATAGAAATAATAGAAATAATAGAAATAATAGAAATAATAGAAATAATAGAAATAATAGAAATAATAGAAATAATAGAAATAATAGAAATAATAGAAATAATAGAAATAATAGAAATAATAGAAATAATAGAAATAATAGAAATAATAGAAATAATAGAAATAATAGAAATAATAGAAATAATAGAAATAATAGAAATAATAGAAATAATAGAAATAATAGAAATAATAGAAATAATAGAAATAATAGAAATAATAGAAATAATAGAAATAATAGAAATAATAGAAATAATAGAAATAATAGAAATAATAGAAATAATAGAAATAATAGAAATAATAGAAATAATAGAAATAATAGAAATAATAGAAATAATAGAAATAATAGAAATAATAGAAATAATAGAAATAATAGAAATAATAGAAATAATAGAAATAATAGAAATAATAGAAATAATAGAAATAATAGAAATAATAGAAATAATAGAAATAATAGAAATAATAGAAATAATAGAAATAATAGAAATAATAGAAATAATAGAAATAATAGAAATAATAGAAATAATAGAAATAATAGAAATAATAGAAATAATAGAAATAATAGAAATAATAGAAATAATAGAAATAATAGAAATAATAGAAATAATAGAAATAATAGAAATAATAGAAATAATAGAAATAATAGAAATAATAGAAATAATAGAAATAATAGAAATAATAGAAATAATAGAAATAATAGAAATAATAGAAATAATAGAAATAATAGAAATAATAGAAATAATAGAAATAATAGAAATAATAGAAATAATAGAAATAATAGAAATAATGGAAAATAAACTAATCATGTATATAAAATAAAATTATGAGGTATAAATTATTTATAGACTTTCATTATCATTAATATTATAATTTCTCAATTTCTATATTATTGATAATAATAAACTCTCTTTTGAAGGTATTTTCAATATCTTAAATACTATAGCACTATTTGTTTAACTGATAATTGATTGTATTATAATAGGATTCATACCACTGTTAGCTACTATTATGTATGAAAAAATAAAAAACCATGATAGTTCTTGATGGATGAGTTTATTTCCCCAGAAAAAATATAAATGACTTTTATTTTTTTATGTGCTCCTCTTTTGAAGCTGGGGAAAAAATTTGAAAGGGGAAGCGAGGACCTCTATTTATAGCTTCTAGGCCCTCCATAGAGGTTTCAAAAATAAAGGGGTCTTGGAATTCAATCTACAAGTCTCCAATCTGTGTTTTTTATCATGTTACCTTTAATATGAAATATCATTTTGTTGTGTTGGATCATCTTCCCTTTTTCATTTAGCTCTTGACTTTTTGAGAAAACTTTGGTTTTTTTCTATTTGATTTATTAAATTTAGTGTTAGGGGATCTTTATTCAATTTAGCTGTTGCATCCGTTATCTCCTGATGATTACCAATAAGTTCAGTTTATTATTAATCCATTCAATTGATTACTAATATCTTCTTATCCCCTTCCTGATTAGCCACTGTTCATTTTCAATTAAATATAACTTCTTCCATTGTCCCTGCTTTCCATTTTAAATAGTTTATTTAGATTTTATTCACTATACCTCTATTCATATTTATTTGGTTTATTAATATCATATGATGATTACATTTCTCTTCCTTAAAAATGGTATATTAATTATTGAATTAGCCATTTCTACAAAAGATCAAAAAGCCTTTCACCAATAATACCAAGGTAATCTTTAATATAAATTGTTCATAAATATCCTATACCAGATTTGTAATTTCATTCAGAATTCATTTTTTTCTACCTTGATTTAGCTATGATGAGGCCTTGATACCATATTTCCCTTTACATTTCATATATTAATCACTCTTTACACTAATTCACAACTAAAATATCCCTCACGTTATTTCAATTAACCTTTCATTATCATTTGAAACCTATGAAACTATAACTCTTCCATGAACGGTTTTTTTATGCATAATCATTATACCTCATCCCCTTTGTTCTGTAGTAATACTTACTAGCTACTCAAAATGAGTATTTTACATTAAATTACAAAGTAAGGGAAAATGGATAATCATTTTGGGAAGAAAATCCTTTACACTTTTGAGTGTTTTATGCTACAGTGGGGTGTCTAATCATCAGTATCAGCTATTTTTATCTACTATATAAGTTATTTTACTTGATAATTATTTTGAACTAGAGCTTTATACCTTGAGGCTGGATCCAAATGGTGCCTTAAATTGTTTCAAAAAGTTTCTTTTCAAGCTAAATGATATTATTTTATGGTCCATCAAGCCAATATGGTCTGGGAATATCACACTGAAATTTTATTGACAAAAGGATTGGCATGGAAGCTCATTATTTCAGATTTTATTCTGGTACTTATGATAACATAAATAAGCATTTTGGAATATAGAGTGTTGTAACCAATGCTGAATATTTGGGCCATTACAATTTGACTAAGGCCTTTTTTGTCAGTCTGAGTCTATAATAAAGTGGTGATAAAGGTATGTACAGCTTCAACTATGACTGTGACAAGGATGAAAGTATCAAAAAGGTTTGGTTTAAAGATATTAAGGCCTTCCCTAATAAAATTAGTGGTGGTTAGTGCTACTGAAAGCCCTGGATGCAGGTTTACCTGTTGGGTTACAATAATAAAGACTACAATACTTAAGCTCAAGATAGACCTGAATGTTCTCCAAGATTATAGCTGTTTTTGAAATTTTTACTACATAGGAATTTAATAACAGGATGAGGAAACCTTTTCTGGTGGAGAAAAGCCCTCCTTTTATCCTAAAATTGGGTGGAATGGCCCTCTAGACCATCCAAATAGAGGAAGTGAAGAGTTTTTCACTTCAGGGTACTGGCTTGTGGCTTCCACAATGCCTTTACTCCCTATATTGGGCTCAGATGTGGTTTTAAAACCACATCTGGGAAGTTTTCACCAATACAGTGTGAACATTTTTATCTGGGGACCACACAGCCCTCTTCTGACATGTACAATGCATAGAATGCTGTAAAGAACCTGTATGGGACCCCAGTATGGAATAAACTATGAGTTTTTGAAATATAAACATGCTTCTTTGTCTATTTGACACCTCATAATCATGGTTGTGGGATATTATCCCACAGTAAAGGTGTATTGGCCCAATTGTGGGATTTTAAGCTTAAAACTGCTATAACTTTGTCGGTTTTGAGATATTGAGCTCAAAGTTGGTTCATTGTGTAGCCTTGGATGAGATCTACACAATTATACCTCATTTGGTATGGGTAAAATTTAATATGGCAAAGCTATGCCACGTACAAGTTTTGTTATTCACACTTATGATTTTCTCAATATCTGTATGGAGCTTATTTGCTCCATAACTTTTGTTCTAGATAATATATTAAGAAATGAAAGGCACCATCAGATATCCCTGATTTTTCTCTTTCCAAAAAGACCCCACTTTAGGTATCTCACACTAAAACTGTAGAAGTTAGATGAGAGGTGAGTATTTTATTCACCCTTATTTTACCTTATTTTGGCCATAGCTCCTGTAATTTTGATGCTAGCTCCATTTGGCTAGTACCATTGGATAGCCCTGATTTATAGATTCAATTTTAATATCCATTTGATGGGGTTAAGTCTCTTCCTCTGGATTTCAGATGAGAGGTGAAAAATAAGGTTTATGCTCAGAAACTTTGAGCAGGAATAATTTTGTTTTTCCTTGTCCTATGATGGTGGGAATTGTGTATTTTATAATTGATGAGTTTCCTCTTTATTTTTATACCTTTTGATCTTATTTGGCTCAGCTCCATGTTTTGGTGGTATCTTGGCTTTACCATTTGTTTATGGTTTTTGGCTGTCATGCTTGTGCTCTGGTTTTAAGTCACAGGCTGACATCAGTGCAAAATCTTATTTCTGTACCATGAGGCCCTCAAGCTTTATGTTGGAGATTTCAAGATCATTTACTTGAAAAAGAAAAAGTGAAAAAATTCCACCACTTCAGTGTTGGAGTGGGGGGTCAATGATGTACCCTGCAATGATTTTTCAGTATTTTTTCATGATGATGAGTTCTTAGAAGCAATTTCCAGGGCAAAAGAAATCCTTAATAGTGTTGAATAAATAAAGAGCCTCCACAGAGGTTAAGTTCACCTCAATAGTGGAGATTGTATCAGGATGAAGAGATGTGGAAATTTAGTGAGTTACTGCTATTCTCTCATCTTTTTGGGAAAGCCACTTACATGGTCATTGGATTTGAACTTGTAGCAGAGGGCGTCATTTATTTAATACAAACATTCATTATAATTTGTGCAGTCATGTGAGAGGATAGGGGTATTTTTGATTGGGAAATGAGTATCATGGAGGAATTTTCCAAGGTAATAATATTTATGTTGAGAGTTAAAGGGAATGGAAGAATAGGGGGGATTCTGGGAGTGCAAAGCCAAATTCTTGGCCCTATCTTCAGCATGAGAGGCTCCAAGGGAAAAAGTTTGCTTGTTGAGATCCAAGAGGAGGGAAATTAGGTCCTCATGTCTTTATTTCTTTAAACCATTTTTGCAAGGGTTATGGTTTCAAACCCAACTTGAAGAGGAAGGTATGGTTCTTATGGCTATCTGGCATCTGGGAAGGTAAGCTAGAATTTAAAATTGGCTTTGAACCTGTTATTAATGAGGACAAATTGTTTGGGCTCACTAATTACTTCTCTTTCTATTGATTTTTCCCCTCATACCTAATATTTCCTTTCATTCCGTTATATTACTAAGGAAGCTATGGTCAGTGCTTTCTTGTTGCTGCTTTTTCTCCTTATTTTTCACCAATCACAGGGGCTCTTAGGGAGAAAAGGAGTGGCCTGGAACTCATTAATCAAGAAACTCACTTGGAATAATCAAAAGAATTAAAGAATATGTAGATGAATATATCTCTTTAATGAGGAAGATGAAAGTAAAAAATATATTGAAATAAGAAAAGAAATCCATTTTCCAAAGAGCCAACCAAGCAGGTCCTTTATCACTGTTTCAATCTTCCAGAAAGAATAGAAGTAGTAAAATATAAACCCACAAATATTCACTTAAATTCAAGGAACAGGGTGCAAATGACTACCTTAATAATATCAGTATTTATTATAAATATTGAAATAAAATAAAAAATAAAAACAAATCCTGTAGACTAATTAACTGGGGGAAAATTCCACAGGAGAGAGGAGATTTGCCAGTATATTTGAGGAGTTGACAAACTGATCCTTTCAGGGTAAACCCCCAGCTGTATTTACTTTTTTGGGAAATCATACCTTGGCCAAATGAGGAGCTGATCTGGGTGTGTTGGAAAACCCCCAGTATTAAATCTAATTGACAAAAAGGGACATTGCCATACAGATTCCTTGAATTCATTCTGTATGGATTAATTGAGTTCCCTGGGGAGGTGATGAAGCTTTGAAGCGTTGACAAATGATGAATTACTTACTCTTGAATATCTCTTGATTATCCCTGGTCATCAATCCCCTGTGGTAATCCCAAATCAATTATCTTACCAATACCTAAAAGGGCCAGGTGATTGGTGACCTTGAATGCCCTTCTTGGAATCCTACTCACTACCCCCATGGATAATAATTTGAAATCCGCATAATTCTTCTTTAAAACATGACTTGAAAATTAGTTACTTGCTTTTTTCAGATAGAAAGATTGAGTCTTGAAAATTTCACCATTGAATATGTGAGAAAAAATGGTGCATAATGGTGTATAACAAGATGTATGGGGCTTGTTTAAATCTGTAATTAATACTGTCCAAAGGGTCATTTGGCCAAAAATGGTAATTGGTGGCCCTCTGATGACTTCCAGGGTCCATGGTGGTTTATGGTTATTTTTATCATTTTGGCCATGGAGTAATTCATGGCCAAAATTTGTGAAGGTGGGTCATAAGGCTTTTCCTATTTTCCCCCTTGGCCCCATTTGTCTTCATTGGATTTAGGCCAAAGTGGGCCTAAGGGTCCTACAAACCACAGGTCATAGAGACTTTGGAGGGGAAGGCTTGGTGATGGATATGGGGAACATAGGGACCTAGGCGCCAGATGGGAGTTAATGGCTTTGGGGCCATTTTTTGAAGGTGAAGTCCCAAGAGGGCCAAATGAATTGGCTGTAGCCCAGGGGGTCACAGAGCACTAGAGTGGCCAATTAGACATAAAATTATAAGTGTGGCTAATTGGACATAAAATGATAAGTGTGGCCAATTGGACATAAAATGATAAGTGTGGCCAATTGGACATAAAATGATAAGTGTGGCCAATTGGACATAAAATGATAAGTGTGGCCAATTGGACATAAAATGATAAGTGTGGCCAATTAGCCACAGGATGGTTATGACATAGAACAGTCCCAATCTATCCATGGGGGGCTATTCTCATGGTTGTAAGATCACCTCAAATCAACGATTTTAGGAAAAGAGGGGGGTATCGGCCAGGAAAATTGAGCTTAATTACTTACAGATATAAATATTTGTGTTAAACCTATTCTTAATGGGATATGCTAGTACAAGTTATCTTCTTAATTATACTACTAGGACTAGGATATGCCCCTGGTAATATCAAATCAAAATCTTCTATTTTTTCCCATAAATTTCTGATTTAGTTTTCCCTTTTTCTTTTTGAAAAAATTGTATTGTTATTACTATTCTCATTTTTCCTTTTTCAAAGTATTTAAATTTAAGAATTTCTT
Source organism: Austropuccinia psidii (assembly GCA_023105745.1). NCBI lineage: Eukaryota > Fungi > Basidiomycota > Pucciniomycetes > Pucciniales > Sphaerophragmiaceae > Austropuccinia > Austropuccinia psidii. The sequence continues at coordinate 13,682,466 of JALGQZ010000018.1, forward strand.
TCTTAAACCAAGATGATTAGAATTTTCCTTAATTTGAGAATAAATTTTTTCGTCTTCTTCTTACAAAGAAAATGTAATTAAATTTCTTCCAAGATTTATATTTTTTTATTCTTAATCATTTATGTATGGTTTTCTCTTAATTTCATTTTTTTTTAATTCATTCCAAATAGTTTGATCATGTTCATTCTAATACCAAGTTAAAATCAAATGACAATTATAAGTATTAATTTAGATATTAAATATTCAAATCTTTTTTCAATTGTCTAATATTTGTGATTATCAAGTAGAAAATGTATCATAATATCTTTGTAATGAGTCACTTTTTTCATTCAGGTTGAATTTTAATTCAATATATATCTTTTGAGAATTTGTTTTTGGTATTTTTTGGTGTTCTAATAGTTACAATAAGTAAGATTTATAGCTTTTTTTTCATTTATTGAAAAAAATTACTTTTGAATCTTTCCCATCCTAATTAGAATCAATTTTTTCCAAATCAAAAAAAAATGTTGATTGTTAGCTATTGACTCTAAATTATGCTTTTATATTTAAATAAGCAAATAAAAAACAAATAAAAATTATAGTTATACATTGGGATAATATCCGATCTTGATTTTTTTTTCTCCTGGATCCTAATCCCCCTCACTTTTTACTTAATTTCACCTGTTGCAAATCATAACCTGCTAGTGGATTACCCTTTTTCTGTTACAAAAGAGTGAATTCATTTTGATAAGACATAAAAACACTCTATAGATTTTTCTTTTCTAATCTTCGGCCATTATTCCTTTCTCCATTTAAGTTTCTAAACAAATTACCCTGTTATATTTATTCTTATATCTACACCATCTTTCACAAATTCTAGTAAAACTAAGATTTCATTGACTCTGAGAATTTTTTTTATTGACCTTTATAGCCATGTGATTATACCAATTCTTTTTACTTGAGATGGATTTTGTAACACGTTTAGGGCCACTATTTTCAAAATATTCATTCAATCTAATCAAAAAACTTGTAATACATATATTTTTTCATATTTGATAACCTTTGATAATTCTTCTTTGTTTTTGTAAAAGAAAGGAATTGAAATAATATTTAAATTCTACCAAAATCATATTGAAAGAATTTCAAAATAATATTGAAAAAATCTCAAGATGATAATAAAATAATATTGAAATAATATTGACATGATATTGAAAAAATATCATAGCAATATTAAAATAGTATTAAAATTATATTAAGATATTATGAAATAATATTAGAATAATATCAAAATAATGTTACAATAATATCAAAATAATATGCAAATAATATTAAATTAATATTAAAATGATATTAAAGTAACTTTAAAATAATATAAAGAAAATATAAAGAAAACATAAAAATAATATAAAAATAATTCAAAAATGATATAAATATAATATGAAAATTTTATAAAAATAATATAAAAATAATATGAAAATAATATAAATATAATATGAAAATAATATAAAAATAATATAAAAATAATATAAAAATAATATAAAAATAATATAACAATAATATAAAACTAAGATAAAAATAATATAAAAATAATATAAAAATAATATAAAAATAATATAAAAATAATATAAAAATGATACAAAAATAATATAAAAAAATATGACAATAATATGAAAATGATATAAAAATAATATAAAAATAATATAAAAATAATATAAAAATAATATAACAATAATAGAAAATAATAGAAAAGAATATGAAACTAATATAAAAATAATATGAAAATAATATGAAAATAATATGAAAATAATATGAAAATAATATGAAAATAATATGAAAATAATACAAAAATAATACAAAAATAATACAAAAATAATATAAAAATAATATAAAGGGTGTCAAAGTTACCAAATCCCACACTCAAAATCCCGAGTTTTTTTTTGCCAAAATCCCACATTAATTTTTTGGGATTTCAGAAATCCCACACCTAAAGAGGTGAGGTATTTTGAGGTACAAAAACCCAGGTTTTTTGGTACCAAATCCCGTGTTTAAATACCAAAATCCCACCTTTAGCTTCCCATAAAGGCACATTTTTCAAACACACAACTCAGTAAGGGCATGTTAAATTGCATAAAAATTTCCTTCTCTTGCATAAAATCTAAATACACTCATCATTTATTAAGTTATTTGATTTCAAATTTCATTTACTACCAGCCGTTTCTTTATTTGCCATGCCCAAGGCATCGCAAAGGCTACCTTTACTTCAGACCTTGAACTCACTTCAGTTCATCGATGCTCTCAACTCTGATAGTGATTCTGATATCCAGGAAGATATAATCTTGTTAGATATGATAACCTCACAAAGATACATCAATCCTCGTAGAAGATATCCATCTCATTACATGTATACAATGAATGATTTACAGACATTCTCATCTGAAAAGTTTCGACAGCTATGTAGGACAACACATGAATCATTTGAAAAATTGGTTGCACAAATTCAAGCTGATAAAATCTTTCAAAACTCATCACAAAACAAACAACGCAATCCTGCCATCCAATTGGCTGTGGCATTATCAAGGCTAGGATCAAATGGAAATGGGGCCGCTTTGGGAAAGATTGGAATGTTGTTTGGAATTAGCCATGGGGCTATTGTGTTGTACACTCAAAGAGTCATTCAGATATTAATGAAGTTGAAGCGCAAAGTAATTGTGTGGCCAACAATAGAACAACGCAGAGAAATGTCTCAAGTAATGCAAGCAGAAGGCTTCCCTGGGTGCATTGGGTTTATTGATGGGAGTCTCATACCATTATCACAACGTCCTCCCAATGATGGTGAAGCGTATTTTGATCGCAAAAAAAGGTAAGCTGTTGAATCTTTATTCTTTATTTCAATCTTACTGATGGTTTACATATAAGGTATTCTATGTCAATACAACTGGTTTGCGATATCAACAAGCAGTTCACTGCTCTGCATGTTGGTTGTACTGGGTCACTTCATGATTCGAATGTCTATCAACATATGAAAATAGCACAAACACCTCAAGAGTTTTATGAAAAGGATCAGTACTTACTTGCAGATTTGGCATATGCAAGCTCTCCTTGGGTTGTTCCAGCATATAAGGGAGTTGTAGCACATAATGAAGACAACCGTTTGTTCAATTACTGTCTAGCAAAATCAAGGGTCAGAATCGAGCATGCAATTGGCATTTTGAAGGGGAGGTGGTTTTCTCTAAGGGAAATGAGAAATCAAATGAGGTATAATCATGAAATTGAATATTTTGTTAGTTGGGTTGTGTCTTGCACTATTTTACATAATATGTTAGCTCAAATTGGTGATGAGTGGTTTGATTTATATGAAGATGATGATCCACCACAAGTGGAAAATCAGGCCAACAATGACATTGGGGAAGATGTGCTAAATATGCGTGAGAAAATTAAACCAATCACTTTGGCATGGAAAAATAGTCAATTGTAAATTTCTTCAGGACCAATGTTTTATGTACTTAATTTAATGGCATACAACGGAGTGGAGATGTTATTCATAAAATAAAAGTATTTACAATTAACATTTTTTACTTCTTTTTTGATCCTGCATATTTCGTTCAAAGTACCCATTGACTCTTGAATTTATTTCGGTGGGTGTCATTTTCAAGAATTTGTCACCTACATTAAATAATTTATGGTTTATTTGAAAAGAACATCCAAAATGAGTAATTGTGTCATGATTGATAATTTCTGGAGGTGGTTTTGTTGTATGATGAACCATTGTTGATGTCTTCCAAAGTATTTCCATGATGCCAGGTTTTTTTGAAAAATCGATCTCCATTTTTAATTCAGGGAAGTGTAAGCCATGTCCAGAGGGGGTGAAGATAGTAGGAAGTGGAAGGAAATCTTTTTTTGATACAAAAGAAAAAAATACCATAAGTCCAGGCATTGAGATCGTTTAAATCTTTGTGTGGCTTATTGAAAAATCCATCTTGGGTGACAATGACATTGGTAAACGATTTGAATCCTTCCTTGGGATTGGCAGAAGTCCATTTGAGTTGACTGAAGTTGGGTAATTGGGCTGCTTCCATTAATGATTGATTTTCATTTGCTGCTAATTTTGAAAAATGGGAGATTATTGAGTAAATGAATTCGTCATATTCATGAAGCTTGATCCATTGATTGTTATCTGTTTCAATTTGATGAGGAGTTAAACCAGGTTTTCTGGAGTAAACACCTAATAATTTTGTAATCAGTCAGTAATTATTAAGGGAATATGACAAAAGGATCACACACCTGCAGATTTTCCAGCATCAGAACCAGATCGAAACCCAATACCTTTCATAATGCCACCTTCGAGTTGCTTATTGGTTTTAATTTCTTGTTGATTTTGAGATAAGGACATTAATGTCATGACGATTTTTTGCAGCATTTGAGAGTGGCCAGAATAATTATCAAATGGGGTTATTTCATATATGATGACAGGCAAAAACGGCTTGGATGTTTTATTAATGAGGATATAAGGATGGGGAGAGTGTTAAGTGATGGAAGTTTTAACCATGAGGCATTTGAAGATTTCTTGTCAATCGAAATTGTGGAAAAGTTTTTAAATTCTTTTTTGGAATGGCCAAGGTGAGACATTATTTCTTTTGAATCATGGATGTGTTGTCTTTGGCTTCGGGTGAGCTTTCTTTTATTATTTAATTTGGTATTATTATCCTCATGATGTTCTATATTTGGTTTAGTCCTAACCATGACATCAAGAGGAGTAATATGAGCTTCATCATCTTCCAAATCATTCTGATGATGTGCTGAGTCTGGTTTAGTCCTAACCATGACATCATCAAACTGATTGGAAGAATGAGAAGGAGGAGGAGATTTTTTTTTGAATTTTAAGGATGATGGAAGGGATGGGAAATGAAATGACATTGCAAAAGAAACCCTTATAAATAATCCACCCCTACATGAACAAATAAAACAAAAATTAAAACAAAAAAGAAAAAAAAAGGTTAGTAAAGATCATAATCCAAAAAAAAAGTCGGAAATGGATAATGATGAGTGATGGTTAGTAAAGATCATAATCCAAAAAAAAAAAAGTCGGAAATGGATAATGATGAGTGATGGTTAGTAAAGATCATAATCCAAAAAAAAAAAAAGTCGGAAATGGATAATGATGAGTGATGGTTAGTAAAGATCATAATCCAAAAAAAAAAAAGTCGGAAATGGATAATGATGAGTGATGGTTAGTAAAGATCATAATCCAAAAAAAAAAAGTCGGAAATGGATAATGATGAGTGATGTATGATGATGATTATAAAAAAAGAAAGAAATAATGATGGGTGGGTGAGTTGTGGATGATGATGGTGATGGGAGGTGCAAAAAAATGATTAAAATATTTTAAAAGACCAAAAGGACATTACCTACAGAAAAATTTAAAAAAAATTAGCTAAAAAGGATTGTGATTGAACAAAAAGAAGAGAAATTCACTCACCTGAATTTTGAAAAAAGTGAGTTTTTTTTTAAGAGGGAAGGGTGAAAAATAAAAATAGAATAAAAATAATTGAGAATTGACAAATCAAATTTAAAAAATTTGGTGATTTTTTTTAAGAGGGAGGAGTGAAAAGCAAAAATGAAAATTAAAATTTGAAATTCAAAAAAAAAAAATTTAAAAAAAGTTTTTTTTTTTTAATTGGGAGGGGTGAACAGTAAAAAAAAAAAAAAAATTCAATGAAATTAAAGGGAAAAATCAACTTTAAAAAGCAAATTAAAAATTAAGAATTAAAAATCAAAAATCAGCTGAACAAGGGACTTTGCCCATTTAAAAGTTGAAACCCTTCAAAATAAAAAATAACCATTAAATTTAAAAAAATATATAGAAAAAGATGAAAAAATTCCCCAACAAACCATAAAATGACATTTTCATAAAAAAGGAAACAAACTGTCATCGAATTTGATTTTTAAACAGACTTCATATAAATGCTCAATGCAAAACTTGCCCAATTTTGCAAATCTGCCGCAAATTGCAAATAAATGTCATATGCACTTGGAATGGCAAGTTGGTGCGTCAATTATGCATAAAAATTGAAATTTCCCTTTGGTAATAAAGTGGAGTTAGATTTCATGACATAAGATCAATAATTAAACAAGCACCATATATAAATTGATCACATTACACATATGTAATAAGTTATTTTTTATTGACTAATGCCAGAATGCGTTCCAGCTCCCCGATTGGCCTGCTTGATGACAATGCCGCTATAGTGAGATCCATCTGGCATTGCTTTTCCTTCAATTCCAATTCAGGATTCCACTTTTCTTTTTCAAATTCATGTTTCTTTGCATT